>OX451736.1:423571907-424032650 GCA_948472305.1 Vicia faba
GTGATGTTCACTTGGATCACACCCATGGTGTTCCTAGTTCTTCCTTTGTAGTCTGATAAGACTACGTTATGAGATCTAACATCGGTGTCATATTTACCGATTTTCCGTAACATGTGGTGTGGCATAATGTTTACCGTAGCACCACAGTCTACCAACACCTTGTTGATAGTGACTCCTTCGACTCTAGCCCTTATTAAAAGGGGCTTTAAATGGCTTATCATCACCATATCTGGCTTCTCAAAGAAAGCATACTGGTTCTCAATGGAACCATTGTTCATGACAAAATAGCATGTTGGCTTGTGTAAAGCCATCTCCTCAGCATCCCTGTCTACTGAATCCTTTACTTCCGTCAAGCAATCATATTCTTCTGGAAGAATTAATACTACGTTGACTAAAATATTCAAACTCTCTTCAGAGTCTGAATCAAAATCGTCAGTGGCTTCTTCAGAACATTTGGCAGTAGGTCGATTCACGAATTCTTTGATTCACCCTTTCACGAAGGAATCGACTTTCACCTGGTACTGCCTCTGATTGCCACCTTTGTGTGTAGCAAACTGGCCAGCAGCCGCTTACCTCTTAGCTTGCTTTCGACGCTGGAAGCGTCTCCATTGGGTTCTAGTCATGGTATTCTTCCCCATGTAGTTTTTAGAGATGTGGCTTTTCTTCTGTGACTTAAACTCATGTCGGTAGTCAATCTCCGAATTCCCCCTGTTTGGTGCCCCCTCAATTGGTGCGCCTTTTCTCCCTTGGGGTTTAATCTAGGTTCTGCTATGAGCTTTCGTTGAGGGAATATAACTCCTAGGTTTAACATGTGAGTTTCCCATAGCTCTCCTTGGGTCCCTAGTTGTAGGGAACCTTTGATTGTGTGGCTTGGTCCTGTTCTTCTCTAATTGTAGCTTCTGGAAATTTTCAGTAGCTATTTTGTCGGCCAAAGTGCCACATCTAGGACACAAGCAAGCTTGTGAACCTTTATTCTTACAGCGGTAAAGGAAGTCTAACAAATTTTCCTCAGGCCTTGGGTACACATCTGCTAGGCCGACATCAGGACTTTCTCCAATGCCCTCTTAGATCATAATGTCTTCAGGCAATTCAGTAATCTCTACCATATTGATGCTCACTGAGTCGAGAAACAAAGCCTCCTCTTGCTTGAGAGGATCAGTATCAATCTTCATCTTTCTTGCAGCAAACTTCAGCCTGCCCTCTTGCAGCGACTTTTGCACGAGATCCCTGAAAAGGTAACATTGATAGGTTGTATGACCAAGATAATTATGAAATTTACAAAAACCTATTTTCTGTCGTTGTTCTAATGGTGGTAATTTAGCACCTGGGGGTACTAAAATTTGACCATCTTTAACTAGTAAATCAAAAATTTCTCCACACTTAGTGACATCAAATGTATAAGTTTTTGCTGGGAATTTTGGATTATTTTCGATCGTATTCTTTCCCTTAGCAGGAAATAATGATTTACATTCATAGGTTGGCCCTGGCTTCATTTCAGCCAAGTCGACCTCTACCTCTGTTGGTAATGTATAGTCGGCCTCACTAATGGAATATGTGTCATCATAATCTATGAAGGCTACTTTTTCTTTTCTAGTCTTAGCCTTAGTATGTTTGAATTTTTCTAGTCGCACCGCTCTAGATGTCGAACTCTATCAGCTAGCTGTGACATACTTTTCACGAAGGTTGGATCTATTTTCTTCCTAATGGAATAATCTAAACCTCCAACAGCCATTTGAACAAGCTCATGTTATGGCACTTGAGTAAAGCATCTTACTTTTACTGACCTAAATTTGTTTAGATAATCATCAATCGTTTCAACAAACCTTCTTTTAATGTTTGATAATTCGACCAAACTAATTTTTGAATGACCCTCATAAAATTGTTCATGGAAAAGTTTCTCCAACTTCGTCCATGAGTCAATCGAATTTGGGGGTAAAGTGATAAACCACATGAAAGCTTCTTTAGTAAGAGAAGAGGGAAAGTGATTTACCCTTAAGTTTTCATTATTCGACATGTCCCCAGATTCAGATAGATATCTGGCAATATGTTCCACCGTTGACTCTCCAGATTCTCCCCCAAATTTCGTATACTTAGGGATCTACCATCCTCTAGGGTTTTCAGTCTGTAAAATATATTCAAATAAAGGGGATTAATATGTTGGCCTCTGAAGTGCGGTATTCATGCCATTTCTGGCCATAATTCTTTCGACAATGGTGGTTAAATTATTTTCAAATGCTAAGTTTTCTTGTCGAATTTGCTCGACAATTTGATCAGCCTCTTGATGTTGATCTACTAATACCCTGGGTGGATCGACCATCAAATTCCTTGGAGGCACTACCATTTTCCCCTGATGAACAGTTTCATCTTGTATTTCCCCCATGTCCATTTGACCAGGGGCATCTAGTCGAACAGGTGGTTCCTGTCGAATAGGCGTTGGGGGAGCACCTAAAAAATTACACAAACGTGTTAATTGGGCAATCACCTGTTGATTTGTTTCAGCGGACTGCCTATTAGTCTCAGTTGACTCTTGTACTATGGGGTTAAATACATTACCCATCTGGTTAGTTAACATATTATCCAACTCATGGTTACTATCATCCATTTGTTGCCTTAATACTGCTACTGAAGTATTAGCAAGAGGCGGTACTAAGGGTCGAGAAGGCGCTACCCTATTTTGGTTGCTTCTATTATTTCCTCCTAGCGTAGATCCTTGTAAAGGAGAGTTCAAATTTTGAACATTATCTGACGCCACTGCTGTATCGATGTCGACTGATATCCTGGAATCATAGAATACGGCATTCCATAAGCAGGATCTACATTACCAAAATGAGGCACGTTAGGTATGGTAGTCATAGTCATTACTGGTTTTGGGCTTCCCGATGGAGCCTGAGACATTTGTACGGAAACCGCGACAGTCGACCCTACTGGAGGAAAAAGTGTAACTTGTGGAACTACTGGACCGGTAGTGGTTAAAGTTCGTGATGGTATTTCATCTATGTTTGGATTGTCAGGACTTGTCATTCTTGATATTTGCTTCCTAGATAATGGTTTATTATACTCTTTGGTTAACTTCCCATTTCTAAGTTGCATTCACTTATAAATACTCAAGACCAGTTCTTAGCATTGTGTCCCACCAGGTGTGCCAATTTGTTTACTGTGGAAAATGGTAAACAACAGCTGGTCCTCCCAGAGTCCTAAACTGAGGGTAACTTGCGAGATCGACCAGTTGATCTCAAGACGCGTGCTAAGAGTTTTTTCTATCACACCTATTCCGTCGAAATATCAGTAAAGGAAAACGGCTTTCTTTTGACTGGAGAAACGGGTGTAATGGTTTTCCACACTATGTTTTAACTGACTGCCTGGTAACTCGTGACCGACATAAGATATTCGTACAAAAACAAGACTCACTAAACTAACTGACAGGTGACTCGTGACCCACAGATAGTGTCGAATTGTTCATGCAAAATAGAAGATAACGTATAGATCTTGCTCGACAGTAAAGAGAAAACAGATAAAGCACTCAAAAGATATAACTGAAAAATAAAAGATTTGCATTGAAATAAAGATGGTGATTCACGTACATCAAGCACTCTTCACTATTGATTTCCTGATGCTTGGAATGAGAGAGTTTAACAAGTGATTTGAGAGTACAAGTGAACACACCCAAACTACATAAAATCTGCCTATTTATAGTGTTTACAAAGTAACTACCTAGATAAAATCTACGGCTAATATTAACATCTTGAGGTAACTGCTTCACTAGATGCTGCCACCTCTTTGGCGCTCAAACACGTCGTGGATTTCTAGTAACTTCTCATAATTTTGAAACTCCAGTTATTTGGCGCTTAAACACGTCGTGGGTTGCTGGTAATTGCCCATGTTTCCTCTAAGCTTCTTGAACATAATCTTCTTCTGCCTTTCTTTGATGCTTTCTTTCTGGAAGAGAATAATCATGCTTTCTCTAAGTCCAAGAAACCCTTCATTGTCGACCAATACCATTCTCGACCAAGTCCTTCTCTTTTACCCTTTTTGTCGACTAAACCAATTTAATCCTCCTGACATATCCTTTTATTTCTTCCTAGTCGACGTAATTCAAATTTCGACAATTTCAATGTGGCTCCTTCCAAGCATTAACTTTGACTTAATAAAACCAACTTCTCACACATTGGCTCCTGTTTCCCAAAAAACCCTTATTTTGGAGGATGACTCATAACTTGTGAGATATTTTCATTTATCACATGTACTTGAATTCCTTAAGATTTTCCAAGGTAACACTATGTTCTAAATGGGTACATGCATGACTAAGTATGGGAGTGATTGCATGTTAGATTATTTGTTTGGTTTGGATCAATTGAATGGATTATGTGTAAGCATCTATTCTATATGCTACTGAATCATGTTACCGCTATTGGTATTGAACTTTTATATATGGAAGATTGTTGTTACTATTGTTGTTGATGCTGATTGAATGCTCTGTTGAAGGTATGTGATTCTACTGGTTATCCCTTGTTCTGATATGAACAAAGTGTTATCTTGAAGACTTGAACAAAGTGATATATCTTGAAGAGTTTTTTCTCCACAATTTACCTAGGGGAAGATTGAATTTATTTGTGAACTGGTCCTTTGGATTGGCTGCATCTTGCAAAACAACAACATGGAAGAAGTGTTAAAAGTTTTACAATTGATCTAGCTTGCTTAAGTTGTATGGAGGTGCAGAAGGGACACATGATGGACACGATGTCCTAGCATGGAGCTAGGCACCTTGGCCTTGTGCATCAGAACATTGCTTATGCATTTTAGAAGATTCTTTGATCAAAGATTGGATCGAATTTTATTGTTATTAAGTTAACAATATTATTATATGATTTGTTGGACAACTATAAAGATCAAATCAGATTTAAAGATATTTAAATTTGAATTTGTAATAAATTAAATCATATCTTTTTGTCAGAGATATTCTAGGAGAAAATTAAATATCCAACTAAATTTTTATTATTTCGGGACGAAATCAAATCTCAAATCCATGAAGAAAAGCCTAGAAGAATTATGCTATATAAGGAGCTCACAACCTGCATTGGAATTCAAGCATTCATATTGAAGATCTTAAAGTGATAGGTTTTGTATCTTGTATTCCACGCTAATGCCCTAATAAGCTTAGTGTAGAATCTTTATGTACACCTGTATGCTTTAGTAACTTGACATAGAAGGGTTTTCTAGTAGATTTGAAAGATTTAACATATCTCATAGTCTTGATAGAGGTTGATAACTAGGTTTTAGTGATTGTAAAGTCCAAACACTAACGCATTGGTATCTGAGAAATAAAGTGAGTAGGTTCTCATATTTAGGGGGATCCCTAAATAGAAAGTCGGTGGGTAGGGTTAGGAAGAGGTGTAGGACAACATAGGGGTTATTGTTACTTGTAAGTCTAAAGGTACAAAACTACTAATAGTGGATTTTCTTTCTTGGGTTGTGGACTCAACCCTCCAGGCGTAGGTTTTATTTCACTGAACTGGTGTACCAAATATCTGTCCGCTGGTGTAGGTTTTGTTGAACCTATTGTCGGAGCATCGTGTTCGACATTTGTCCCCTGAGGAACAAAATTTCAGTAATGAACTAGGAATAAGAACTTAGACGTTGTTTCTAATGAATTAACACACTTAGAATTCCTAAATTAACATTGAATTGACCTATGGAATTAGGGAATTACTGTATAAATTAGTGAGGTACACACCAAGGAATTGGGTGTAATGGTTATGTTAATCCGCAATGAGATGATAATATTTTTTTTGTTATTAATTCTAATTTGATCTCTAATTTTATGTTATTTGGTGTGGTGCTACTAAGGTATTTCTTGTTTGTCTATGTGAGGTATCGAATCGACACTGATACAAATCGATCCCAAAATTGAAAGAACAGTGTACATAATCCACAAAGCAAGATGAGAAGCACTTAAGTCACATGTAGTTCCTTTTGTTTGGCTGAATTAGGTAAAACAACATATGTAAAAGATGTATTTTAGGCAACATGTTGAATAAGATGTTCCAACATGGGTCTAGAGACTTAAGGATAAAGCCATAATTGAATTTATATTTAGGAGGGAACCATTAGTCTGTGTTCTTACAGTCTGTATTCTAACAATGTCCTTGGTGCCAACTAAGTACCAAGATAATTAACCTTTGGTCAATTCAAAATAGGATTCACGTATGAGCATCAGTGATAACACCGTTATGAACTTTTAACTTAATATTGCCTTTTTTTAATTTTGCTTATGCGAGTCAAGTTGCTTGAGGGAAAGTAATGATTAAAATATGGGAGAGTTTTACAAATGATTATTTAGACCATTTTTTGTAGTAATTTTCACGTTTAAGTATTGATGTTTTAAGCTTTGTTTTTCTTATTTTATGTGTTTACCAGTTTTCAGGATAAAAAAGTTGTTCAAGGCGGAAGTAAAGTCATGAAAGGAAAAAGGCGCAAAAGATCAGAGTTTTGAAGTTTTTCCATATAAAATCAAGGGGCTCACTATAGTGTCAATACTCATTCAATATACTCATAGGTGACCATATCATCTTTCTCAATATGTATACATGGTTTTGCATCATACTCATTAAGCTTGTAAAAGTGTCACAAGAGAAATCCAATGCCAGGGGAATTTCAAAAAATATATATTGGGATTCACATGAGGACACAATATTGGTATAAGAATTATAGTGAACATGTTAACAGATAAACACCAGGAATTCAACAATCAATTGAGGTGCCTTTTGAGATTAAATTTCAAATAAAATATTTTGCTCAAACTGGAAAAAATGAGGAAGGTTGTTTACCTTGGATGAGAGTAGGTAGTTAAGTGGTCTTAGATAAATTGTGAGATGTAGCCATGGTGGGGCAAGTGGTAGAAACAAAATGGATACTAAGTCAAGTGTATCTGATAAAATAATTATGGACCGGGTACGTGTGACAACAATATTGAATCCCTTAGGACGATCAGTTGTGAAGACCATTGTCACTTGTTATCTACATTGGGAATTATCTTATTCTTGTTATAGAAATCTTGTTTGGTGATGAAAGGGAGAAAAACTTTGATTACAAGAGCTGTATAAAAATTTGAAATCGATGGCTTAATCATTCGATCACTACTTAAATTTGAAGAATCAACAACTAGAAAGGTTTTACCTAAAGCTTTTGAAACTATTTTCTAGTAAGTCATGTATGGTGTAGTCGTGATCTATTCTTGGTATAAAAATTTTTAACCCAGAGTTGAGACATCAACGTTAAACAATTCAAAAGCTTCAATATATTCTTACTACTTGTCAATCATTCTTGCAAGCATCAGAAATGATTGATTCTTTGAAGATTGTGAAAATGAGTCTAAACTACCATTAGATGCAGAACTTACTTTAAGTGCAACTAATTGCTCCTCGACATAATCTGTAACCTGACTGTTGAAGCATCACCCGTACGGATAGAAGGACGAGAAGTGAAGCAATTGCAGGATAAAGACATCGCCTTAGTGAAGGTATTGTGGGGTGGACCATCTGGTGAAAGTTGGACTTGGGAACGCGAGGATCAGATGAGAGAGTCTTATCTGATTTTGTTTCCGTCGGGTAATTTTCGAGGGTGAAAATTCTTTTAAATGGGAGAGAGTTGTAACATCCCAAAATAATTAGATTTATTTATTTAATAATTTGATTGATTTATGATGAGTATTTGTGACATATCTGTGATGTTTATGTGATGTCTTGATGAACATGGTGCTTGATATGATGTTTTGTATGGTGTATGATGAGGTAGTGAGAATTAAGATGATATTGAGTATTTTTAGAATAATTGGGATAATTAAATAATTAGTTGGAATTATTTTAATTAGTTAAATAGAATAATAATAAGAGGTAGAGGCTATGAGGACAAGGTGGTAATATCATGATGTAAGCGAGGGTAATATGAGAATACCATAAAAAGGGCCCTAGGGTTAAACTAGGAAAAAGAGTGACATACTTTTCATTCTGTGCAATCGTGAGAATTTGGGAGAAGCGGTGAAAGAGAGCTAGGGAATAGGAATTCAGAGGAACGTAGAGATTTTGGAAGAACGAGAAGTGAAAGAATTGTTGCTAGGAATCTAAGGTAAGGGGAGTTTACCATTGTTACTATAATTGATCTAAGGTTTAGATAATTGTAGGTTTGTGTTGGGGTTTTGCTTGATGTTGTTAATATGATGCTTTAATGAAAATTGATGAAATTGAGAGTTTTATTTGCAATGATTTGATGCCTATGATGTGTAATAAGATGTGTTATTGTTGTATGATGAAACTAAGTGAATACGTGATGAATTGAGACCAGTAATGTGAATAAATCGTGTAAAAATTGTACCGGTGTAGTGCAGAGATCGCAACAGAGAAGACATGTTCGTGTAGGCTCGCATAGCGAGCGTAATACGTTGCCAGGCGAAGGAGCCTTTCCCTTGTCGTGTCGGGCGAGCGAGAGGATAAGGGAAGGGGTGAAAAACAGAGCCCCTGGAATTTGTATGGAGAGTGGTGACTCGCTCAAGCTTCATCGGGCGAAGCAGAGTCGAGAGGTGTATCGTCGGGCGAGTGAAGTGTTTCATCGGGTGAGGGTGACGAGAAGAAACTAGATCCCCTAGAGTTTTGTATGAGGAGGAAGTTTTAGCTCCCACCTTGTCGAGTGACCTAGGCGAGCAACGTGCTTCATCAGTCGAGCCTCAGGCGAGGGACAACATGAGAATTTTTAAAAGAGTCATAACTTGAGTTTTAGGACTCTGTTTGATGTGACGTTCGAAGTGTTAGGAAGCTAAAGCAGTGAAATAGACTTTAAGGGAATAAAAGGAGTCATATGATGTATATTCCAATGTCTTTTCTTTGATGAATGAGATGTTTTGGTGATTATTTTATTATGATATATGTGTGTATGATGAATTGTTATGGCTACGATGATGACTTGTTTTAATAAGAAGTATGTAAAGATTTTATGATTGATTATATGAATGATGATGCATTTTGACTATCAGTGGTCATTTTGTTATTAATATGTTCAATATCATGCATTTATGGTATATATTAGAACTTCAGTCTAGTGATGTTGTTAGGACGATTGGTCTAATAATGGTGTTAGGACACTAGTCTAGTGATGGCTTCAATCTCATAGTGTGCATTGAGTTAAATTCTATGATGTGCTCTGGTTCCAAGCGGAAATTAATCCTATTGGTAGGGATCTTTGGAGAAACGATGATTGTGTCATCAGTGAAGTTTTGTTTTAGTACCACGTGCATGACTCTAATGAAGTGCATTACATTATATGTGACATGGTATGATGATTGGTTATATGATAATGATGATGTGGTGATTTAGCTATTTGTTTGATGTGTATTAATGACGCTGCGAAGATGTGAGTATAACATGAGGTTTTATGTATGTGGGGTTTCTTGTTGTTGTGTTATAACTATTATATTTATCCCTGATGTTTTTTATAATGATTATGATTACTCACCCTTTCTGCTTGGAAATGTTGCCTTTATACATGGGTAACTTGCTGATGATCAAGAGTAGCCCATTAAAGCTTAGAGGATAGCTTTATGGAGTATTTTAGTTGTTTTATTTCTAATAAAGAGGGTCTTGCTTTGATATGTAACATCAGGGTCTTTGGGATCATTTGGATTGAACTATATGTTCCTTGTTTACATGATGTGTTGAGGATACTCTGTTCGTTTTTAAGATGTTTTGAAGTTTATACTTATGAGTTATGAAGTATGATGGTATTTGATTTTGAAGTATTTAATGTAGATGTTTTTAGATGATAATTCCGCTACGATGTGTTGATGTTTTACGATGATGATTTCAAACAAATCAATGTTTTAATTTTGATAACCCGTGTTATGGAGAAGGATGTGTTTTACTATGATGTTTGTATAAAGCATGTGACACCCTTTTAGTGCATTATTCTGATTTAATTATTAAATTATTTGTGAATATTTATTTGGGTTTAGAAGGGTGTTACATGATCCATACATGATGCACTAGTTGCGGGTGAAATTACATACTCAACATGGAGCACATATTCATCTAGCATGAATGTCTTCATTGAGGCGTTGAGCCTTTGGATGGCTGCCTCCAACTCGTTCATACAAGTAGTACTTATAATATTTATGGATGAAAGCACCAATGTAAGGGTTTATCCCCTTTTGAAAATGTTGAATATAAATAAAATATAGATAATGGATGAAATATCTCTTTGTATAGAATTCACTAAAAATGATACTAGAGAAATTAAGTGAATACAATGGAGAATTATGGAACTAGTAGAAAGATAAAATAATATCAAATATAAGATTTATAAAGTTTTCTACTCTTATTTAGAGTACCAAAAGAGAGAAAGGAGTGACTCATAAATTTTTTCCATATTGTTGTACCCCAAAATTTTCCCTCTCATTTATTAAGTAATTTCTCACAAGATCTCCTTTGGTTCAAGACTGCACTAGGGTTGATCAGCTCAAGACACCTCCTCAAGCACTGATGACTGAAAATTAGGGTTTGAGATTGAACAATGATAATTGAACTTTTAATGCCTCATATTACTTTCATGGATCATTTTGGACCCTCAAGATTCTTCATATCAAATTTCAAGTCTGGGATCATATTTTTGCTCAGTCAATTGATCAATCGACCTAAAAATCAGTTGTATTGGGGAAAACGTCATTTGTGGTCAATTTACAGTTAAACCTCATCATTTTTTATCCATGTCAACATTATGAACTCATATATGTCATTTGATCAAGTTTGGACCATAATTCGTCAAGAAAATTGATCAGATCATCAAAAGGGCAAAATGGTCAAAATTAGGGTTTTAACTGAGAAAGGGCAATTTCTGATTTTTGACCTAGCAAATGGTTGATTGGTTGGAGACATGATCTTAAGGATTCAATTTCATCATTTTGACCTAATTGCATGACTCAAAACATTCCTCAAGGTCAATTGATTGATAGTTGATTTTCAATCAACTAATCAAAAGTCAACTGCATACTGAAAAGTCAAACTTTGACTTTTTGGTCAAAATCAAGTGTCAAGGATCACAATTCATAAAAACATGTAAAAATATGAAACTTGTTTATCAAGAAATCAAAAAGTCAAGATTTCATTTTGAAAAGTCAAAATTTCTAAACTTAGAAATTTTTCTAAGTGTTGCAAATTTCATATTTTCTCACAACTTTGAGCAAATTTTTCACCATGATGCAAGATGATTCAAAGGAAACTTTAAACATGAAAGTTGTAGATAACAATGATATATAAAACATTGTAGAACACAACTTCTCCTAGAAATGCTTGTATTTCAAGTTATGATTTTGTGAATACATGTTCATGAAACTTGGAAACTTAGTGAAATTTTGTCCTAGTTTAGGCAGGATTTTGACCAAACTTCATGGAAATTTTTCACATAGTTCCAAGTGGAATTTTCAAAAGTGACCAACATATAGGTTGTATAGGATGTTACAATCATTTCAAAATATCCAAGAACTCATTGAGATCATGTTGGAGAAAAGATAATCGAAGAGATGAAGTTAGGGTTTCATTCTTGAGTTACAAGCCATTTCCATGATGAACAAGAATTAAAATCCAAGCCTAGGCTGCATAATCATTGCTTTGCAGGCCTCAAAATTGTTTTTCACTTCATAATTAAATGTTTGCACAACTGCTAGAAGCTTTAATCCAAGCATTCAATGCATTGCCCATGCTTAATACCATTTTAGGAAGAAAGGCAACATTACCATTTTGGAAAAGTGGCTTTTATGCACAAAGTCAATTCTTGAGCTTTTCACTTATTTTCTTATGATCACACACAATCTAAAAGCCATGATAAACTTGTCAAAAGCCTCTAACAACTCAGGCCATGCTTGTACTTTTCCTTGAAACTACATTTCCACTTTTCTTCAAAATCAAGTAACATAGCCATAAGTCTATATCTTGTGCTTCTGACCCTCTCAAGTGCTACAACCTTTTCCATACATATGCACAAGTTTTTTGCAAGATAACATACGAATACACAAGCTCTCAAACTCCCTAAAAAGTCATATTTGCATAACAGACCTCCATTGTTGCATATTTTGGCCAGAAATCCCAAAATCAAAAACTACTCATGCGTTTCTTGGACTTTTGCTTCCAAAAGCTTCCAAACATCATACATAAGCCATCCATGTCCCTGTTACACGACTGTAACACCATCTTCACCCACTTCCAAGTTCAAAAACAGAGCATCACAGTTGGAATTCTCCAGAACATTCCATCCACCTTCAGTTCAAGCCAACCATTGCATTAGCTTCCTAGAGGTCCAAGGAAGCTAACCTAATCATCACAATCACTTGAAACAAGCTCAAACTCATTTCACGATTTTAGTTTTTGAGGTATTTTTCTTGAACTTCTATCTCATTATTTAGGCATTGTTAGTCTTGCATTTGTGAATATAGAATGTAGGTATCATTTCCCTGAAACTATATATGTCCATAGATTTCATTTATGTTGCTTGAGCATGGAGAATTTTGAGTTTGAACTTGCTGAAACATTTAGGTCAGAATTTGGTACTTTCATAAATTCAACCTTATCTTTGAATGTTAGCTTATGTTAGTTACATGGTTGGATTCGTGTTGGAAAAATGCACAAGTTTCATGTTTACATTTTTAAAATGGTTGAGGAATGAGCAAGTTACAGATCTTTTGGATGGAGGTTGAAGATGAAGTATAGTCAGGGCAAAATTTGTGTTATGTATTTATTATTGTGTACAAGTTAATGGATGTATCACCCCCCAGTGGTTAAAGCGCGAGCCTGTCACCCCTTGGACCTGGGTTCGAGCCCAAGCGTCCGTTTTACCATTTTTTGCTATATTTTCAGTTTTTTTCTCTCCTTTTTTGTTTGTACAGGTGCTAAGTTTTCCTCCTTTGGGCCTGTATTTTTTCTGACTTTTCCCCCATGATTATGTTTCATACACCCTGGCCCATTATTTCTTTATTTCATTTCATTTTTATTTTAGTTTATTTTACTTTCATATTTTCATTTTATTATTTTTATTACTAATATTATTTTTTTTATTAATAAAAGAAATCGAAAAAATATTTATTTTTATAATTTTTACACTCATATTTTATTTTTTATAAAAAAAACTAAAAAAAGAACAAAAACAATTTTCTTAACAAATTAATTTGTTTACTTTAATTAATATTTAGATAATTAGGTTTAATTATTATATTATATTATTTTCTTGAAATTAAAATTAATTTAGAATTTAGGTTTATTTTAATTAAATAATTTTATATTATTCCTAAAACTTTTTTAACTTATTATTCTTTGTTAATTAATTTATGTTTTAGTTTTAGCTAAATTTAATTAATCATTTTATTAATTAGGGTTAGGTTAAAATCCTTTCATAAAAACCCAAATAAAAATCATTTTTTTCCATTTTGTATTTTTGCATTTTATCTTCAATTTTGTATATTTAATTCAATATGATTGTAATAGTTAATTAGATTTAATTTTCTTGCAAAATCCCCATTTATAAATTTGTATACCCCTCCCCTAATGATGTAATAGCTTAGTATTTATATTTTCCGCAATTTAATGATTTATATATAAATGCTAGTAAATTAAGGTTTTATGGAAAGATTAAAATCAACAAGTTAGCAAACCCTAAATCAAGATAAAACAATGCATGTAAATCAACACACTTGCACACTTACACCAGGGTAAATCCACTTTGTTGCCTTATAAAAATAGACATGTTATTCATGTGGGATATCTTAGAAAAAAGCAATAAAAAATACAAGATCATAGTCCCTCGATGACGCTATCAAAGTTGCCTTTCAAATTGATCTTAGTCCCTCAAAGAGAATTGCTAAAATATTTTACAACATTGCTATCATGGTTATACGATGACCCACGTCCGTCCCTTTACATCCAAAGATAGGGCTTCTTACCAAATCAATAGTAAGATAGCAATATCAAAGGAAATGAAGAAATGAACTAATACTTTTGAGTAGGTAGATTTTTCCTAGTTGCTTGCTCAATTTCAAATCAAACACACTTGCTTATTTTCAAAACAAACACCAACACTTTCAAAAACACTTTCAAAAAACACTTTCAAAACATCTTCCAAACATGAAGCATTTTCAAAAGATCAACACTTTGTCTACGTTCTTACGAACGACAACTATTACAAAGTTTGCCTAAACGATGGCGCCTTTTTAAAATACTTTCAAAATCACACAAAGTACATTTTTCAAACAAAAGCAAGTGATCTAGCAAGCAACTATGAGCCCATAGATAACTATGGATGAAAATGGTGCTAATACCTTCCCTTTTCATAATCTACCCCCCGAACTCAAGAAATAATCCCAAAGGTCTTTCCTATTCTTTTCAGCCTTTCCTTTTGGATAAAAGAAAAGTCAGTGGCGACTCTTGCTAACCGCAACATTTGCGATAAAACGCAAAACAACCAAGTCAATTGTCCCACCGTATCATAGAACTGGCTACTCTGCTGGGGAAAAGCTTAAAAGTGGGGTTACCTTAGGGCTAGATCACCTTTATTTGCTTTCATTGTTTGACTTATATGCTTTACATTTTGGGTTCTTTGTTTGGGTTTAAATCCTCTACCCGGATTTGGGATACCTTATAGGTAAGTAGAAATACGTTGTGGAAATTGTGTGGGGTATACCGACATGGTCTAAGCAATAGCTACGTTAGTGTGACATATTTTTGGGTACCAATAGCCCTTGAGTAGTCAAGGAGAATACGGGGTCGCTGAGTGATGTCATGAAGAACTAGCTGACTTCTAGAACCTTTACTTGACCAACTTGGCCATTAGGACGTAGTAAGATGACCGGCTTTGGTGAAGTCCGAAGTTGGTAGATACTCGATACTACATTCATTGAGGTTCGGCTTTTTGGGATATTTTGGTCTCCATTAAAGAGGCTTGTGCTGAAACAATGCCCGAGAAGACAAACCAGTGATATTGAGCTCCCTTAGAACTTGGTTACTATTTCTAGGACAGGTTTGAGCCAACTAAACTTCAATAGGGAACTTACCTATGAGACTCCATGCAAGCCTAAACCTAAGGACTTGTTTTGATTTTTTAGTATATATTTACTTGTACATAACATCATAAACATCATAACATCATACTCATACTCACTAACCATTTCAAGGATTTTTGGGATTTATCTTTGTTCTGTTTTGTAGGACATGGATTCTATTCGCAGGAAAACCATTCAAGTCAATCTCGTAAGGATTCCTCATCAACTCAAAGAGTTAGCGTCAAGGGTTCCTGAGAATTCTCATTCACCGAAAGACATGGTCGCCTCCTAAACTTGGTTACCTCCAACACTGATGAAGATATGATGAAGGTTTTTTTTCCAATTCTTTGATCCTCTACAGCATTGCTTCACTTTCCCGATTATCAACTTGTGCCAACTTTGGAAGAATTCTCCCAACTCTTGAGGATTCCCATTCTCAATCAACTACCCTTCAACGGTACAGAAAGAGATCCAAAACCTGAAGAGATTTCTCAAGCCCTACACTTGCAATAATCTGATGTCACAACTAATTGGGAAACAAGGAGTGGTGTCAAACGTTTCTTGGCCAAGTTCTTGTTTGAGAAAGCTCAAGATCGTTGGAACTCCTTGGACTTACAAGCTTTTGAGGAAATTGTGTCCCTTCTCATCTATGGTATGGTTTTGTTTCCAAACCCTGATCAACTCATAGATGTAAACACTGTCAAAATATTCATGTCTCGTAACCCGGTGCCCACTTTGCTAGGAGACATCCTACATTCTTTTCACTCTCGCACTATGAGGAAGAGAGGTATCCTCATGTGTTGTACTCATCTCTTGTAAAGATGGTTTATTTCGCATCTTCCCAAATTTTTATTAAAGAATGAGCAAGGTTCAAGATGGTCCCATAGGTTGATGACGCTCAGACACTCAGATATTCATTGGTGTTCCCGATCTTTGGAGAATGTTACTATCGTCGACCGTTGTGGAGAATTACCTAATGTCCCCTTACTTGGCATTAGAGGAGGTATCACTTACAACCTCTAATTGGCCTTATGACAATTTGGTTACGCCTGTAGGGATGGTCCACATGAGATGCTTATCCAAGGAGTGGTATTTAACTACGAGAATGACGACCAAGGTTACCGCCAGAGGTTTATCCGAGCTTGGAGGATGTTGAACAAGGTGGATAGAAGACACTAGGACACAAGAATTCCATTCCCCTCGAGAATTACCTTAAATGGGTGTGAGCTCGTGCTCAAACTTGTGATGCCTTATCCTTCAATCCTACCAGTCATCATGGAGCCTGTGGTTGAAGGAGATGTTCCCTACACTATCCTCCATTCCGACATGCCTACCTCTCTTGAAGACTTGAAAAAAGGATGGATTCAGCTTAAGGAAGAACGAGATACTTTCGAGGCTCAATTCAATGCTAGTGAGAAGAACGTCTTGGAGCTTAAGAAGCAGCTACAAGAAGAGCAAAGTGTGAACGCCTACCTTGCACCGAAGAGGATGTGTTCAGTCTTTTTATCTTATAAAGTTATTTTGTAAGCCCAAGAGGCATGATGTAATCTTTTTTGTTTTGTTTAATGAAAATTGACGTTTGTTCATTTCTTTTGTCTATACAAATTTAAATCTCATTAATCCTTTAAATCATTTGCATATACATATTCCATGCATCATAACATGCCAGGTTTCGCATAACAGGTTTCCTTATCTTTCTGTTGTTTATTTCAGCAAGATGGATCTAGAGAAAACTGTGAAGGATCTCCAAGCCCAAAATTCGCAGTTCCAGAAAGCTCTACTCGCCCTAGCCAAGGGGCAGCAAGATATGATGGCTTTGTTGGCCGTTAAGAAAAATCCCAAGAAGAAAGCTCTACTCAACATGGGTAGAAGGTTCGAGGAGACAGTCTGTCAAATCCCAATAGGAGGAGATTCATCTGAAGAGGACGAGAAACAGATTGGTGAGGTCAAGAGTACTCAGGCTGACTATGTTAATGATCAAGTATCTGATGATGATTATTTCGACCAGCAGTATCCACCCGCCGATATCAAATACAAGCAGTTAGAAGACAGATTGAAAGCTATTGAAATCCAAGTCATCCCCGGTTTAGATTTTGACGATTTGGGTTTGATCTCTGGGGTAGTCATACCCCACAAATTCAAAATACAAATATTTGCAAAATACGGCGGAGTTTCTTGTCCAAAACTCCATCTAAAATCTTATGTGCGCAAGATACAGCCGCACACTGCCGATAAGAAGCTTTGGGTTCACTTTTTCCAAGAGAGCTTGGCTGGAACACAACTTGAATGATTTTATCAGTTGGATGGATCCGGTATCAATACTTGGGAGGATTTAGCTACCACGTTCTACCATCAGTATCAGTACAATGCCGACTTGGCGCCAACGAGGGTTCAATTACAAGATATGACCATGGGAAAGAATGAAGGCTTTAAGTAATATGCGTAAAAATGGAGAGACCTTGCTAGTAGGGTCCAACCGCCCTTGACTGATAGGGAGCACATCGACATGTTCAAGGGAACGTTATATGGTCCCTTCTTTAATCTGTTGGTTGGCTTCTCTTCTTCTGGTTTCACCGAATTGATCTTAACCGGCGAAAGAGTTGAAAGTGGCATAAAAAGTGGGAAGATCTTTGTGGCATCTACCTCCACTTCCAATCCTATCAAGAAACCTTTTACTGCAAAAAAGGAAGTCAATGTTGTGTACGGGGCAAGGGCCCATACCAAGAAGAATGATCACCCGTCTGTCAATATTGTCCGAATCTCCAATCCAACTCCTACTCCAAGACCATCTGCAAATCATAAACGTTTCGAAACTCCAAGAAGACAATTTATGATGTTAGGCATGTCACTATCTCAAGCCCTTCAACATTTTCTAAAGGCTAATTTAATGACATTGTGCGATCCACCTGCCAACCCTGATACCTCATCACCAAAGTATAATCCAAATGCTAAATGTGCTTACCACTCAAGCAGCCCCGGGCACGAGACTGACCAGTGTTGGGCCTTAAAGAACAAAATCCAGGATTTGATTGACAACAAGACTATTGAGTTTGATCCTCCTCCAATGTTGAATATAATTACCGCTCCGATGCCAAAGCATGACAAGAGTGTTAATGCTGTTGAAGATACAATTTTTGTTGCCTCTGTTGAAGAATTGACTACTCCACTGAATATAATCAAAAATAATATGTTGAAAGCTGGGATCTTCCCTGGCTGTGTAAAAGAATATGTGTGTTGTACAAGACAACTCAAGGGATATGAAGGGCTGAAGAAAGGCATTCAACGCCTGATGGATAGCCACAAAATTATATTTGAGAAAACTCCACTTGCCCAAAGTTTGATTAACAAATGTGAAGACCTCTCCATTATTACCATCTCAAACAAGCCTCTTAGGATCACCTCCAAAGTTCCTATTAGGATTTCAAATGAACCCACTGTTGCTCCCTTAATAATTACCAATCCCGGACCAATCCCCTACTCTTCAAACAAAGCGGTACCATGGAATTATGGTGCTGAGGTGTTCTATCATGGGATTAATCAAGACGCTTGGATCGAAGAAGAAAAAGATGACAATGTTGGCAACATAGATGGCTCAAGAAAAGTAACTAGAACTGGGAGAATATTTTCACCCAATATCTCACCACCAGTTGTTACAAAGATGCCCATCCGCATTACTGCTGCCAAGCCAAGTACCGATACAAGAGGGAAGGAGAAGGTTGTTGAACCTGATGTGATTTTAGTACCTTCCAAGGACGTAGCTGATGAAGAACCCTCCGATCGTGAGATGGACGAGATCTTGAAGATAATAAAAAGAAATGACTTCAAGATTGTGGAACATTTGGGGCAAACCCCTTCTAAGAGTTCAATGTTGTCATTGTTGTTTTGTTCCAACGCCCATGCTCGGACATTAATCAAATTCCTGAAAAAAGATCATGTCCCCCATGAGACAACAACGGACCAATTTGAGAATTGTGTGGCTAGCCTGACAGCTGATAATGGCCTGGGATTTTCAGATGCTGACTTAACACCTCTTGGGAAGAATCACAATAAAGCTTTACATGTTTCTGTCGAGTGCAAAGGGACTACCTTAGCACATGTGCTAGTCGACACTGGTTCTTCCCTGAATGTATTACCCAAGGGAGTGTTAGACCATCTAGACTGTGAAGATTTAGTCTTAAAGCCAAGCGATATCATTGTTAGGGAATTTGATGGATTGAAGAGGACTGTTCATGGGGAAGTAGATCTTCCAATCAAAGTGGGATCCTAAATCTTCAACTCCACCTTCTATATTATGGATATTCATCCTGCCTATTATTGTTTGTTAGGTCGCCCGTGGATCCATAAAGCTGGGGCAGTAACCTCAACTCTCCATCAGAAACTCAAATATCCAGTCAAGGGAAGAATAGTCACCGCTTGTGGAGAAGAAGAGTTTATGGTAAGTCACCTTAACTCGTTCAAATACATAGAGATGGATGGGGAATTCATTGAAATTCCATGTTAAGCCTTTGAAATCATGCCACCGATGATTGCTGCTACCAAATGTTCTTCGGATGAGTCTAAAGTTGTTAAGGCCATACCGAAGATGGTTTCAGTCAAGGATGCCCGTGCGGCAATTGAAGAAGGAAACTGTGATACTTGGGGGAAACTCCTCGATATCCCATTTAAAGCGGATAAGTTTGGTTTGGGCTTCACTGTCAAAGCTCAGAAGAAAGTGAGGCATGATTGTGCTGGAAAGCCACCTCTCCGCATTGGAAGCCATGAAGTCAATGTCGTGGATGATTTTGATGAAGAAGTTGCATTTGAATATTGGGTGTATCCAACTACAACGGAGCTGAAGAATTGGCATGCAAAGGACTTTGTGCCCATCTCCTTCATTGAGGAGTAATCTACTTGTTATTTATTGCTTTTCTTTCAATTCAAGAACTTATTGTCTGTAATATTTTAACAATGACTTTTAAGCTATGTGCCTGGCCCAGGGCACTTTGGTCCACTTGTCAATGGTTTTATTTATGTTCATATAATCATATGATCATTCAGTACATTAGACTCTTTTGCATTCAAATATTCGTGTTCATTGTCTTTCTCTTCTTTCAAATATATTTTTCAAAAGAAAATAGCCATGTATCTTACATGCACACAAACACACATTCTTGCAGGTCCTCATCCACTCTGGATCCTATTGCCATTGACTCTACTGTTGTCGGCTATGACTTTGAATGCCCAATTAACCAAGCCGAAGACGAAGGCGGGGAAGATTGTGAAATACCGAGAGAATTATCCAGACTCCTATTACAAGAGGAAAAATATATTCATCCGCACAAAGGGTCAGTTGAATTCATCAATCTGAGTACTGAGGAGGATAAGAGGGAAATCAAGATCGGCGCTAATCTGAAAGACAGTGTCAAGAGAAGGTTGGTTCATATGTTGCATGATTATGTGGAAGTATTTGCTTGGTCTTATGAAGATATGCCAGGGTTGGATACCGACATTGTAGTTCATCGTTTGCCGACAAAAGAAGACTGTCCTCTCGTCAAACAAAAGGTTTGTCGCATGAGGCCAGATATGTCTGAGAAGATCAAAGTTGAAATAATGAAACAGTTTGATGCAGGGTTCTTAGTGTAATTGCAAGCTTCTCAAGTCATATTTAAAGCATTTGTTTTGATGAAGACAACATGGACATCAACATTCAAAGGATGTGCAAAAAGCTTATCAACATCATATAAAAGTCTTGAAGATTATAGAAGAATTATTGAAGAATCATCAAATGTCAAATGGTATAAATAATTCTTAATCTTGAATATAGATGTTCACAAAAATATGCATTCATCAACATATACATATCCCATAAATTTAACATTAAGAAAAACTTTGTTTAAAATCTTTTTCAAAAAGAATTTTTGAAAATTAACTTTCAGGAACCGGTTCCTCCCTAACAGGGAACCGGGTTCCAAAACTTATTCAAAAACATGTCCCTGGTTTTTGTACCAGGAACCGGGTTGTACCAATAGGGGAACCGGTTCCTGCGTAATATTTTTTGAAATCTGTCTTCTAACGTTCACTAAGAACCGGGTTCTGTCAGTGTCGGAACCGGTTCCTAGCGAATCAGTGCAACTTTTCTTTTGGTTTTTGAACATATTTCAATTAGTACTCTTTCATGAATGCATTGCAACTTTTCATATGAATTGGCATGAATGAAGAGGTTCTTGTGACTTTATAAAATGCTGCAGATTTTCTTATTTCAAGAAAAAGTATTAAAAAAAAACAATGCTTCAATTTTCAAATTAACAAATATACTTCTTCAATAAACAATTTTTCATCATTCACATTTGAATTCATACTTTCATGTGTTCATAATTTTGTGAAACTTGTCATATACACTTTCATTATCATTACAAGTTTCATACATACATTGTGAACATTTATATACATTGTTTGAGAATTGTTTATATCTTGAAGAAGAAGACTAATTGAAGATTGACAAAGCTATCCATCTATTTCAAATTAAATCATTGTATTACTTAAAGAAATTATTCCCTTACTATCCAGGATTGTTGGAAGTAAGTGTTGTGATTTGAAGAGGATTGTTCTTCATTCACATTAGTGTTTGTTTGGTCTTAAAGGTGTTAAGAACCTTTGATCACCCTATAGGTTAGATAGTAAGCATAGGCTGTACAATCATTCCAACTATAGTGAAATCTCTTTCGTGTTGGAAAGGGGACTGGAGTACTCTCGGATTGTGAGGGGAACCAGGATATATCACCGTGTTCTTTACTTTTCTGCATTTATCGCTTTCATCACCATAATCAAGGAAAAGATAAGATATAATCAAAACCTTCAAACACTTAACCAAAAAGTACTTCAAGTATTCTCATAAAACCGAATAAATTTTATAAGACCTAATTCACCCCCCCCCCCCCCTCTTAGGCACTCTGAGACTTACAATTGGCATCAGAGCAAGTTATAGGTAACTTGTTCCTAAAGATCCAGAATGGCTTCCGCAAATCCAAATCAAAATTCGGTTTTCAAAGATGGTGGTAGTAACAACAAGCCTCCATTGTTTTGTGGTGAATACTTTGACTTTTGGAAAATTTGCATGAAGGCTCATCTTGAAGCGCAAGGAGAAGAAATATGGAATGCTGTTGAGAATGGTCCATTTACTCCGGTATGTGTTATCAATGGTGTTGGGTCATCAAAGCCTAAAACATCATGGGATGACGATGACAAGAAAAAAGTTCTCTTTGACAAAAAGGCAATCAATATTCTCCAAAGTGCTCTTAGTATGGATGAATTTTTCCGAGTTTCGGCATGTACAACGGCAAAGGAAATTTGGGATACTCTTGTAGAAACTCATGAAGGAACCGCCGAAGTAAAAAGGTCTAGATTTAACACTTTGAGTCAAGAATATGAATTATTCAGAATGTTGCCCGGAGAATCCATCCTTGACTTGCAAAAGAGATTCATTCACTTGACAAACCATTTGAAGGCACTTGGTAAGACTTTAACAAACGATGAATTAAATCTTAAAGTGCTTAGGTCCTTAACGAGGGAATGGCAACCAAAAGTGACGGCAATATCCGAAAAGAAAAGCCTAGCAACTATGACTTCCGCAACACTTTTCGGAAAGCTTCAAGAATATGAGACGGAACTTGGAAGACTTGAAAAACATGAGAATCATGAGAAGAAATCCAAAGGCATTGCTTTGAAAGT
Source organism: Vicia faba (assembly GCA_948472305.1). NCBI lineage: Eukaryota > Viridiplantae > Streptophyta > Magnoliopsida > Fabales > Fabaceae > Vicia > Vicia faba. Next base: position 423,594,679 of record OX451736.1, read on the forward strand.
TGATTCAAAAGAAAGTCAAGATAAAGATGCATCGGAGGAAGATTAAAATCTCTTGCTTCTTGTAAAAAGGTTAGGAAAATATTTTGGTCATAAAAATAATCTTCATAATGCTAACTTTGTCAAAAGAAAGAAATTCTATAAGCATAAAGACAAAGAAGCCTCCACATCAACACAAGATGTCACATGCTATGAATATGGAAAGCAAGGTCACATAAAGCCGGATTGTCCAAAACTCTCCAAGAAAAATGGATTCAAAGGCAAAAAGGAGTTCAAGAACAAAAAGGCTTATGTTGCATGGGAAGATAATGAGATAAGTTCTTCATCCGATTCGGAAAGCGACGAATGTGCAAATCTAGCATTGATGGCTTCACATCACTCCGACGATGAAGAAGAGGTTAGTAATGAATTTAATCTTTTTGATGATGATGTTCAAGGTTCTATTGATGAACTCTTGGGAGAATGCAAAAGTTTATACAAAAAGGTGTCAAAACAAGAAAAAGAACTTCTAAATTGTCTAGAAAAAATTGACACCATGCCTAAAGATTTTGATCTTCAAAAACAAAATTTTACTAAAGAAAAAGAAAACTTTGCATGCTCCAAGTGTGAATCAAATGTCTTTCAAATTGTTCAATTGAAAAGAGTCATTGAACGATATGAAAAAGGACAAATAGGATTGGAAGGATTACTAAGCCAACAACGTTATCCAAATGATAAAAGAGGTCTTGGTTATGTGAATACTAAGAAACCAAGTAACAATCCCACTGTTTTTGTAAAGGCTAGTAATAGTTCCAATCCCAAGAAAGTAGAAAAGAAGCAAGTTGTTCATAATCATCAAAAGAAAAAGGCTAATGTATCTAAAAGAAAACAAATTCCTAGATACAAGAGCAAATTTGTTCCAAACTGTTTTTACTGTGGTATTATTGGACACACACCCAATGCATGCTATATTAGAAATTTCAGTATGGCTAGTGGACATTATGCATGGGTGAAAAAGGGAACTAACTATGAAGGACCCAAGGCAACTTGGGTACCTAACAAGAGATAATTTGTTTTTGTAGGTATGCTTGAAATCCACATCAAATATTTGGTATCTTGATAGTGGATGTTCAAAGCATATGACAGGATATGTACACCAATTTTCATATCTAGTACATAAAGCCAAATGGTATGTCACCTATGGAGACAACACCAAAGGAAAGATTCTTGGCGTTGGAATAGTTGGCACACCTCCATCCATTCAAATTGAGGATGTTCTCTATGTTGAAGGATTAAAGCACAATCTTCTTAGCATAAGTCAACTTTGCGATAGAGGGTTCAAGATCAAATTCAACAAAGAAGAATGCCTTATTATGGATGAGGCAACCAATGAGGTAAAACTCAAAGGTATAAGATCTAACAATATTTTTATGATTACTTTAGATGATTTGTCTATGAAGGTACAATGTCTTATGGTAAACAACAATGACGCTTGGTTATGGCACAAGAGGATTGCTCACATTCACATGGAGCACTTGAACAAATTGGTTAAGCATGACTTAGTTATTGGTCTACCAAAGATGAAGTTCATCAAAGATAAATTATGTAATGCATGCCAAAAGGGAAAACAGACCAAAACAACTTTCAAATCTAAGAATGTGGTGTCTACTACAAGACCACTACAATTTTTACACATGGATCTCTTTGGTCCATCAAGAACAAAAAGCTTTGAAAAGAACTTGGTATTTTGGATGAAGGTGATCACTAAATGTTTCTCATAAGGTGCACTCCTTATTTTATATGTTTTTCTTAAAATATGTGTGTATATATTGTTTGTACAAAACTTTTCCTTTCATAACAATTTTTTCAAGTTTTTGGCAATATTTGCATGTGGAACCCGGTTCCCATAATGGTAGGAACCGGTTCCTGGTTCATTTTCCAGAAACGTTACTTTTTTCAAAAGCCAGGAACCGGATTCACTATAGTGCAGAACCGGTTCCCAGCATGCAGACCGGCCACACACACCTTTTTTGTGCTTAAGTGCTTTTTAATGTGTTTTATGACATAGTCAACATTCATCTCTCATTCCAACTTCATATTCCTCCTCTCAAACCCTTCCACCTCCATTGACACACCTCATAAAAGCTCCAACATCTCTTTTTCTTCACCAACATTTTAATACCCACTACTCCAAATCACTATAAAATCACTTCTCCTTCCATATTTCATACTCAAATATCCCAATCTCTCACCTATTCAGAAAATCCCAAATCAAAACCCCAACTTTCAGATTTCTCACAAATCTTCATGGGTCCTAAGAGAGCTACCAGGTCCAGTAAGGGAAAGGCTCAGGTTGAAGAAGAGTCTTCTAACATTCATCCTCAGACCATCAAATCCAGAAGGCTCGCCTTCAAATCTCGCAATCGGAAGGTTCTTAAAGCTAAGTTTTGTAGGCTTCATACCTTTCCTGCTCATAGCTTTTTATTTCCTGCTCAGTTGGCCTCTGCTGGGGTTGCCAGGTTTGTAGGTAACAATGGTGAAGTGTTTCCTGACCTTGTTAGAGAATTTTATCACAACTTAAAACTTATCCCTGATGAATTTGGTGATATTACTCTAACCTCTCATATTTTGTCAAAAAGTATATGTTTAACTGTTGAGGAATTTGGTGAATTGTTGGGTGTTCCGCATGAAGGTTTTGTTCTTGTTAATGGTGTTATTCCACATGATTGGATACCATACAATAAGGTAGAAGTTTTTATTAACATGTGTAGGCCAAATCAGCAAAATACTGCTCGTCAACAACTTCTCTCATCATCAAATTTGTTTGGCTCAAACCTCTCTGTAAGTGACAGAATGCTCCACCTTATTATTGCATATATCCTCTTTCCAAAGAATTCTAACCACTCGCGTATCAATGAGTTTGAATTAATGGTCCTTAATGCATTGAGACGCCGTTGTTCGGTTAATTGGGCACTTTCTATTATGTACCATATGCAACTTATGGAATCTCTTGATGGTGGTTTACCATATGCTCGAGCCATTTCTCACATTCTGGAAAATGCAAATGTTAACCTTCAACGGGAAGTTACAAGAATTCAAGGAGATAAGGAGGCAATTACATATGCAACCGCCCTTAAGAACACAGGAATCATTCTAGATGCAAGAGGTCACTTTCACTACAAAGAGGATTTCGAACCAACTGTCCAATATGTTGCTCAACCTCCCGAAGGCGGCTACACCTTAGACATGTTGTTTAATCAGATGACAATCTTCCAAAGACATGTGGATGATCGCTTTGATGTGCTCCAACAAGAAAATGCTTCCGCACGGCGACAACTACGAAATGTCCAAAGAACTCAAAAGCTTATTCTTGATCACTTTGATAGAAAAGAAGTTCTAGAGGAAGAGGAATCCGGAAGTGGTAGTGGAAGTGAAGAAGATGATGATGAGATGAATGAAGATGAAGATTAAAAGACTTATTTTTAAAAAAAAAAATCTATGTCATTTCTTTTGTTTTCGTGTTTTTCTTTGTAATGTTTAGACAATGTTCCATCTCTTGTTTCGTGATGTTTAGGTATCTTTTGTTTCATTGTTATTTGTTGTAATCGTACAATTCGTTGTTTGTATTTTAGTGTGTTTAAAATCGTACAATTCATTGTTCGTGTGTTATTGTGTTTAAAAAACATCTTAATTTTTATATGTATTTGTTTCACTCTTTTTCCCCATCCTTTTTTATGTTAACAAAGGGGGAGAAGAATATGCATATGTGTTGTTTTGTTTCAAAGAAATTGCAGGCCTAAATATCTATTATACTCACTCCAAAATTCAAGGAATCGTGGACTTAGGGGGAGCATACAATTTAGGGGGAGCCTTGCATTTGCTTAACATGTTTTCTATACAAAACAACAACATAAACAATTCAAGAATCGTTTTCAAGACTTGGTTGTCATCATCAAAAAGGGGGAGAATGTAATTGCAAGCTTCTCAAGTCATATTTAAAGCATTTGTTTTGATGAAGACAACATGGACATCAACATTCAAAGGATGTGCAAAAAGCTTATCAACATCATATAAAAGTCTTGAAGATTATAGAAGAATTATTGAAGAATCATCAAATGTCAAATGGTATAAATAATTCTTAATCTTGAATATAGATGTTCACAAAAATATGCATTCATCAACATATACATATCCCATAAATTTAACATTAAGAAAAACTTTGTTTAAAATCTTTTTCAAAAAGAATTTTTGAAAATTAACTTTCAGGAACCGGTTCCTCCCTAACAGGGAACCGGGTTCCAAAACTTATTCAAAAACATGTCCCTGGTTTTTGTACCAGGAACCGGGTTGTACCAATAGGGGAACCGGTTCCTGCGTAATATTTTTTGAAATCTGTCTTCTAACGTTCACTAAGAACTGGGTTCTGTCAGTGTCGGAACCGGTTCCTAGCGAACCAGTGCAGCTTTTCTTTTGGTTTTTGAACATATTTCAATTAGTACTCTTTCATGAATGCATTGCAACTTTTCATATGAATTGGCATGAATGAAGAGGTTCTTGTGACTTTATAAAATGATGCAGATTTTCTTATTTCAAGAAAAAGTATAAAAAAAAACAATGCTTCAATTTTCAAATTAACAAATATACTTCTTCAATAAACAATTTTTCATCATTCACATTTGAATTCATACTTTCATGTGTTCAAAATTTTGTGAAACTTGCCATATACACTTTCATTATCATTACAAGTTTCATACATACATTGTGAACATTTATATACATTATTTGAGAATTGTTTATATCTTGAAGAAGAAGATTAATTGAAGATTGACAAAGCTATCCATCTATTTCAAATTAAATCATTGTATTACTTAAAGAAATTATTCCCTTACTATCCAGGATTGTTGGAAGTAAGTGTTGTGATTTGAAGAGGATTGTTCTTCATTCACATTAGTGTTTGTTTGGTCTTAAAGGTGTTAAGAACCTTTGATCACCCTATAGGTTAGATAGTAAGCATAGGCTGTACAATCATTCTAACTATAGTGAAATCTCTTTCGTGTTGGAAAGGGGACTGGAGTACTCTCGGATTGTAAGGGGAACCAGGATATATCACCGTGTTCTTTACTTTTCCGCATTTATCGCTTTCATCACCATAATCGAGGAAAAGATAAGATATAATCAAAACCTTCAAACACTTAACCAAAAAGTACTTCAAGTATTCTCATAAAACTGAATAAATTTTATAAGACCTAATTCACCCCCCCCCCCCTCTTAGGCACTCTGAGACTTACACTTAGCTGTGACATCTTATCCCCAATGGGTTGCTAATGTGGTGTCAGTGTCGAAGAAAGACGGAAAGGTTCGCATGTGCGTAGACTATAGGAATCTGAATAGGGCAAGCCCCAAGGACGACTTCCCTCTACCACACATTGACGTCTTGGTCGATAATATTGCTCAGCATAAAGTCTTCTCATTCATGGATGGCTTCTTAGGCTATAATCAAATAAGGATGGCTCCCGAAGACATGGAGAATACTACTTTCGTTATGCAATGAGGCACCTTCTGCTACAAGGTCATGTTGTTCGGATTAAAGAATGCAGGGGCAACATATCAAAGAGCTATGGTAGCTTTATTTTATGACATGGTACATCATGAAATAGAGGTATATGTGGATGATATGATTTCCAAATCACAAACTGAAGAAGAGAATCTCGATCACCTGTACAAATTATTCGAGAGGCTGAAAAAGTACAAGTTGAGGTTAAATCCTAACAAGTGCACATTTGGAGTACGATCTGGAAAGCTTCTAGGTTTTGTTGTCAGCAATAAAGGCATTGAAGTTGATCCTGCCAAGGCAAAGGCTATCCAAGAAATGCCAGTCCCTCATTCTGAAAAGGAAGTTAGAGGATTCTTGGGTCGTCTCAATTACATTGCTCGCTTCATATCACACTTAACTGCTACTTGTGAGCCACTCTTCAAACTCTTGAAGAAAGATCAGGTAGTCATATGGAATGATGAGTGCCAAGCTTCTTTCGACAAGATCAAAGAATATCTATAAGAGCCTCCTACTCTCATGCCTCCAGTTGAAGGAATACCCTTGATCATGTACTTGACAATACTAGAGAACTCTATGAGGTGTGTTTTGGGCCAACATGATGAGTCTGGCCAAAAAGAGCGTGTTATTTATTACCTGAGCAAAAAGTTTACCGACTGTGAAACTAGATATTCAATGCTCGAGAAAACTTGTTGTGTTATGGAATGGGCTGCTCTCCGGCTAAGATAGTATATGTTGACTCATACCACTTTGTTGATTTCTAAAATGGACCCAATCAAGTACATTTTTGAGAAACCTGCCCTGTCTGGAAGTATAGCCTGATGGCAAATGATCTTGACTGAGTACGACATTCAATATACTACTCAAAAGGCCATCAAAGGAAGCATGCTAGCTGATCATTTGGCCTATCAAGCTGTGGATGATTATCAGTCTATGAACTTTGACTTCCCTGACGAGAACATCATGCTGGTAACTGATTGCACGAAACATGGACCATATGACGGACCTGAACAAGGATCCCGATGGATTATGGTTTTCGATGGGTTAGGTAATGGAATTGGTGTTGTGATCATCTCTCCTGAAGGTTACCACACTCCATTCATTTTCAGATTATGCTTCGATTGCACGAACAATATGGCCGAGTATGAAGCATGCATCTTGGGTCTAAAAGCTGCCATTGACTTGAGGATCAAGCATTTGAATGTGTTTGGGGATTCTGCTCTAGTGATTAGCCAGGTAAAAGGAGATTGGGACACTAAACACCATAATCTTATCCCTTACAAGGAACTTGTACTATCCTTGATTCCCTACTTCGAAGAGATCACTTTTGAGCACTTCCCTAGGGAAGAAAATCAGTTGGCTGATGCTTTGGCAACTATGTCTTCAATGTTCAAGGTCAGATGGGACAACGAAGCCCCTACGATTACAATTGAAAGGTTCGACGAACCTGCACATTGATGTGAGCTTGACACTGATGCGGAAAAGCCATGGTACCATAAGGTGATGAGATATCTTGAAGCACGAGAGTATCCAGAGGGAGCATCCATCAATGACTGAAAGTTATTACGAAGATTTACAGCCAAATTCTTCCCTAAGCAACGGAATATTGTACAAGCGCAACCATGACTCTACTCTACTTTGATGAGTGGACAAGAAGGAGGCAGAGGAAATCATGGAAGACATGCACGATAGACTCTTTGGTACTCACTCAAGTGGACATACGATGACTAAGAAAATCTTAAGAGTTGGCTACTATTGGTCAACCATGGAGACTGGTTGCCATCAACATTCAAGAACCTGTTACAAATGCCAAATTTATGCTGACAAGGTCCATGTACCTCATATCCCTCTGAACATCATGACCGCTCTGTGGCCATTTGCGATGTGGGGCATTGATATTATTGGAGAGATCAAGCCAACCACTTCCAATGGACATCGTTTCATTTTGGTCGCTATTGATTATTTCACCAAGTGGGTTGAAGTTGCTTCTTTTGCCTCAGTCACAAAGAATGTGGTAGACAGATTCATCAGACACAACCTCATCTACCGTTATGGCATCCCAGAAAGGATCATCACTGACAATGGGACTAACCTCAACAATGTTATGATTACTGAGCTTTGCACTCAGTTTAAGACCAAGCATCACAATTCTTCACCTTATAGACCGAAAATGAATGGCGCAGTCGAAGCGGCCAACAAAAATATCAAGAAGATTGCGCAGAAAATGGTGGTAACCTATAAGGATTGGCATGAGATGTTTCTGTTTGCTCTACATGGCTACCTCACTTCAGCTAGAACATCAACTGGAGAAACTCCCTTTTCTCTAGTCTATGGCATGGAAGCTGTTTTTCCAGTGGAAGTTCAGATTCCCTCACTAAGGATTATGAATGAAGCAAGATTAAACGAAGACGAGTGGATTCAAACGAGATTGGATCAGCTGAACTTGATCGATGAAAAGCAACTGGATATTGTTTCTCATGGTCAGACGTACCAAAAATGTATGATCAAGGCTTTCAACAAAAAGATCAAGCCTCGAGTATATCAAGCTGGTGACTTGGTGATAAAACGCATCATTCTACCACAAGGCGACCCCAGAGGCAAATGGACTCCCACCTATGAAGGGCCATTTGTTGTCAAGAGAGTGTTCTCTAGAGGTGCCATGATGCTGACTACCATGGATGGTGAAGACTTCCCACATCCTATCAACGCAGACATGGTTAAAAAATACTACGCATAAGAGACCCTCTAGGTCGATACACCTAGGTAAAATAAGGGCATCCCGATAAACCAAAAGGTTTGGGAAAAAATTAGGGATATATGTAAAAGATCATACACCCGACAAGTTGAAAACCCGAAAGGGCGACTTGGGCAAAAATGGGTATCCTGGTGGACTGAAAACCCGAAAGGGCGGTCCAGGCAAAAGTTAGGGATTAAAAGCGTATGACTATGTCCCGTGGAATCACCACAATCAACTTTATCACCGAGGTCTGAGTTCAAACAGTCCAAGATCAATCCAATCAACTTCTGTCAACGGTAAGGGGCATTCAAAGACATTGGGGAAATAGTAGAGTTGGAAGGCGATGAGATCATTTCACATGGCTATTTGTTTTTGTTTTCAATTTTGTTTTCCTTTTCGACGATTTCTTCTTACTTGGATCTCCGTCTCTTTGTACAAAAACGCCTATTCACAGGTAAAATACCAATACAAATATACTTTGAAGTGCAAACTTCATGTCTTTGTTTTGAATGAAAATGTATCCAATAACTAAAATTGAACGAACATATGCATATGAACATAATTAAAACTGTTTGACACATAAGACTTAAGCAATAATAAGCACCTCTTTAATGAATATGGAATACCCCCACAGAGTTATTTCATTAACATCCTCCTTAACAAAGTTACTCACAAAGTCACTTTGCATAGGATAATATTTAACCAGAGTCTCAATCTCTTGGCAGCTCTTTCCCCAACTAAGTCGAGTCTTACAAGTAGAGGCCTTGTGGATATCTTCCCAAAAGGAACTCACCTCTTCAACAGGGTTTATTTCCTCAATATGGTTTATTTACCCAACAAACAACGCTTAACATAACTCCCTAGTTGAGCCTGATACCCCCAGCTGAATATACCTCACCAAGTTGAGTCTTTCCTCCTCGACTGAGTCTATGCTCTCCAGCTTGAGTTTGTCTTTCAGACTATTCAAAATCATAGGGCCACAACCCCTAATCCCCAGTAAAGTCGTCAACAAAACCTTTACTATCTCCAAAAGCTACTATGAAGCCTGGACCCGACCAGATATTAGTACAAATTTCAAATTACTATGAAGCCTGGACCCAACCAAATAATAGTCAACTTCTAAAGTCACTATAGAGCCTGGACTCGACCAGATAACAGTTTGAGTTTCTGAAACCTGGACCCGACCAGATAACAATTAATCTCAATTTTAAGTTGTTGAAACCTGGACCCGACTAGATAACAATTTGAGTTTCTGAAACTTGGACCTGACCAGATACCAGTTAACCTCAAGTTCAAAATTGCTGAAGCCTGGACCCGACTAGATAACAGTTTAATTATGACAAAATCACTAGCAAAACTTTTTTTACCCAGTAGAGTTTGCCTCTACCCCAATAAAGTTATTGTGAAGCCTGGATCCGACCAGATAGAAATTACCCTCAGAGAGTCATTGTGAAAACTGTAGCCCGACCAGATAACAATTAACTATGATCCCCAGAGAGACACTGTGAAGCCTGGACCCGAACTGATATTAGTACAAAGCCTAGATCTGGCCATGAAACCAGGACCCGACCAGATAGTAGTTACCACTTCAAAGTTACTGCAAAGCCTAGATCCGACCAGATAACAGTTAACTTCCTTATCTCCAGCAAGTTATTATGAAGCCTGGACCCGACCAGATAACAGTAAATTTGTCTCTTCCCTGGTAAGTTGTCGTGAAGCCTGGATTCGACCAGATAGCAGTTTGACTTCCTCATCAACAGCAAGTTGTGAAGCCTGGTTCCGACCAGATAACAGCTGATATTCAAGAGATATTCTCCAGCGGAAGTATCCTTTCAATAAAGTTTGAAGATATGTATATTCTTCATCCCCAACGGCAATCCGGGAGTCAAATCCCCAAAACTCCTCAGCAGCAGTCAGGAATTTATTCTCCCAGACAAAAACATACATCTCACATTCATACATCATAGCATGTACATACAAAATGCATTTAACATGATCTCATTCATCTTGTGAACATTATGCATCCATCTGCATTTTTACTAACTCTTTTTCTCACAGGTAAAACATCAAGTTTTAGTATAAATCAACAAGAGATTTATGTTGATACTTCTCCCAGTGTTTACCAACATTCCCCCAAATGGCATCTATAAGCTCATTCACAATCCATCTTCGAGTGCAAATTTCTGGGCACTCTAGTGTTCAATCATCTTTCACTTTCAAGTCACGAATGGCGGATCCGCCAATCTAACTCTTCAGGTTTAAGAAGATTGAACAGGGGTAGTTGTTGTACCCCAAAATTTGATCTCTCATTTATCAAGTAATTTCTCACAAGATCTCCTTTGGTTCAAGACTGTACTAGGGTTGATCAGTCAAGACACCTCCTCAAGCACTGATAACTGAAAATTAGGGTTTGAGATTGCAAAAGGATAATTGAACTTTTAATGCCTCATATAACTTTCATGGATCATTTTGTACCCTCAAGATTGTTCATGTCAAATTTCAAGTCTGGGATCATATTTTTGTTTAGTCAATTGATCAGTCGACCTAAAATTCAACTGTATTGGGGAAAAAGTCAACTGTGGTCAATTTACAGTCAAAACTCATAATTGTTTATCCATGTCAACATTATGAACTCATATATGTCATTTGATCAAGTTTCGACCATAATTCCTCAAGAAATTTGATCAGATCATCAAAAGGGCAAAATGGTCAAAATTAGGGTTTGATTGAGAAAGGGCAATTTCTGATTTTTAACCTAGAAAATGGTTGATTGGTTGGAGACATGATCTTAAGGATTCAATTGAATCATTTTGACCTAATCTCATGACTCAAAACATTGCTCAAGGTCAATTGATTGATAGTTGATTTTCAGTCAACTGATCAAAAGTCAATTGCAAACTGAAAAGTCAAACTTTGGCTTTTTGGTCAAAATCAAGTGTCAAGGATCACAATTCATCAAAAAATGTCAAAATATTAAACTTATTCATCAAGAAATCAAAAAGTCAAGATTTCATTTTGAAAATTCAAAATTTCTAAACTTACAAATTTTTCTAAGTGTTGGAAATTTCATAATTTCTCACAACTTTGAGCAAATTTTTCACCATGATGCAAGATGATTCAAAGGAAACTTTCAACATGAAATTTTTATATCTCAATAAGATATAAAACATTGTAGAACATAAATTTCCTAGAAATTCATGGATTTTAAGTTATGATTTTGTGAATACATGTTCATGAAACTTGGAAACGTAGTGAAATTTTGCCCTAGTTTAGGCAGGATTTTGACCTAACTTCATGGATATTTTTCACATAGTTCCAAGGGGAATTTTCAAAAGTGACCAACATAGAGGTTGTAGAGGATGTTACAAGATTTCCAAAATGTCCAAGAACTCATTGAGATCAGGTTGGAGCAAATATAATCGAAGATATGAAGTTAGGGTTTCATTCTTGATTTACAAGCCATTTCCATGATGAACAAGAATTCAAATCCAGGCCTAGGCTGCATAATCTTTGCTTTGCAGGCATCAAACTTGTTTGGAACTCTATAATTAAATGTTTGCACAGCTGCTAGAAGCTTTAATCCAAGCATTCAATGCATTGTCCATGCTTAATGCCATTTTAGGAAGAAAGGCAACATTGCCATTTTGGAAAAGTCGATTTTATGCACAAAATAAATTCATGAGCTTTGCACTTGTTTTCTTCTGATCACACACAATCTAAAATCCATGAGAAACTTATCAAAAGCCTCTAACAACTCAGGCCATGCTTGTTCTTTTCCTTGAAACTACATTTCCACTTTTCTTCAAAATCAAGTAACATAGCCATAAGTCTATATCTTGTGCTTCTGACCCTCTCAAGTGCTACAACATTTTCCATACATATGCACAAGTTGTTTGCAAAGCTAACAGGCGAATACACAAGCTCTCAAACTCCCTAAAAAGTAAGATTTGCATAACAGACCTCCATTGTTGCATATTCTGGCCAGAAATCCCAAAATCAAAAACTACTTGTGTGTTTCTTAGACTTTTGCTTCCAAAAGCTTCCAAACATCATACATAAGCCATCCTTGTCCCTGTTACACGACTGTAACACCATCTTCACCCACTTCCAAGTTCAAAAATAGAGCATCACAGTTGGACTTCTCCAGACCATTCCAGCCACCTTCAGTTCAAGCCAGCCATTGCATTAGCTTCCTAGAGGTCCAAGGAAGCTAACCTGATCATCACCATCACTTGAAACAAGCTCAAACTCATTTCATGATTTCAGTATTTGAGTTATTTTTCTTGAACTTCTATCTCATTATTTAGGCATTGTTAGGCTTGCATTTGTGAAGATAGAATGTAGGTATCATTTCCCTGAAACTATACATGTCCATATATTTCATTTATGTTGCTTGAGCATGGAGAATTTTGAGTTTGAACTTGCTTAAACGTTTAGCTCAGAATTTGGTACTTTCATAAATTCATCCTTATCTTTGAATGTTAGCTTAAGTTAGTTACATGGTTGGCTTCGCGTTGGAAAAATGCACAAGTTTCATGTTTACATTTTTGAAAATGGTTGAGGAATGAGCAAGTTACAAATCCTTTAGCTGGAGGTTGAAGATGAAGTACAATCAGAGATAAATTTGTGTTATGTATTTATTATTGTGTACAAGTTAACGAATGTATCACCACCTCAGTGGTTAAAGCACGGGTATGTTACCCCTTGGACCTGGGTTCGAGCCCTAACATCCGTTTTACCATTTTTTGCTATATTTTCTGTTTTTTCTCTCCTTTTTTGTTTGTAAAAGGTGTTGGGCTTTCCTCCTTTGGGCCTGTATTTTTGCTGACTCCCCCCCCCCCCCCCCCCCCCCCCCCCCCGATTATGTTTCATACACCCTGACCCATTATTTCTTTATTTCATTTCATTTTTATTTTAGTTTATTTTACTTTCACATTTTCATTTTATTATTTTTATTACTAATATTATTTTTTATTATTAATAAAAGAAATCCAAAAAATATTTATTTTTATTATTTTTACACTCATATTTTATTTTTTATAAAAAAAGAACAAAAACAATTTTCTTAACAAATTAATTTCTTTTTTTAATTAATATTTAGATAATTAGGTTTAATTATTATATTATATTATTTTCTTGAAATTAAAATTAATTTAGAATTTAGGTTTATTTTAATTAAATAATTTTTATATTATTCCTAAAACTTTTTTAACTTATTATTCTTTGTTAATTAATTTATGTTTTAGTTTTAGCTAAATTTAATTAATCATTTTCTTAATTAGGGTTAGGTTAAAATCCAAATAAAAATCATTTCTTTTTGCATTTTGCATTCTTGCATTTTATCTGCATTTTTGTATATTTAATTCAATATGGTTGTAATAATTAATTAGATTTAATTTTCTTGCAAAATCTATATTTGTAAATTTGTATACCCCCTCTCCTAATGATGTAATAGCTTAGTATTTTTATTATCCGCAATTTAATGCTTTATATATAAATGCTAGTAAATTAGGGTTTGTATGGAAAGATTAAAATCAACAAGTTAGCAAACACTAAATCAAGACAAAACAATTCATGTAAATCAACACATTTGCACACTTACACCCTTATGTTAAATCCACTTTGTTGCCTTATAAAAATGGCCATGTTATGTATGTGATATGTCTTAGCAAAAAGCAATCAAAAATACAAGATCATAGTCCCTCGATGACGCTATCAAAGTTGACTTTCAAAATGATCTTAGTCCCTCAAAGAGAATTGCTAAGATATTTCACAACATTGCTATCATGGCTATACGATAACCTACGCCCGTCCCTTTACATCCAAAGATAGGTCTTCTTACCAAATCAATGGTAAGATAGAAATATCAAAGGAAAGGAAGAAATAAACTAAGACTTTTGAGTAGGTAGATTATTCCTAGTTGGTTGCTCAATTTCAAGTCAAACACACTTGCTTATTTTCAAAACAAACACCAACACTTTCAAAAACACTTTCAAAAAACACTTTCAAAACATCTTCCAAACATGAAGCGTTTTCAAAAGATCAACACTTTGTCTACGTTCTTACGAACGAGAACTATTACAAAGTTTGCCTAAATGATGGTGCCTTTTCAAAATACTTTCAAAACCACACAAAGCATATTTTTCAAACAAAAGCAAGTGATCTAGGAAGCAACTAAGAGCCCATAGATAACTATGGATGAAAATTATGCTAATACCTTCCCTTTTCATAATCTACCCCCCGAACTCAAGAAATAATCTCAAAGGTCTTTCCTGTTCTTTTTAGCCTTTCCTTTTAGATAAAAGAAAAGTCGGTGGAGACTCTTGCTAACCGCAACATTTGTAATAAAACGCAAAACAACCAAGTCAGTTCTCTCACCGTATCACACACACCTTTGTTGAAATTCCATACTCCATTTTATAGAAAGATTAAGAAAATATTTTTTGTTAACTTTATTCCCATAAGTGTTGGATCAACCGACAGATGTCTCTTTGGGGGTTACTTTTTCCACACTTAGTGGTGCTCCCGCACCACCATAAAAATTCACAATTATCTCTAGAATTTGAAGATGTGTCTCCAAACACACCTTTTACACAAACTCTTCAACATAAATTGATGTGAAGCTTTTAATTTGCTAAAACTTAATCTAGATATGCAACTTTGTATGTGTACCAGGTCATTCTGAAGATGCATATACATATACACCATTAATTTAAATTTTAGTCGGTGGCACAGACATCATTCTCAAAATGAGGTTAATACATTAACCTACACCATAATCTTCCCTATTTCGATCTTGTAGGTTTATGTTTTGTTGCGTACATGACCATAAATCCTGGCATGCAGGTGATATTTACATATAGATGCAACTCAGAGACGTCCTCTTTTCAACTTTCGATTAGCGAGATGACCATCACCCTGGATGACGTCTCATGCCTCCTACATCTTCCTATTATGGGAAAATTATTGGGCCATAGAAGGACCGGTCGAGACAAAGTCGTCGAGATGATGGTCACCCATTTAGGGGTTGACCCGACTAAGACCTTAAAGGAGACAGCTGGCACAAGAGGTGCTCATGCAATATTTATTTTTTTGGTACAATTTTATAAAGGCCTCCTGCAGTGGGCTAAGGATGCAGAAGGTGTTGCTATGCAGGTTGAGTACCATCGAATTTACGCATTGAGCTATTACCTCTTGTTCTTGGTTGACACGTCCATTTTTATGGAAAAAAAGTGAAACTTACATCGATATGGTCTACCTTCGGTACTTAACTAACTTGACTATGATTCACGAGAAAAACTAAGGGGCTACATGTTTGGTCTACCTATATGCGAAGCTGGGCTATGGTTGTCTTTAGAAGATAATCAGATGGTAGGGAGTTGCACGCTGCTTACGGTAATTTATTGTTACTAATATTTTCATAATTCATTTGTTACACTTTTTATTATATTGTATATGAACCATTTCAGGGATGGATCATCTCTCACTTCCCTCGCATCACCGGATGGGAAGTTATTCATGCTTACACTATGGATTGGCCATGTTTTATCGCCTTTATCCTGTACATGGGAAGTAATGCAATTGAGTCATTGCGAGTGCATCTTGATCTTCATGTACAAGATGACATTTCCTTATGCCCATATGACGGTCACCACGAGACGCATCTGTTGGACGTTATCTCCTTATACTTTGGATGGATGGCATATGGGTAATTTCTTATGTATATTTATCTTCCCGAGCAAGTGATGTAGCAGTTTGGATATTTGTAGATTATTCTAAGCCCCCCCCCCCCTATGATTTCGTTCCTCCCAGCGTCCGCTATAGAGATCTTGATGTAATACTGGAGGATTTCGAGAGTCACTTGGTACCAAGAGAGTATCGTAGGGTGCCATCTCTTTTTCAGTGGGCTTATGTTGATGGATACATGAAATGGTTCTATAAAGTGTAACACTCTATCATGACACCTAACGCTCTTGGAAGACCACCTAGGCCAACTAATTAGAAGGTACTTGAGGCTAGGGATGACCATACCGAGTACTTGTCGATGTATTGTAGAGATAAGGAGATCAGACACAGATACAAGACTTTTTTGAGGATGATAGTCCGCAGTTGGATCTTGTTGAAGGCATGATTGTCGAGGTATGGAATGTCTTGCAATATAGGCGGATAAGGAGACAGGGGGTTAGACATACCCTGTAGGTTTTTGTTTGGTTTTATTATTTTGTATTTTTAGAATAACTTATATATTGTCGATATATTTTGATAATTATATGAATTTTTCATAATTGTATACTATGTTTGAATAAATTAATTTATGTCTTTTTCTTCTAATTCATAGCCTAAAAATGATCTAAAATATGTGTGCCGCAAAAAATATCAAATTTAGTGATTAAAATCAAAACAATTGAGTATAAATGGTATTTTAGAGATGCATATCTGGATACACCCAAATAACGTATGGAGATGCATCACCGGATCATATTTTGTTTAAAACTAGTGGGATACCCATGCATTCACACGGGTTCTGATCGAAAAAATAGCAAGTGTACTATTTTCGTGATGTGGTAATAGTGGGAATTTCCCAAGATATCGATCTTGGGGACTGTGTATAACTACCAAGTTGAATATGTGGTTCAATTAAACAAAAACAATATGGTGGTTTAGATTTGGGATTTAAACTTTAACAATGATAATAATGAGCAGAAAGTAAATTATGACTTTTTATAATAATGAGTAACATGCTAGGGGTAAGTGTGTGATTTGTCAACTGATAATTCGAACTCTTGGTATTTTCAACAAGTTCATGAATCTCAACTACCAATTCTTAAGATTATTTTTTCTAAGTCCTTAGTGAAAAACCTTTATCCTTCTTCCCTAATTTCAATGTCCACTCAAATTAGAGAAGAAGTCAAGCATTTGATTAACAAGAATTTTTCTAGTTGTTATAGGATTACCCTAGTTCTAGGTGCAATCTTCTACAATCTAATTATTTAAGAAAACCTTAACACGACTTTCCAGTTCTACTGTGAATAAAAGTAAACCCTATTGATCCGATAGGGAAAAACAATATTATAATCTGAAGCAATTAAATTGATGAAAAAGAACTAATACGTTGATAAAACAAAGAGATCAGTATTTTTACAATGAGAAATCAGGGACACCCCTCCTAGCATTGGGGGGTTTAGCCTCTCATAGAATTCAAAAGAACAAAAATGATAATACTAGAGTTAGACATTACAAAAAGTTGGAATTGTAGATCTTCAATTGCTATCGCGCATGAAAGATACTTTGTCTCCAAAACTCTTGAAACTTACTCCTTTAGTTTGCAATTCTTCAATCATCCAAAAAAGTCCTCATTTTCTTCTCAGAAACAGGTCTAAATAGTATCAGGCCTAAATAGTATCAGGCCATCCTCCAGCAATGCCAAAAAGTCCAAAATGCCTTTCATCATCCAAGACTCCTTAAAATCAGAAATACAAAATATCTTTAGGCCTGCCAACACGGGCTGTGTCAGGTGACATGATCACTTGTATTGGCCATATGTCCCTTTATTAAGAAATCCTAAGTGTCAAACTTGTTGACACGGATCATGTCAACCAACACGGTCACCCGTGTCAGCTCTACTAAAGCTCTTTTTCCACGTGCTCCCATCCAACTCTTGACACGGTCCGTG
Source organism: Vicia faba (assembly GCA_948472305.1). Classification (NCBI taxonomy): domain Eukaryota; kingdom Viridiplantae; phylum Streptophyta; class Magnoliopsida; order Fabales; family Fabaceae; genus Vicia; species Vicia faba. Next base: position 423,612,616 of record OX451736.1, read on the forward strand.
TAAGGTGATACGGTGTTGTACCCAAAAAATTTCCCTTTCATTTCTCAAGAAATATCTCATAAGATCTCCATTGATTCAAGACTACACAAGGTTTGATCAGCTCAAGACACCTCCTCAAACACTGACAACTCAAAATTAGGGTTTGAGTTTGTAAAAAGATAATTGAACTTCTAATGCCTTATATGACTTTCATGGATCATTTTGGATCCCCAAGATTGCTCATGTCAAGTTTCAAGCTTTGGATCACATTTTTGCTCAGTCAGTTGATCAGTTGACCTAAAATCAATTATATTAAGGAAAAGTCAACTATGGTCAATTTGCAGTCAAACTTCATAATTTTTTATACATATCAAAATTATGAACTCATATATGTCAATTGATCAAGTTTGGATCAAAATTCCTCAAATAAATTTGATCAGGACACATAAAGGGCAAAATGGTCAAAATTAGGGTTTTGATTGAGAAGGCTCAGTTCTTGACTTTTGACCAAGAAAATGACTTATTGGTTTAAGAAATGATCTCAAGGATTCAAATTCACCATCTTGACCTAATTTCATAGTTCAAATCACCTCTCAAGATCATTGGATTGACAGATGAATTTTAGTCAACTGATGAAAAGTCAATTGTACACTGAAAAATCAAACTTTGACTTTTTTTAATTAAAATCAAGTTTCAAAAATCATATTTCATCAAGACATGTCAAAATATGAAATTTGTTCATCAAGAAATTAAAAAGTCAAAATTATCTTTGAAAAGTCAAAATTCTAGGACTTAGAAATTTTTCTAGGTGTTAGAAAGTTAACATTTTTTCATAACTTTGTGCCAAATTTCCACCATGATGCAAGATGATTCAAGGAAATTTTCCAACGTGAAAGTTGTAGATCTCAATGAGATCTAAAACATTGTAGCGCAGAACTTTTTCTAGAAATGCTTGGATTTCAAGTTACGAATTTATGAAGACATGTCCATGTAACTAAAAGACTTAGTGAAATTTTGCCCTAGTTAGGCAGATTTTTGGTACTAACTTCATAGTAACTTTTCACATGGTTCCAAGTTTAATCTTTAAAAATGTCAAACATGAAGGTTGTAGGGGATGTTATAAGCTTTTTAAAATGTCCAAGAACTCGTTGATATCATGTTTGAGCTAAGAGAATGGAAGACAAGAAGTTAGACATTCATTCTTGAATTATAGGTCATTTCCATGATGAACAAGAATTCAAATCTCAACCATGCCTTGTAATATTGCTTTGCAGGCCTCCAAGTCTATAAATATCTCCATAATCAGAATATTACACAAAATTTATGGCTATTATCCATTAAATCCAAGCTTTGTCTAAGTTAACTTGCCATTTTTGGAAGAAAGGCAAGACTTCCATTTTGGAAAAGTATGCTTTTGCAAATGTCAACCCTTCTTGAGCCTCTCAATGGATCCTTCTGCATGCACTCAATCTAGAAACTCAGAAGAGGCATGTTTAAAGTAATTCAACCACTCTACATAGCTTGTACCATGCATTGTGATTTTGGTTTTCTACTTTACTTCAAAACAAAGAAACCTAGCCATAACCCTACAACTCAGAAATCCCTTGTGCAAAACATATCTAACCTTTGTCATACAAATATACAAGTCTTTGGCAAGCTAGTACGCGAATGCTAAGGCCCTAAAACTCCCTCAAACACTCACAAACCAGAAATTGATCAAAAAACACCATTGATACATAGTTCTGCCCTTGAACTTGTATCTTTCATTTCCCTCGTGCGTTTTACCTCAAAATCATTTGCAAAGCTTCTATACCTCAAATATAGTCCATCCATATCCTTGTTTTGGAATTGTAACATCTCCATCACCATCCTCCATAACCAAAAACAGAGGTCTGCAACTTGACTTCTCTAGACCATTCCAGTCATCCATAGCTCAAGCTAAGCATTGCATTAGCTTCCTAGAGGTCCAAGGAAGCTAACCCGATCATTACAACTCTTTAAAAGCAGCTCAAACTCATTTCACGATTTCCAGTTTTTGAGGTATTTTTCTGAACTTTCATCTCTTTATTTAGGCATTGTTAGGCTTTCATTTTTAAAGACAAAATGTAGACATCATTACCCTGAAGCTGTACATATCCATAGTTTTCATTTATATTGCCCGAGCTTAGAGAATTTTAAGTTTGAATCTCTGAAAAAAGTTAGGTCATAATTTGTTACTTTTAGAAATACATACTCATCTTTGATTGTTATCCAAATTGTTTACATTTTTGAAATCCTGGTAAAATTTCTAACAAGTTTGATGTTAGAAGTTTTGAGAATGGATGAGAAATGAATGAGAAACAGGGACCCTGGCTGGAGGTTGAAGATGAAGTTCATTTCTAGGAATGGATTTGTAATATATATTTATGGTTTTGTTTAAGTTAACAGATGTATAGCCACCCCAGTGGTAAGGCAGCGCGCGTATTATATGAAGGGCGTGAGTTCAAGCCCCAGCGCTGCCACTTTTTTTCATTTTTTCTAACATATCCTTTCTCTTTGTTTCAAACAATAGAGCGCCCGGGCCTCCTTTGATGGGCCTGCTCAACTTTACTACACAACACCCCTATCTTACTTGCTCCAGCGCAGGCCCAATGTTTTTTATTTTCTTTTCTTTTGCTGACCAACAAAAACAACATTAATGGGCCAAACTCAAACAAAAACTGTTTTTCTAACAAACACCCTAAATTTCATTTTTACCTCCTGACTTTATTTTTTCATATTTTGTTTTATTTTCTTTATTATTATTATTATTATTATTATTATTATTATTATTATTTATTAAATCAAAAAATCCAAAAATATATTTTTATTTATTATTCGCATTTTATATACTTATATTTTATTCCTTTTAAAAAAAACAAAAAGACAAAACATTTTTCTTATAAAAACTTAATTTCTTTTTCTTAATAAATTAATAATTAGATTTAGGTTAAGTTATTTTCTTTTTAATTAAAATTAACTTAGAATTTAGGTTTTCTTTTAATTAATTAATTTTCATACTATTTTGATTAAACTTAAAACCTTTTTCATAAAAAAAAAAACCCTAAAAATTCTTTCTTGATTAAATTTATTTCTTTTAAACTAGGGTTTAATTTTACTTATTTTAATTAATTATTTTCTTTTAGATAATTAGGTTAAAACCATTTTCCTTAACAAAATCTAAACAAAAATCCATTTTTTTCCATTTATATCCTTGTACATTATATTCCTTTCAATTCTTGTACATTATTCAAGTTTCAATATGGTTGTAATAGATAATTAGGTTTAATTTCTTGCAATCCCCATTTGTAAATTTGGATACCCCATCCCCAAATGATGTAATAGCATAGTAAATTTACTTTCCGCAATTTATCGCTTTCATATCAATGCTGGTAAATTAGGATTTGTATGGAAAGATAAAATCAATGCTTAGAGAACCCTAATTCAAGATAAACCAGGCATGAAAAAATAAACATTTGCACACTTACACCCTTAAGGTTAACTCCACTTGTTGCCTAAAAAATGGTCATATTACGCATGTGGGATATCTTAGAAAAAACAATCAAAAACACAAGATCATAGTCCCTCAATGATGCTACGAATGTTGCCTTACAAATGATCTTAGTCCCTCAAGAGAAATGCTAAGATATCTCACAATATTGCTATCATGACTATACGATGACCCACGCCCGTCCCTTTACATCCAAAGATAAGGCTTCTTATCAATCAATGGTAAGATAGTAATATCAAAGGAAAGGAGAGAAATGAACATAAGACTTTTGAGTAGGTAGAAACGTTCTTAGTTGCTTGCTCACTTTCAAAACAAACACACATCAAACACTTTCATAACAAACACACATCAAACACTTTCAAAACAAACACACACCAAACACTTTTAAAACATGAAATATTTTCAAAAGTCCAACACTTTGTATACGTTCTTACAAAACGAGAACCATTACAAAGTTTTCCTAAACAAAGGCGCCTTTTCAAAAATACTTTTAAAAACCACCACAAAGCACATATTCAAACAAAGAAAGTGATCTAGCAAGCAACTAATAGCCCATAGATAACTATGGATGAAAAGGGTGCTAAAACCTTCTCTTTTCATAATCTACCCCCCAAACTCAAGAAAATATCTCAAAGGTCTTTCCTGTTCTTTTCACCCTTTCCTTTTGGATAAAAGAAAAGTTGGTGGCGACTCTTGCTAACCGCAACAGTTGCGATCAAACGCAAAACAACCAAGTCAGTTCTCCCACCGTATTACACACGGTCACCCTTGTCAAGCATTTTCCCTTGAGTATGAATGCTTTCTAACTTTTCCCGACCACACCAGTTCCTTGGACAATTCTCCTGCACTTGAAAACACCAACACTACCTAACCAAGACATCAAATGCACCTTCATTGTCATGAAACTCAACGAATTCAATGCAAAAATACAAATTGTGAAATATGAAATAATTAAAAGAACCACGATAAAAAACACACAAACTTGTTATCAATTAGATGGATTATACCGAATAACTGACGGAAACTAAGTCGAATTGGTGACCGATCACAATCCCAAACTTATTCCATTGCTTGTCCTCAAATGATTCTTAGAAAAACACAAAGGTCACCCCCCAAACTTTCCATATTTATTACCACAATACTACCTCGATCATTCATAACTCTCTTTTCACCTTACTTTCATCATTTCCTTATTTTCCTACTTTTGATGTTCCGCTACACCTCCACATTGAAGCATCTCTTTACCTGTCAGCTTTTCACACTCTCACCAAATCTCTCAGGTTAAAGTGTTTACACTTAATAATCAAAGCATGCAAAGTAAACTAACAAATTTGAATAACATTTATCTTCATCTCATACACACACGACACACACTTTTTGAGGGCTCATATGGTTGTAACGGGGCTAAGGGACAAGGTGGGATAAAAAAACAAAAGGGAAAAACTAGGGGGTTTTGGCTCAGCGTCAGTGCTACTATAGTCATTACTGTGTCACGTACCTTATTCACAATCAAGACTGTCGGACACCATTTTCTTAGGATTGGTTGCTTTTTTTCCTCAAATGTTTCTTTTGAGTGTTGTTTTTCTTTCAAAACATTCTTTTTAACCAAATCCTTCTCTAGGTAAGTGCTTTGTTCTAATTTTCTCTTATTTTCTTTTTATTTGTTTTTCTTTTAGTTTATGTTTCCTTTTTTTTCTTCTGCACTTACCCATATTTGTCTTCTCGGTGTCCTGACCCCAAACTTAAGAATTTGTCACAAATCAAACATAACAACACTTATCTCAGCAGGGTGAGGTAGTGTTTGGGCTAATGGTTAAATAAAGTGGTTAACAAACAAAAAAACAACCAACTGATATAAGGCTCGAACGGGGTTAATTAGGGGTACATGAAAAGTTTGGCTTGAAAATCTCTGGGTTAAAAACAAACAAGTGCGTCAGTGTGTATACATGTGTGTAGAAATTCCAACAGATGCTTGTGCAAACCAAGAGTGACCATCACATACCTGAAAAACTCTTATGATGATATTTGTGTTTAGATTTTTATGATCCTCACCATGTTTGGGGTATAGGTGACAGGATCCAAAATTCCTCTAGTGTGATGTAACATCGCTCATGTTTCGGGTACACAGTATTCCTGTATTAGTCCAGTGTTGGAAAGTCACGTCCAATCATTTTCTTGGGTAGTATCAACTTTTAGGGGTTTCCTCGAGAACAAGCATGGGTTATCTCTTTCATCCATAGACTACCAGCTTCATTAATCATCTGGCACAAATCCCTTCAATCTGTAACATATGTGTGATACGGTGGGAGAGAACTGACTGTTTTTTGGAATGCTGGTTTGCGTTTTGCGTTTGTTTTCGCAAAATGTCGCGGTAAGCAAGAGTCGCCACCGTCTTTTATTTTATCCAACAAGGAAAGGAAAAAAGCACAGAAAAATTTCTTTTTCGAGATGTTTCTCGGGTCCGGGGGGTAGATTATAGAAAGGGAAGGTGTTAGCACCCTTTCTATCCGTGGTTATCCACGGGCTCTTAGGTACTTGCTCATAGTTTTTTCAAAAATTTTCTTTCTTTGTGTTTGTGGGTTTGAAGAAGTTTTTGTTTTGAAAGGAGTGTAAGTGTGAAAAATTGTTTTGTTTTTGAAAGAGCAAGTACTTAAGAACCATCTACCTACTCAAAAAAGGAATCGTTCTATGCTATCTTACTTTAGACAATGCTATCCCACTATTGATGAGTAGGTAGCATCGTCGTTGGAGTTTAAGGGTCAATTCGAATAAGGGACGTGCGGTCACTAAAGCAATGTTAGGACGCCTTAGCGGTAACTCTAATGTCTTAGATCATTTTTCCGAGGCAACTGTTTCGAGGAAACTTATGACCTTTGGACAAGAGGGTGACCTCTAAAACTTCTTATACTCAATGACCGCGTTCGAAGACAACCAAGTGAGGTGTTCCCTAAGAGTACGCATGTGCGAGTGTGTTGTTTTCAGTTTATTTTATCTTTGTACATGTCAATGGTGATCTATGTTGATTTTAGGTTTAAACGTCCAATCTTGTCATGCATTCCCTATTATCAAACATCTAACAGTTTATAAGTTGCGGAAATTAAATTGCGGAAATTAAACTAACTATTACAAGGCGTCGGGTATTTACATCGCCAAAAGCAACCCTTGAATTTAAAATGCGGGAAATAAATAAAGCGATAAAAATATTTAAAGTCCTATTAAGCTATTACATTCCGGAAACAGATACAATATTGAATAAAATGGATCACATGCGGGAAATTAAATCGGGCGAGTTTTAGGGTTTTGACCCTTTTTGAAAGAAAAGATTTTTTGGTTATTTTAAATTTATGGAAGAAATTAAATTGGATTAATTATTAAATTAATAAACTAATTAATTAATAAAAATATTTTTGGGTTTTTGGTATTTAAAGAAATAAAAATAAATTTGATCAATGTTAATAAAATCTAATTGTCTAAGTTAATTTTAATTATTACAAAATATATTAAAAGTTATTCCTAATTAAAACTAAATTAATTAAATTATTTGTTAAATAAAAGAAAATACTAAAATTTAATTTAAATAAGAAAACATTTTTTGGTTTTTTAATTTTATTAAGAAAAAAAGTTTGATTGGTTAATTGGAAAATAATGAAAATAATTAAATAAAAACAAGAATAAAAATAAATATAGAAGAGAGTGTTTGGGCCTGATTTTTGGAGGTCTTGATAGCAATTTGATGGCCCAAATGAATTGGCCCTTTGTTGACCTTTTGGAATCCAGCGTGTGCGTTTGACTAGGGAGTATGGTGGATGTTCATCTCTTGACCCTCAGATCTGGCCTGGGGCCATCTGTCCATTGATTGAATGAGTGAATATGATGCATCACGCGCTGGCATTAACACTGGATTACCTGAAGAGAAAAAATACAAAGCATATGGGGGGACCTGGGATTCGAACCCAGGTCCTGTTGGTACATGGATACACGCCTTTGCCACTCAACCAACGCGCTTCAACTGTTAGTATAATGGACAATAAATATAATATGTGGAAAAACAATAATATTCCAGAATAAAAAAATAAAACGCGCGAGGTTTGAACCGGCCACTAAGAGGGGGACACGTTTGTCGTCCCTGACCTTCAGACCTGTAATTTTTCCTGCAGATTCATATCCGCAGCTGAATCCGTAGGTTGATCCTAAAATCCATTCTAAGCCATGAAAAATAAATCCCAGGCCATGGTTATGCTCGTCTTCCTCCTCCGGTCATGCCTATGTCCATCAATGGAGCTGATTTTGCCTGTAAAAGAAATGCCCAAAAAAACAAACCACGAACCCTAGATTCGGCTATGGGGTTACAGGCCAGATAAACGCAATTGGCTAATGCAGAATGCTTGTAAATTGAACGAGGATTGTGAATATGCAAAGAGTTTGTAAGAAAAGTGCAAGAAATAAGAGTTGTGAATTCAAGAGAAGGGCGGTATTTTGAGATACTTACAGAGCTTTAGAGCGTGTATGGGGATTGGCTTTAGGTTGGTTCTGCTTCAGTGATCCTCCAGCAAGCGATTGGTATTGAGTTTTGCTCCTGAATTTGTCTCTAAGTGTGATTTCAGTTTTTCACTTTTTCCACCTTTTTTCAAGTTTGGTTTTCAGTATTCTTGCAACCTCTAGGTCCCAAATTCGTGTGCCTTGGATTGTATATGTATGTTGCAATGTATTAGGTCAACAAATTGGTCTTGAATCTTTGCACATCAATGCTTTGAGATTGGATTTGATCCTCCATTGAAAACTTGCTTAATTTGCCAAAAATTCAATCTTTTTGCACATGGAATGATTGATACGAATTTGATCATGACATGATGCTGATTAGGTCATGAAAATAGAAAAAGATCTCAAGTAATCAAGTTTTGGGATTTTATTTGATTTAAATTGATTTAAAATGAATTAATTCAATAAAAAATCAAATAAAATAATAAAATTGATAAATGGACACAAGGCTGAAGCTAGGACACGTGTGCAATAGGGAAAGTCCAAATCAAGTGAAAAAGAATGGGCCCATTTGTCAAACTTTGATGTTTTGGAGGTAGTTCACTTTTGGCAATTTTGCAAAAATGCCCAACTTCAACAATGCATAACTTCTTCAATTTTGAACTTTTGGAAGTGTTCTTGGACTTTTTAGAAAGCTTGATATGTCTTCTAACCAACCCTTTTTGTCTCATCTCATTTGGATATACCATGATCAAGTTATAAGCTTTGGAAAAAAAGGTGTTTTTGTTGACTTTCAAAAATGACCTATAATGTCCAAATTTGTAACTTCTTGTGAGTGCATTTTTTGATCTTGGGGTGTGAAGATGGATTGTAGGAAATTTCATCCTCTTAAAAATTAGATTTGGATGGGTCATTTCTCATAAAGTATGAGAAAGTTATGCTTGTTCAAAGTTGAGTTGACTTTTCCTACAAAACCCTAATTTAGCAACTTTTGAGTCTTGATGAATTTTGAGTAATCCTTGATGAATCATGATCAACCCTTGATCAAATTATGAAATATCCTTCAAAATGATAATGTTAACAAAAAATCTTGAAGTTTGACTGTATTTGGGTCACAGTTGACTTTTGCCCTAGCATAGTCGATTTTGGGACCCTTTGAGCAATTGACTGATCAAACTTCCTCTGCAAGGCTTGAAATTTGATATTCATGACTTTGAGAACATATTAGGACATTGGAGAGAACTTGAGGTAATTTGGATTCAAGGATCTTGATGCAACACAAAACCCTAATTTGGGATTGACTGTCTTAGGAGATGACTTGTCTGACCCACTCTTGAGCAATCTTGATCCACTTGGAGATTTTCCTTGAAATGTTTTGAGAAATATGAGAGGGCAAATTTTAGGTTACAACAGCTGCCCCTGTTCAATTTTATTAAACCTGAGGATGTAGATTGGCTTTCAGGTCTTTCGTGATCCGAAGGTGGAAGATGATTGAACACTAGAGTGCCCAGAAATTTTCCATTGCATGAAGTGGTATCAGCCTTGTGATATCGGGAATGGGCTTAAAGATGCCATTTGGAGACTGTTGATAGGAGGTCTGAACTTCGGCTGGAATACGAATCAGGGAGATCTTATTTTCGATTTGACTGAACCAGAGAAGGTCTTGGGTTAACTTTGGCTGGATCAGAATCAGAAAAATTTTAGGATCGATTTAACTGAACCAGACAAAAGTCTTGGAATATCTTCAACTAGAATACGAATCAGGGAGATCTTAGGGTCGATCTGACTGAACCAGAGAAGGTTTTAGATTAACTTGGACTGGATAAGAATCATAAAAATCGTAGGGTCGATTTAACTGAACTAGACGAAAGTCTTGGAATATCTTCAACTGGAATACGAATCAGGGAGATCTTAGGGTCGACCTGACTGAACCAGAGAAGGTCTTGGATTAACTTTGACTGGATAAGAATCAGAAAAATCTTAGGGTCGATTTAACTGAACCAGACGAAAGTCTTGGAATATCTTCAACTGGAATACGAATCAGGGATATCTTAGGGTCGATCTGACTGAACTAGAGAAGGTCTTGGATTAACTTTGACTGGATAAGAATCAGAAAAATCTTAGGGTCGATTTAACTGAACCAGACGAAAGTCTTGAAAAATCTTCAACTGGAATACGAATCAGGGAGATCTTAGGGTCGATCTGACTGAACCAGAGAAGGTCTTGGATTAACTTTGGCTGGATAAGAATCAGAAAAAACTTAGGTTCGATTTAACTGAACCAGACGAAAGTCTTGGAATATCTTCAACTGGAATAGGAATCAGTGAGATCTTAGGGTCGATCTGACTGAACCAGAGAAGGTCTTGGATTAACTTTGACTGGATAAGAATCAGAAAAATCTTAGGGTCAATTTAACTGAACCAGACGAAAGTCTTGGAATATCTTCAACTGGAATATGAATCAGGGAGATCTTAGGGTCGATCTGACTGAACCAGAGAAGGTCTTGGATTAACTTTGGCTGGATAAGAATCAGAAAAAACTTAGGGTCGATTTAACTGAACCAGACGAAAGTCTTGGAATATCTTCAACTGGAATACGAATCAGGGAGATCTTAGGGTCGATCTGACTGAACCAGAGAAGGTCTTGGATTAACTTTGGCTGGATAAGAATTAGAAAAAACTTAGGGTCAATTTAACTGAACCAGACGAAAGTCTTGGAATATCTTCAACTGGAATATGAATCAGGGAGATCTTAGGGTCTATCTGACTAAACTAGAGAAGGTCTTCGACATAGCTGAGAAATTAACTGCATCTTTCCTGAAAGGTAAAGGTCAGTCATATGCAATGCATGATATGGATCAAGGAATGATGTTCTCAAAATTAGTGAGATTGTGTTATATGATGCGTATATGTATGTATCATGATGTATGGAGATGTAATGTTTCTAGCTGGGGGAAATAAATCCCGGATAGCTGCTGGAGAATAGAGTTGAATATTTCATTTCCGCTGGGGATGACAAACGAAGATGATTGCGAGAATAAACCTGCAGGAGAAGATAACTCCGTTGGTGAATAAAATGATGAGGAGATTACTCTGTGGGGAAGAGATGCTCTGCTGAGGATTCCACTGATAAATTCCGCCGGGATGAATTATCGTTACTGGTGATATTGAATCCTATTGGGGATTAAATTCCTGTTTGTGAAAGGAAAGAACTCCGATGGGGATGATCTTTCAGTTGTGGCTTCACTGGGGATAACCTGTTAGACTCTAATGGGGATAATCCTTTGAGTTCTGCCGAGAATGATCCTTTGAACTCGGCTGGGGAGATTTATTTTGTACTCCGCTATGGATAAACTTCCAGAGTCTACTGGGGATGATGCTTCAACTCCGTTGGGGATGCTTTTTCAGACTGCACTGGGAAAATTTTAACTCCACTGGGGGTATCTTGTATTCTGCCAGGGAACATTCTTATACTCTGCCGGGGAATGTTAAGACTGTCGAGGATATTAAGCCTTTTCAGTGTTGATGGTAGATCAACTCTGCTTGGGGAAAGCATTGTTGATTCGTTCATAGTTGCAAGTCTCAACTGGGGGAGAGCTACCATTACTGCCTTACTCTGCGGGGAGTGAAAGTATTTTAGCCATATTCTTCAGATGAATTTACCCGGCACCTGGTGGATAAAGCAACTGTATAGTTTGGACAATTTTTATTGCCCCTGTTTCTGATGTTACTCGTAATCGTCTTTTGTTTCGCACGTAAATATTCATGAGCAGCAATTAATGTCAAATGCATATATCAAAAATGAGCATTGGACGTTCTTTGCAAAACAAAACAGATAAAGAAAAACAGTTTGAAATTTCTTTGAAAATGAATTGTATTGATTTTGAAGTTTGGCCTGTAAATAGGCGTTTTTGTACAAGAGGCTGACGTCCTAGTAAGAGAACGCCGCCGAGCAGATAGAATTTACACAATTTGTGAAAAGAAAACAAAACAACTATGTGAATAATACCATTGGGTTCCAACTCTGCTATTGCCTTTATGTCCTCGAGCATTTCATCACTTTGCTACATGGTTGAAGGTAAATCAGATTGATTAGTGTCGTCTGAGCTTAATAGTTGATACCGAAGTCTGGATGCAAGGTGATCCAATGAGACATAGTGTTACGCTTTGATCCCTAATTTTTTCCTGGACCTCCCTTACGGGTTTTCAATCCACCGGGATACTCATTTTTGCCCAAGCCGCCTTTTCAGGTTTTCGACTTGCCGGGTCTACAGATTTTTTCATTTTCATCCCTTATTTTTGCCCGAACCCTTTCGGTTCACCGGAATGCCCTTATTTTTGCCTAGGCCAGTCAACCTAGCGGGTCTTTGATTATGCGTAGTATCTTTTCACTATGTCTGCATTTACAGGGTGAGGAAGGTCGTCACCATCCATGGTGGTTAGAATCATAGCTCCTCCTTAGAAAATGTTCTTAACCATAAATGGCCCTTCATAAGTAGGGGTCCATTTGCCCTTGGGATCACCTTGAGGTAAGATAATGTGCTTGATTACCAGATCCCTAACTTGATACTCTTGTCGTCTAACTTTCTTGTTAAATGCCTTGATCATCTGTTTTTGGTACGTATGACCATGACAAATAGCAGTAAGTCTCTTTTCGTCGATTAGGTTCAGCTGATCAAGCCGGGTCTGAATCCAGTCATCTTCACTCAAACCTGCATCCTTCATGATCTGAAGAGAGGGTATCTGAACTTCAATGGGCAAGACTGCCTCCATGCCATATACCAAGGAGTAGGGTGTTTCCCCTGTTGACGTCCGCGCTGAGGTACGGTACCCATGAAGAGCAAATGGTAACATCTCGTGCCAGTATTTGTATGTCACCGTCATCTTTTGCACAATCTTCTTAATGCTCTTATTAGCCGCTTCTACAGCCCCATTCATCTTCGGACGGTAGGGAGAAGAGATATGATGCTGTATCTTGAATTTCTCGCAGAGCTCAGTGATCATCTTGTTGTTGAGATTAGTACCATTGTCCATAATGATCCTCTCTGGTACACCATATCGATAGATCAGATTGTGTCGAATGAACCGTGCCACGACGTTCTTGGTCACAGTAGCAAAGGAAGCTGCTTCAACCCACTTCATAAAGTAATCAATAGCCACTGGGATGAAACGGTGCCCGTTGGATGCCGTAGGTCTGATCTCGCCGATCATATCAATGCCCCACATTGCAAAAGGCCAAGGTGCCGTCAAGACGTTTAGAGGAACTGGAGGTATGTGCACCTTATCAGCATAGACTTGGCACTTGTGACATGTCCGAGAATGCTGATAATAGTCGGCTTCCATTGTGGACCAATAATATCCTGCCTGTAAGATCTTCTTTGCCATGGTATGCCCACTGGAATGAGTTCTGAAAGTACCTTCATGTAACTCCGCCATGATCTTTTCTGCTTCATTCTTATCCACACATCATATTAAGGTTGAATCATGGTTGCACTTGTAAAGGATGCCATTTCTGATGAAGAACTTTGCTGCGAACCTCCTCAAAAACTTCTTGTCATTAACAGATGCACCCTCGGGGTACTCCTGAGCCTCAAGATATATTTTCACCTCATGAAACTAGGGTTTATCTACTACCTCTTCAGTCTCAATGTCACAGCAATGTGCAGGTTCGTCCAACCTTTCAATGATAATCTGGGGATCCTTGTTGTCCCAATTGACTTTGAACATAGAAGACATCGTAGCCAGCGCGTCCGCCAACTGATTCTCCTCTCTAGGGAAGTGTTCAAAGGTTATCTCCTCGAAATGGGGAAGCAACGTCAATGCATACTCCTTGTAAGGGATAAGATTTGGGTGTTTCGTATCCCACTCGCCTTTGATTTGACTGATGACGAGAGCAGAATCTCCGAAAACACTCAAGAACTTAATCCTTAGGTCAATTGCTGCTCGAAGACCCATAATGCACGCCTCATACTCCGCCATATTGTTGGTGCAGTTGAAACATAGTCGGGCGGTGAACGGGGTATGAGAGCCTTTAGGAGATATGACCACAGCGCCAATGCCGTTACCCAAAGCGTTTGAAGCTCCATCAAAGTACATAGACCATCGGGATCCTTCCTCAGGTCCTTCATCTGGTCCAGGTGTCTCACAATCAATTACCAACATGATATTCTCGTCCGGGAATTCGAAGTTCATAGACTGGTAATCATCCACTGCTTGATGTGCCAAATGATCTGCCAACACACTTCCCCTAATTTCCTTTTGGGTCGTATATTGGATGTCATACTCGGTCAAGATCATTTGCCATCTTGCTATTCTTCCGGACAAAGCAGGCTTTTCGAAGATATACTTGATTGGATCCATCTTCGATATCAATAGAGTAGTGTGAGTCAGCATATACTGTCTCAGCGGCGAGCAGCCCATGCCAAAGTGCGGCAAGTTTTCTCGAGCAACGAGTATCGGGTCTTGCAGTCGGTAAACTTTTTGCTAAGGTAATAAATAGCATGCTCTTTTCGGCCAGACTCGTCATGCTGACCCAGCACACACCCCATTGAGTTATCGAGTACTGTCAAGTATAAGATCAAAGGTCTCCCTTCAACTGGAGGCATCAGAATGGGTGGCTCTTGGAGATACTCTTTGATCCTTTCGAAAGCGGCCTGGCATTCATCATTCCAACATACTACTTGATCTTTTTTCAGCAGCTTGAAGATTGGTTCACAAGTAGCAGTCAGGTGTGAGATGAATCGGGCAATGTAGTTCAGTCGTCCCAGGAAGCCTCTGACTTCTTTCTCTATTCTGGGAGCTGGCATCTCCTGTATGGACTTCACTTTTGCCGGATCCACTTGAATACCTTTGTCGCTTACGACGAAACCCAACAGTTTACCAGATCTCACCCCGAAGGTGCACTTATTCGGGTTTAACCTCAGCTTGTACAACTTCAACGTGTCAAACAGCTTCTGAAGGTGGTCAAGATGTTCTTCCTCCGTCTGGGATCTTGCAATCATATCATCGACGTATACTTCAATCTCATGATAGATCATGTCATGAAACAAAGCAACCATGGCACGCTGATACGTTGCCCCGGCATTTTTCAACCCAAAAGGCATGACCTTGTAGCAAAAAGTGCCCCACTGAGTAACGAAAGTTGTCTTCTCCATGTCTTCGAGAGCCATTTTAATCTGATTATAACCAGAGAAACCATCTATGAAGGAGAAGAATTTATGTTGAGCGGTGTTGTCAACCAGAACATCAATATGAGGTAGAGGGAAGTCATCCTTGGGGCTTGCCCTGTTCAGATCCCTATAGTCAACACACATTCGAACCTTACCATCCTTCTTCGGCACAGGAACCACATTGGCCACCCACTGTGGGTAAGAAGTAACTACTAGAAAATCGGCGTCAAACTGTTTCATCACTTCAGCCTTGATTTTCTCAGACATCTCTGGGCACATTCGGTGGACCTTCTGTTTCACTGGAGGACAGTCTTCCTTGGTAGGCAGGTGGTGAACCACAATATCAGTATCCAACCTAGGCATATCTTCATAAGACCAGGAAAAGATCTCAACATAGTCACGCAACATCTGAATCAACCGTTGCTTCACACTAAGCTCCAGATTTGCACCGATCTTGACCTCTTTCTTGTCTATATCTGTACCCAGATTTACTGATTCCACTGGCTCTTCATGTGGCTGTATAGCCCTCTCCTCTTAGAGTAACAGTCTTGCAAGTTCACCAGGCACTTCGCAATCATCTTCACCTTCGTCTTCGGCTAAGTTGATCAGACTTTTGAAGTCATAATAGGCAGTAGCAGAGTCGTTACCAGTGAGATCCAGAGTGGATGTAGACCTGTATATGTGAGTGTGTGTAAAATAGTTGTTTTGCAATGTATAATAAAAGAAAAACAAGGAGCACGAAATTTGAAATGATATATGAAAATGACACACATAAAGCCTTCACAAATGAAGCCACGGTGCCCCAAGTAAGACACCGGGCCGTAAAGTTTAAAACATTGTCTGTTGCAAATTCAAAACAAAAAGTTTCATTACTGGGTAACAAAAGAAATAGGGATGAAGTCCTTTGTTGTCCAGTTGCTTGGTCCACCTACGGTCGTAGGATAGATCCAATTTTCGAACTCAGACTCTTCCACATCGTCTTCAATGGCATTCACTCCCGAGTTGCTGATGAACACGGGAGGTCTTCCGATCCGTGCATTCCGAACATCCCTTAGAGCTTCTGAAGTGAAACCCAAACCAAACTTGTTAGTCTTCTGTGTAAAATCAGGGAGTTGGCCCCAATTCGCACACCCTCCTTTCTCGACAACGGCCCGGGCATCCCTAAAGGAAGCCATCTTCATAGGAGAATCTTCAACAACAGTCTCAGTTGATGCCAGCGTCTGGGGAACCTCTTCAAAATGCTGAAATGGGGTCTCAATGAACTCCCCATCCATATCTACATATAGGAAAGATTTGAGGTGGCTCACCATGTACTCCTCCTCTCCTTGTACTGTCACAATCTTCCCTTTCACTGGGTACTTCAGCTTCTGATGGAGCGTTGACGTTACTGCCCCTGCTTTGTGGATCCATGGTCGACCCAGCAAACAAGAATAAGATGGCAGAATGTCCATCACATAGAATGTAGATGCAAAAACCTGAGAACCAACCTTAATCGGGATATCAACTTCTCCATGCACCATTCTCTTAGACCCATCAAAGGCCCTAACAACAATGTTACTTGGTTTCAGCTCCAATCCCTCACAGTCTAACCGGTCTAGAGCTTTCTTAGGCAAAACGTTCAATGAGGAACCAGTATCCACTAATACATGAGCAAGAGTAGTACCCCTGCATTCAATGGAGACATGCAGGGCATCGTTGTGATTCTTCCCCTTAGCAGTCAAGTCGGCGTCAGAGAAACCCAACCCATTATCAGCAGTTAAACTAGCCACGCAATCTTTAAATTGATCAGCCGATGTCTCTTGCGGAACGTGTGCAGTCTTTAGGAATGCAATCAGAGCCTTGGCATGGGCCTCTGAGCATAACAACAATGACAACATAGAAATCTTGGACGGGGTTTTCCCCAGTTGTTCAACTACATTGTAGTCACTCTTTTTGATGATTTTCAGAATCTCCTCCATCTCTTGTCTAGAAGCTTCAACAGTAATCGTCTTTGGCGCCTCCGTCTGGGCAGGCTCACTGGTGATCCCTTTGCCCCGAGTGTTAGATGACTCGGCAACAGGGGTAAGAATAGGAACTTGAATAGGAATAGTAGTAGGTACACTGGCAGGTGTGATAACAACAGGTTTCTGGGCAGTTGGTGGAGAGATATCAGGTGAGAAAAGTCTTCCGTTGCGGGTGACTTTAGCAGGTCCAACAATATTGTTGACGTCAGTATCAGCATCTAACTCTTGTTTAACTCCATGAAAATAAACATCGGCCCCGTAATGCCAAGGGACAACTTTATCAGAGGTGTAGGGGATAGGCCCAGGAACAGTGATGATCAATGGTGCGATTCTTGGAACATATGTAATTCTAACAGGCTTTCTCGAGGAAGCCTTGGAAGAATTGTCGAGAATGGTGATAATAGCAACTTCTTCAGTATGAACTAAAGGAACAACAGTCTTCTCAAACAGAATTTCTCTACTATCCATCAGGCGTTGGACACCTGACTTCAAAAGATGGCAACCGGTAGGTAGAACATAACACATACGGCAACCTTCGTCACAGCCCGGAAATAAACCAGCTATCAAAAGGTTCTTCTTCACAGTCATCAAAGGGGTAACAATGTCGTTCACATAAACCACAAACGAGTCTTCATCTATAGCATTCACTCCATGCTTGGGCATAGGAGCAGTCACAACATTAGGTCTTTCGGGCGCCTCGAACTCAATCTCCTTAGCATCAATTAAGTCCTGTATTTTGTTCTTCAAAGCCCAACAATCATCTGTATTATGTCTCGAACTATCAGAATGAAAAGCACAGCGGGCATTAGGGTTGTACTTAGGCGATGTTGTATTTGGATTCTTCCGGGCTTCCCTTGGAATCACTAGATTGGTTTTCAATAACTGTGGCAAAATCTGAGATAAAGTTATGTTGAGCTAAGCGAATTACCTCTGCGGTCTCTCAGCCTTTGGCTGATTGTTGTACTGAGGAGCACCAGCAGGTCTTGAAATAACAACCACATTAACAGCTTGGTGGCGTTCAGGTCTATTCTGGCTTTTCGAACTGTAGACAGCACTGGACTCTTTCTTAAAAGGCTTTTTCTCGGTGCTCGATGAAGCACCCTTTTGTATCTTACCAGCCTTAATACCAGCCTCAATCCTCTCACCGATCATAATCAGATCTGTAAACCCAGACGAAGAGCTTCCAATCAGATGGTTGAAAAATGGACCAGACAAGGTCCCCAGAAATATATCCACAAGCTCCTGATCAGCCAAGGGTGGTTGCACTCTTCCGGTGAGGTCCCTCCACTTCTGAGCATAATCTTTGAAACCTTCACCTATTCCCATTGACATACCCTGGAGTTGGGTACGCGTGGGAGAAAGGTCAGAATTGTATTGGTACTGCCTGTAGAAAGCAGTAGCCAAATCTTCCCAACTGCGGATACTAGCTCCGTCCAACTGGTAAAACCATTCAAGCTGAGTCCCTGAGAGACTGTCTTGAAAGAAGTGGATCCATAGGCTCTTATCAGCGGTGTACGGCTGAATCTTCCTTATATATGACCGGAGGTGTAGCTTCGGACAAGAAACTTCGTCATACTTAGCAAAGGTTGGTGCCTTGAACTTGTGGGGAATTACCACCCCAGATGATAGAACCAGATCAACAAAGTCCAGACCAGGCACTTTCTGAACTTCCATCGCATTCAACCGGTCTTCCAATTGCTTGTATCTATCCTCAGCCGGAGGATACTGGTCTTCGTCGAAGTCCATCTCGTTGTCTGAGACCACATGGCTAGGAGCCCTCCTTTCCTCTTGACTATCTTTCCCTACAGATGAGGTGGTCAAATCAACTTCATCCTGTAGCCTGTTTCCAAACCTATGACCTGTGTTAAACAGGACTGTCCTCTTCTTCTTTTTCTTCTTCTCTTTCAGAATCAGGGTCTTCAGATCTTGCTGACCCTAAGCTAGATTCATGAACAGCTCTTGGAATTGGGAATTTTGAGCCTGTAGGGCCTTGATTGCTTGCTCAGTTGATGGTTTAGCAGACATGATGCTGAAATAAACATCGAAGAAGATAAGAGACCTGTAATGGGTACCTGTTATGAAGTGCATGGGATGAAATGCGTATGATATGATTTCAAAGACAATCGAGAGATTCAAATTCGTAAACAAGAAATGAAACACACTTTTATTAGGTAAACTTGAAAATCAAATTGTTCAACAAATTGCCCTTAAGGTGTTACAAGAAAGGAAATACTGAAAAGTAAATAGAACTGGAATGGAAATAATCAAAGGGAAATCAGTGCTCCCATGGTCGCTTCTTGTCGGTGCGGACATAGTCATTGAGAATCTGCTCTTTCTCCAGCTGCCTAGTCAACTTCTGGATCTTCTGCTCTTGCTCGTTAAACTTTTCTCCGTAAGCATCCCGCTCTTCTCTCATCTGCATCCATGACCTCTTTAGTGCCCCAATGTCAGTGGGCATGTAAGGATGAAGGATGGTAGGACGAACCCCCTCTTCATTAGCAACTTCAACAATGATAGGCCGGACGGATTCATACGGCATACCCAGCTTTTGGGCACGGGTACGGACCCATCTGAAATATGGCTCCATTGGAAGAGAAGTCTTTGGACCCAGCTCATGTGGATCAGATCTGTGAACTCTATCCCAAGCCCTTATGAATCTGCGGCGTTTCTCGTCGCTATCCCCTTGAAAATCAAAGATGATACTAGGCATTAGCAGCTCATGAGGTCCTTCTCTTCTGGCTCGCCCAAACTGACGTAAGGCCAAGCACGGATTATAAGAAATTCCTCCATGGGTTCCTATCAGTGGAACATTGGGGTATTCCCCACAGCGATCAATAATAGCCACCTCTTCCATACCCTTGATAGTCCAGATGATGTCATTATGAGAGAGAGACCTAACCCTATAGGCCCAGCCCATGCCTTCTTTGTTCTTCAGCACTGATTTGGGGAGGTGCAAAATAAACCACCTCGCCAATAATGGAGCATAGCACATCAAGGTTCCCCGCTTTCGGGTAGTACGGGCATAAAGCTGATGAAGAATGTCACCCAAGAGAGTGGGTACAGGATTACGAGAGATGAAGATTTTCACCGCATTCACATCAACAAAGGAGTTAGGATTCGGAAACAATACCAAGCCATATATCAGAAGAGACAGAATATCTTTGAATGCCTTAAAGTCTAGACTATCCCAGAAATAATTAGCCTTACCAACCAAGAACTTAGTCAGAAAGCCCTTTGCTCCACTTCTAGTCTCCCAATTAGCCATTACCTCATCCTTTGTCATATGAAGGGCTGAAGCAATCTCTTCTGGCCTAAGGATCTTCTCCCAACCAGTAAACGGGGTCTGCTCCAGAATAGAGATACCGAGCATATCAGAGAACTCTTCTAAAGTGGGAACCAACTGGTAGTCCTGAAAAGTAAAGCAATGGTACAGCGGATCATAGAACTGGACTAGGACACTCATCATCTGCTCGTCCAATTATGAGGTAACAAAACTGAGAAGATACCCATGTCTTCTGATGAAGAAGGTAGTATCAGGCATCTTTGCAATCAATTCTTTAATCATCGTGGGAACCTGGACAAAGTTGATCCGGATGGTATTCCTACACATGGGCATCATGTCCTACAAAACAGAACAAAGATGAATCCCTTCTGTCTTTGAAATAGGTTAGTCCAATCCAAGATGTATGCAATGTTATGATGTCATGATGTCATGATAGAAATCACACCACAAGTATCCACAAATAGCAAACATGGTAAAGGCACACAAGTCACATAGAGAGCCCTTAGATTTCAGGCTGGCAAGGAGCTTAGGTACTACCCTCTTTCAGTTCAGATAGTTTAAACCTGTCCTAAAAATAGTAATCGGGTTCTAGAGGATCTCAATATCACTGACTACCCTCAATCGGTCATAATTCCAGTTTAGCAACCTTTTCTTACGGTCGGAATCATCGCGAGAGTTTAGTCTCAATGAGGGTAGCATACTGCTACTGTTCTATGGCCAAGTTGGTCAATTTAAAGGTTCTAAGGTCAGTTGGTGCTTAATGACCCCTTAGATGATCCATATTCTCCTCGTTCCAACACAAGGGATATCGGTACAATCTAAAGTGCCACACCAACGTAGCTACTGCTTCAACCGTATTGGTCTACACCGTACAGTTTCCTCACAGTTTATTGCTACTTACCTAAAGGGTATCCCCCAGATCCGGGTTAGGATCTATAGTAACTCCGATACAAGCCCACAAATATAAAGCATACAAAGCAAACAATTGAAAACACAATGATCTAATCCTAAGGTACACCCCACTTATTAAGCTTCCCCAACAGATTCGCCAGTTCTGTGATACGGTGGGAGAGAACTGACTATTTTTTGGAATGCTGGTTTGTGTTTTGCGTTTGTTTTTGCAAAATGTCGTGGTAAGCAAGAGTCGCCACCGTCTTTTATTTTATCCAACAAGGAAAGGAAAAAAGCACAGAAAAATTCCTTTTTCGAGATGTTTCTCGGGTCTGGGGATAGATTATAGAAAGGGAAGGTGTTAGCACCCTTTCTATCTGTGGTTATCCACGGGCTCTTAGGTACTTGCTCATAGTGTTTTCAAAAATTTGCTTTCTTTGTGTTTGTGGGTTTGAAGAAGTTTTTGTTTTGAAAGGAGTGTAAGTGTGAAAATTTGTTTTGTTTTTGAAAGAGCAAGTACTTAAGAACCATTTACCTACTCGAAAAAGCAATCGTTCTATGCTATCTTCCTTTAGACAATGCTATCCCACTATTGATGAGTAGGTAGCACCGTCGTTGGAGTTTAAGGGTCAATTCGAATAAGGGACGTGCGGTCACTAAAGTAATGTTACGACGACTTAGCGGTAACCCTAATGTCTTAGATCATTTTTCCGAGGCAACCGTTTCGAGGCAACTTATGATCTTTGGACAAGAGGGCGACCTTTAAAACTTCCTATACTCAATGATCGCGTTCGAAGGCAACCAAGTGAGGTGTACCCTAAGAGTGCGCATGTGCGAGTGTGTTATTTTCAGTTTATTTTATCTTTGTACATGTCAATGGTGATCTATGTTGATTTTAGGTTTAAACGTTCAATCTTGTCATGCATTCCCTATTATCAAACACCTAACAGTTTATAAGTTGCGGAAATTAAATTGTGGAAATTAAACTAACTATTACAAGGCGTCGGGTATTTACATCGCCAAAAGCAACCCTTGAATTTAAAATGCGGGAAATAAATAAAGCGATAAAAATATTTAAAGTCCTATTAAGCTATTACATTCCGGAAACAGATACAATATTGAATAAAATGGATCGCGTGCGGGAAATTAAATCGGGCGAGTTTTAGGGTTTTGACCCTTTTTGAAAGAAAAGATTTTTTGGTTATTTTGAATTTATGGAAGAAATTAAATTGGATTAATTATTAAATTAATAAACTAATTAATTAATAAAAATATTTTTGGGTTTTTGGTATTTAAAGAAATAAAAATAAATTTGATCAATGTTAATAAAACCTAATTGTCTAAGTTAATTTTAATTATTGCAAAATATATTAAAAGTTATTCCTAATTAAAACTAAATTAATTAAATTATTTGTTAAATAAAAGAAAATACTAAAATTTAATTTAAATAAGAAAACATTTTTTGGTTTTTTAATTTTATTAAGAAAAAAAGTTTGATTGGTTAATTGGAAAATAATGAAAATAATTAAATAAAAACAAGAATAAAAACAAATATAGAAGAGAGTGTTTGGGCCTGATTTTTGGAGGTCTTGATAGCAATTTGATGGCCCAAATGAATTGGCCCTTTGTTGACCTTTTGGAATCCAGTGTGTGCGTTTGACTAGGGACTATGGTGGATGTTCATCTCTTGGCCCTCAGATCTGGCCTGGGGCCATCCGTCCATTGATTGAATGAGGGAATATGATGCATCACGCGCTGGCATTAACACTGGATTACCTGAAGAGAAAAAATACAAAGCATATGGGGGGACTTGGGGTTCGAACCCAGGTCTTGTTGGTACATGGATACACGCCTTTGCCACTCAACCAACGCGCTTCAACTGTTAGTATAATGGATAATAATTATAATATGGGGGAAAAAATAATATGCCAGAATACAAAAATAAAACGCGCGAGGTTTGAACCGGCCACTAAGAGGGGGACACGTTTGTCGTCCCTGACCTTCAGACCTGTAATTTTTCCTGCGGATTCATATCCGCAGCTGAATCTGTAGGTTGATCCTAAAATCCATTCTAAGCCATGAAAATTAAATCCCAGGCCATGGTTATGCTCGTCTTCCTCCTCTGGTCATGCTTATGTCCATCAATGGAGCGGATTTTGCCTGTAAAGGAAATGCCCAAAAAAACAAACCACGAACCCTAGATTCGGCTATGGGGTTACAGGCCAGATAAACACAATTGGCTAATGCAGAATGCTTGTAAATTGAACGAGGATTATGAATATGAAAAGAGTTTGTAAGAAAAGTGCAAGAAATAAGAGTTGCGAATTCAAGAGAAGGGCGGTATTTTGAGATACTTACAGAGCTTTAGAGCGTGTATGGGGATTGGCTTTAGGTTGGTTCTGCTTCAGTGATCCTCCAGCAAGCGATTGGTATTGAGTTTTGCTCCTGAATTTGCCTCTAAGTGTGATTTCAATTTTGCACTTTTTCCACCTTTTTCAAGTTTGGTTTTCAGTATTCTTGCAGCCTCTAGGTCCCAAATTCGTGTTCCTTGGATTTTATATGTATGCTACAATGTATTAGGTCAACAAATTGGTCTTGAATCTTTGCACATCAATGCTTTGAGATTGGATTTGATCCTCCATTGAAAACTTGCTTAATTTGCCAAAAATCCAATCTTTTTGCACATGGAATGATTGATACGAATTTGATCATGACATTGATGATGATTAGGTCCTTAAAATAGAAAAAGATCTCATGTAATCAAGTTTTGGGATTTTATTTGATTTAAATTGATTTAAAATGAATTAATTCAATAAAAAATAAAATAAAATAATAAAATTGATAAATGGACACAAGGCTGAAGCTAGGACACGTGTGCAATAGGGCAAGTCCAAATCAAGTGGAAAAGAATGTGCCCATTTGTCAAAATTTGAAGTTTTGGGGGTAGTTGACTTTTGGCAATTTTGCAAAAATGCCCAACTTCAACAATGCATAACTTCTTCAATTTTGAACTTTTGGAAGTGTTCTTGGACATTTTAGAAATCTTGAGATGTCCTATAACCAACCCTTTTGGCCTAATCTCATTTTGATATTCCATTCTCAAGTTATAATCTTTGGCAAAAAAGGTGTTTTTGTTGACTTTCAAAAATGACATATAATGTCCAAATTTGTAACTTCTTGTGAGTGCATTTTTTGATCTTGGGGTGTGAAGATGGATTGTAGGAAATTGCATCCTATTAAAAATGAGATTTAGATGGGTCATTTATCATAAGGTATGAGAAAGTTATGCTTGGTAAAAGTTGAGTTGACTTTTCCTGCAAAACCCTAATTTAGCAACTTTTGAGTCTTGATGAATTTTGAGCAATCCTTGATGAATAATGATAAACCCTTGATAAAATGATGAAATATCCTTAAAAATGAGAATGTTAACAAAAAATCTTGAAGTTTGACTGTATTTGGGTCACAGTTGACTTTTGCCCTAGCATAGTCGATTTTGGGACCCTTTGAGCAATTGACTGATCAAACTTCCTCTGCAAGGCTTGAAGTTTGATATGGATGAATTTGAGAACATATTAGGACATTGGGGAGCACTTTAGGTCATTTGGATTCAAGGATCTTGATGCAACACAAAACCCTAATTTGGGATTGACTGCCTTAGGAGATGACTTGTCTGACCCACTCTTGAGCAATCTTGATCCACTTGGAGATTTTCCTTGTAATGTTTTGAGAAATATGAGAGGGCAAATTTTTGGGTACAACAGCTGCCCTTGTTAAATTTTCTTAAACCTGAGGATGTAGATTGGCTTTCGGGCCTTTCGTGATCCGAAGGTGGAAGATGATTGAACACTAGAGTGCCCCGAAATTTGCACTCGCATGAAGTGGTACCAGCCTTGTGATATCGGGAATGGGCTTACAGATGCCATTTGGAGACTGTTGATAGGAGGTCTGAACTTCGGCTGGAATACGAATCAGGGAGATCTTATCATCGATCTGACTGAACCAGAGAAGGTCTTGGGTTAACTTTGGCTGGATCAGAATCAGAAAAATCTTAGGATCGATTTAACTGAACCAGACAAAAGTCTTGGAACATATTCAACTGGAATATGAATCAGGGAGATCTTAGGGTCGATCTGAATGAACCAGAGAAGGTCTTGGATTAACTTGGACTGGATAAGAATCAGAAAAATCTTAGGGTCGATCTAACTGAACCAGACGAAAGTCTTAGAATATCTTCAACTGGAATACGAATCAGGGAGATCTTAGGGTCGATCTGACTAAACCAGAGAATGTCTTGGATTAACTTTGACTGGATAAGAATCAGAAAAATCTTAGGATCGATTTAATTGAACCAGACGAAAGTCTTGGAATATCTTCAACTGGAATACGAATCAGGGAGATCTTAGGGTCGATCTGACTGAACCAGAGAAGGTCTTGGGTTAACTTTGACTGGATAAGAATCAGAAAAATCTTAGGGTCAATTTAACTGAACCAGACGAAAGTCTTGGAATATCTTCAACTGGAATACGAATCAGGGATATCTTAGGGTCGATCTGACTGAACCAGAGAAGGTCTTCGACATAGATGAGAACTTAATTGTATCTTTCCTGAAAGGTAAAGGTCAGTCATATGCAATGCATGATATGGATCAAGCAATGATGTTCTCAAAATAAGTGAGATTGTGTTATATGATGCGTATATGTATGTATCATGATGTATGGAGATGTAATGTTTCTAGCTAGGGAAAATAAATCCCGGATAGCTGCTGGAGAATAGAGTTGAATTCTTCATTTCCACTGGGGATGACGAACGAAGATGATTGCGAGAATAAACCTGCAGGAGAAGATAACTCCGTTGGGGAATAAACTGATAAGGAGATTACTCTGTAGGGAAGAGATGCTCTACTGAGGATTCCACTGATAAATTCCGTCGGGATGAATTATCGTTGCTGGTGATATTGAATCCTATTGGGGATTGAATTCCTGTTTGTGAAAGGAAAGAACTCCGTTGGGGACGATCTTTCAGTTGCGGCTTCACTGGGGATAACCTGTTAGACTCTAATGGGGATAATCCTTTGAGTTCTGCCGGGAATGATCCTTTGAACTCGGATGGGGAGATTTATTTTGTACTCCGCTAGGGATAAACTTCCAGAGTCTACTGGGGATGATGCTTCAACTTCGTTGGGGAAGCTTTTTCAGACTGCGCTGGGAAAATTTTAACTCCACTGGGGGTATCTTGTATTCTGCTGGGGAACATTCTTATACTCTTCCGGGGAATGTTAAGACTGTCGGGGATATTAAGCCTTTTCAGTGTTTATGGTAGATCAACTTTGCTTGGGGAAAGCATTGTTGATTCGTTCATAGTTGCAAGTCTCAACTGGGGGAGAGCTACCATTACTGCCTTACTCTGCGGGGAGTGAAAGTATTTTAGCCATGTTCTTCAGATGAATTTACCCGACATCTGGTGGATAAAGCAACTGTATAGTTTGGACAATTTTTATTGCCCCTGTTTCTGATGTTACCCGTAATCGTCTTTTGTTTCGCATGTAAATATTCATGAGCAGCAATTAATATCAAATGCATATATCAAAAATAAACATTGGACGTTCTTTACAAAACAAAACAGATAAAGAAAAATAGTTTGAAATTTCTTTGAAAATGAATTGTATTGATTTTGAAGTTTGGCCTGTAAATAAGCGTTTTTGTACAAGAGGCTAACGTCCTAGTAAGAGAACTCCGCCGAGCAGATAGAATTTACAGAATTTGCGAAAAGAAAACAAAACAGCTATGTGAATAATTCCACTGGGTTCCAACTCTGATATTGCCTTTATGTCCTCGAGCATCTCATCACTTTGCTACTTGGTTGAAGGTAGATCAGATTGATTAGTGCTTTACGAGCTTAATAGTTGATACCGAAGTCTAGATGCAAGGTGATCCGATGAGACATAGTGTTACACTTTGATCCCTAATTTTTTCCTGGACCGCCCTTTCGAGTTTTCAATCCACCGGGATACCCATTTTTGCCCAAGCCGCCTTTTCAGGTTTTCTACTTGCCGAGTGTACAGATTTTTTCATTTTCATCCCTTATTTTTGCCCGAACCCTTTCGGTTCGCCGGAATGCCCTTATTTTTGCCTAGGCCAGTCAACCTAGCGGGTCTTTGATTATGCGTAATATATTTTCACTATGTCTGCATTGACGGGGTGAGGAAGGTCGTCACCATCCATGGTGGTTAGAATTATAGCTCCTCCTGAGAAAATGTTCTTAACCACAAATGGCCCTTCATAAGTAGGGGTCCATTTTCCTCTGGGATCACCTTGAGGTAAGATAATACGCTTGATTACCAGATCCCCAACTTGATACTCTTGTCGTCTAACTTTCTTGTTAAATGCCTTGATCATCCGTTTTTGGTACGTCTGACCATGACAAATAGTAGTAAGTCTCCTTTCGTCGATTAGGTTCAGCTGATCAAGCCGGGTTTGAATCCAGTCATCTTCACTCAAACCTTCATCCTTCATGATCTGAAGAGAGGGTATCTGAACTTCAATGGGCAAGACTGCCTCCATGCCATATACCAAGTAGTAGGGTGTTACCCTTGTCGACGTTTGCGCTGAGGTACGGTACCCATGAAGAGCAAATGGTAACATCTCGTGCCAGTATTTGTATGTCACCATTACCTTTTGCACAATCTTCTTAATGTTCTTATTAGCCGCTTCTACAACCCCATTCATCTTCGGCCGGTAGGGAGAAGAGTTATGATGTTGTATCTTGAATTGCTCGCAGAGCTCGGTGATCATCTTGTTGTTGAGATTAGTACCATTGTCCGTAATGATCCTCTCTGGTACACCATATCGACAGATCAGATTGTGCCGAATGAACCGTGCCACGACGTTCTTGGTCACAGTAGCAAAGGAAGCTGCTTCAACCCACTTCGTAAAGTAATCAATAGCCACCAGGATGAAACAGTGCCCGTTGGATACCGTCGGTATGATCTCGCCGATCATATCAATGCCCCACATTGCAAAAGGCCAAGGTGCCATCAAGACGTTTAGAGGAACTGGAGATATGTGCACCTTATCAACATAGACTTGGCACTTGTGACATGTCCGAGAATGCTGATAACAGTCGGCTTCCATTGTGGACCAATAATATCCTGCTCGTAGTATCTTCTTTGCCATGGTATGCCCACTAGAATGAGTTCTGAAAGT
Source organism: Vicia faba (assembly GCA_948472305.1). NCBI lineage: Eukaryota > Viridiplantae > Streptophyta > Magnoliopsida > Fabales > Fabaceae > Vicia > Vicia faba. The sequence continues at coordinate 423,641,150 of OX451736.1, forward strand.
ACCTTCATGTAACTCCGCCATGATCCTTTCTGCTTCATTCTTATCCACACATCGTAGTAAGGTTGAATCATGGTTGCGCTTGTAAAGGATGTCATTGCTGATGAAGAACTTTGCTGCGAACCCCCTCAGAAACTTCTTGTCATTAACAGATGCACCCTCGGGGTACTCCTGAGCCTCAAGATACCTTTTCACCTCATGAAACCAGGGTTTATCTGCTACTTCTTCAGTCTCAATGTCACAGCAATGTGCAGGTTCTTCCAACCTTTCAATGATAATCCGGGGAGCCTCGTTGTCCCAATTGACTTTGAACATAGAAGACATTGTAGCCAGCATGGCCGCCAATTGATTCTCCTCTCTAGGGAAGTGTTCAAAGGTTATCTCCTCGAAATGGGGAAGCAACGTCAATACATACTCCTTGTAAGGGATAAGATTTGGGTGTTTCGTATCCCACTCGCCTTTTATTTGACTGATCACGAGAGTGGAATCTTTGAAAACACTCAAGAACTTAATCCTTAGGTCAATTGCTGCTCGAAGACCCATAATGCACGCCTCATACTCCGCCATATTGTTGGTGCAGTTAAAACATAGTCGGGCGGTGAACGGGGTATGAGAGCCTTTAGGAGATATGATCACAGCGCCAATGCCTTTACCCAAAGCGTTTGAAGCTCCATCAAAGTACATAGACCATCGAGATCCTTCCTCAGGTCCTTCATCCGGTCCAGGTGTCTCACAGTCAGTTACCAACATGATATTCTCGTCCGAGAATTCGAAGTTCATAGACTGGTAATCATCCACTGCTTGATGTTCCAAATGATCTGCAAACACACTTCCCCTGATTGCCTTTTGGGTCATATATTGGATGTCATACTCGGTCAAGATCATCTGCTATCTTGCTATTCTTCCGGACAAAGCAGTCTTTTCGAAGATATACTTGATTGGATCCATCTTCGATATCAATAGAGTAGTGTGAGTCAGCATATATTGTCTCAGCCGGCGAGCAGCCCATGCTAAAGCACATCAAGTTTTCTCGAGCAACGAGTATCGGTTCTCGCAGTCGATAAACTTTTTGCTAAGGTAATAAATAGCATGCTCTTTTCGACCAGACTCGTCATGCTGACCCAGCACACACCCCATTGAGTTATCGAGTACTGTCAAGTATAAGATCAAAGGTCTCCCTTCAACTGGAGGCATCAGAATGGGTGGCTCTTAGAGATACTCTTTGATCCTTTCGAAAGCGGCCTGGCATTCATCGTTCCAACGTACTACTTGATCTTTCTTCAGCAGGTTGAAGATTGGTTCACAAGTAGCAGTCAGGTGTGAGATGAATCGGGCAATGTAGTTCAGTTGTCCCAGGAAGCCTCTGAATTCTTTCCCTATTCTGGGAGCTGACATCTCTTGTATGGCCTTCACTTTTTCCGGATCCACTTGAATACCTTTGTCGCTTACGACGAAACACAGCAGTTTACCATATCTCACCCCGAAGGTGCACTTGTTCGGGTTTAACCTCAGCTTGTACAACTTCAACCTGTCAAACAGCTTCTGAAGGTGGTCAAGATGTTCTTCCTCCATCTGGGATCTTGCAATCATATCGTCGACGTATACTTCAATCTCATGATGGATCATGTCATGAAACAAAGCAACCATGGCACGCTGATACGTTGCCCCGTCATTTTTCAACCCAAAAAGCATAACCTTGTAGTAAAAAGCGCCCCACTGAGTAACGAAAGTTTTCTTCTCCATGTCTTTGGGACCCATTTTAATCTGATTATAACCGGAGAAACCATCCATGAAGGAGAAGACTTTATGCTGAGCGGTGTTGTCAACCAGAACATCAATATGAGGTAGAGGGAAGTCATCCTCGTGGCTTGCCCTGCTCAGATCCCTATAATCAACACACATTCGAACCTTACCATCCTTCTTCGGCACAGGAACCACATTGGCCACCCACTATGGGTAAGAAGTAACTGCTAGAAAACCGATGTCAAACTGTTTCATCACTTCAGCCTTGATTTTCTCAGACATCTCTGGGCGCATTCGGTGGACCTTCTGTTTCACTAGAGGACAGTCTTCCTTGGTAGGCAGGCGGTGAACCACATTATCGGTATCCAACCCAGGCATATCTTCATAAGACCGGGAAAAGATCTCAACATATTCATGCAGCATCTGAATCAACCGTTGCTTCACACTAAGCTCCAGATTTGCACCGATCTTGACCTCTTTCTTGTCAATATCTGTACCCAGATTTACTGATTCCACTTGCTCTTCATGTGGTTGTATAGCCCTCTCCTCTTGGAGTAACAATCTTGCAAGTTCACCAGGCACTTCGCAATCATCTTCACCTTCGTCTTCGGCTAAGTTGATCGGACTTTCAAAGTCATAACTAGCAGTAGCAGAGTCGTTACCAGTGAGATCCAGAGTGGATGTAGACCTGTATATGTGAGTGTGTGTAAAATAGCTGTTTTGCAATGTATAATAAAAGAAAAATAAGGAGCGCAAAATTTGAAATGCAAGAAACGTCCAATGCTTTTATTAATGATATATGAAAATGACACACATAAAGCCTTCACAAATGAAGCCACGATGCCCCAGGTAAGACACCGGGCCGTAAAGTTTAAAACATTGTCTGTTACAAATTCAAAACAAAAAGTTTCATTACTGGGTAACAAAAGAAATAGGGATGAAGTCCTTTGCTGTCCAGTTGCTTGGTCCACCGTCGGTCATAGGATAGATCCAATTGTCGAACCCAGACTCTTCCACATCGTCTTCAATGACATTCACTCCCGAGTTGTTGATGAACACGGGAGGTCTTCTGATCCGTGCATTCTGAACAGCCCTTTGAGCTTCTGCAGTGAAACCCAAACCAAACTTGTTAGTCTTCTGTGTAAAATCATGGAGTTGGCCCCAATTTGCACACCCACCTTTCTCGACAACGGCCCCGGCATCCCTAAAGGAAGCCATCTTCATAGGAGAATCTTCAACAATAGTCTCAGTTGATACCAGCGTTTGGGGAACCTCTTCAAAATGCTGAAATGGGGTCACAATGAACTCCCCATCTATCTCTACATATCGGAAAGATATGAGGTGGCTCACCATGTACTCCTCCTCTCCTTGTACTGTCACAATCTTCCCTTTCACTGGGTACTTCAGCTTCTGATGGAGCGTTGACGTTACTGCCCCTGCTTTGTGGATCCATGGTCAACCCAGCAAACAAGAATAAGATGGCCGAATGTCCATCACATAGAATGTAGATGCAAAAACCTGAGAACCAACCTTAATCGGGATGTCAACTTCTCCATGCACCATTCTCTTAGACCCATCAAAGGCCCTAACAATAATGTTACTTGGTTTCAGCTCTAATCCCTCACAATCTAACCGGTATAGAGCTTTCTTAGGCAAAACGTTCAATGAGGAACCAGTATCCACTAATACATGAGCAAGAGTAGTGCCCCTGCATTCAATGGAGACATGCAGGGCATCGTTGTGATTATTCCCCTTAGCAGTCAAGTCGGCGTTAAAGAAACCCAACCCATTATCAGCAGTCAAACTAGCCACGCAATCTTTAAATTGATCAGCCGATGTCTCTTGCGATACGTGTGAAGTCTTTAGGAATGAAATCAGAGCCTTGGCATGGGCCTCTGAGCATAGCAACAGTGACAACATAAGAGTCTTGGACGGGGTTTTCCCCAGTTGTTCAACTACATTGTAGTCACTCTTTTTGATGATTTTCAGAATCTCATCCATCTCTTGTCTAGAAGCTTCAACAGTAATCGTCTTTGGTGCCTCCGTCTGGGCAGGCTCACTGGTGATCCCTTTGCCCCGAGTGTTAGAAGACTCAGCAATAGGGGTAATAATAAGAACTTGAACAGGAATAGTAGCAGGTACACTGGCAGGTGTGATAACAACAGGTTTCCGGGAAGTTGGTGGAGAGATATCAGGTGAGAAAAGTCTTGCGCTGCGGGTGACTTTAGCAGGTCCAACAATATTGTTGATGTCAGTATCAGCATCTAACTCTTGTTTAACTCCATGAAAATAAACATCGGCCCCGTAATGCCAAGGGACTGCTTTATCAGAGGTATAGGGGATAGGCCCAGGAACAGTGATGATCAATGGTGCGATTCTTGGAACAGATGTAATTCTAACAGGATTTCTCGAGGAAGCCTTGGAAGAATTATCGAGAATGGTGATAATAGCAACTTCTTTAGTATGAACTAAAGGAACAACAGTCTTCTCAAACAGAATTTCTCTACTATCCATCAGGCGTTGGACACCTGACTTCAAAAGATGGAAATCGGTAGGTAGAATAGAACACATACGACAACCTTCGTCACAACCCGGAAATAAACCGGCTAGCAAAAGGTTCTTCTTCACAGTCATTAAAGGGGTGAGAATGTCGTTCACAGAAACCACAAACGAGTCTTCATCTATAGCATTCACTCCATGCTTGGGCATTGGAGCAGTCACAACATTAGGTCTTTCGAGCGCCTCGAACTAAATCTCCTTAGCATCAATTAAGTCCTGTATTTTTTTCTTCAAAGCCCAATAATCATTTGTATTATGTCCCGGGCTATCAGAATGAAAAGCACAGCAGGCATTAGGGTTGTACTTAGGTGATGTTGTATTTGGATTCTTCGGGACTTCCCTTGGAATCACTAGATTGGTTTTCAATAACTGTGGCAGAATCTGAGATAAAGTCATGTTGAGCTGAGCGAATTGCCTTCGCGGTCTCTCGGCCTTTGGCTAATTATTGTACTGAGGAGCAACAACAGGTCTTGAAATAACAATTGCATTAACAGCTTGGCGGCGTTCAGGTCTATTCTGGCTTTTCAAACTGTAGACAGCACTGGACTCTTTCTTAAAAGGCTTTTTCTCGGTGCTCGATGAAGCGCCCTTTTGTATCTTACCATCCTTAATACCATCCTCAATCCTCTCACCAGTCATAATCAGCTCTGTAAACCCAGACGAAGAGCTTCCAATCAGATGGTTGAAAAATGGACCAGACAAGGTCCCCAGAAATATATCCACAAGCTCCTGATCAGCCAAGGGTGGTTGCACTCTTCTGGTGAAGTCCCTCCACTTCTGAGCATAATATTTGAAACCTTCACCTGTTCCCATTGACATACTCTGGAGTTGGTTACGCGTGGGAGCGAGGTCGGAATTATATTGGTACTGCCTGTAGAAAGCAGTAGCCAAATCTTCCCAACTGCGGATACTGGCTCCGTCCAATTGGTAAAACCATTCAAGCTGAGTCCCTGAGAGACTGTCTTGAAAGAAGTGGATCCATAGGTTCTTATCAGCGGTGTACGGCTGAATCTTCCTTACATATGACCGAAGGTGCAGCTTCGGATAAGAAACTCCGTCATACTTAGCAATGGTTGGTGCCTTGAACTTGTGGGGAATTACCACCCCAGATGATAGACCCAGATCACCAAAGTCCAGACCAGGCACTTTCTGAACTTCCATCGCACTCAACCGGTCTTCCAATTACTTGTATCTATCCTCAGCCGAAGGATACTGGTCTTCATCGAAGTCTGTCTCGTTGTTTGAGACCACAGGGCTAGGAGCCCTCCTTTCCTCTTGACTATCTTTCCCTCCAGATGAGGTGGTCAAATCAACTTCATCCTGTAGCCTGTTTCCAAACCTGTGACCTGTGTTAAACAGGATTGTCCTCTTCTTCTTTTTCTTCTTCTCTTTCAGAATCAGGGTCTTCAGATCTTACTGACCCTTAGCTAGATTCATGAACAGCTCTTGGAATTTGGAATTTTGAGCCGGTAGGGCCTTGATTGCTTGCTCAATTGATGGTTCAGCAGACATGATGCTGAAATAAACAGCGAAGAAGATAAGAGACCTGTAATGGGTACCTGTTATAAAGTGCATGGGATGAAATGCGTATGATATGATTTCAAATACAATCGAGAGATTCAAATTCATAAACAAGAAATGAAACACACTTTTATTAGGTAAACTTGAAATTCAAATTGTTCAACAAATTGCCCTTAAGGCGTTACAAGAAAGGAAATACTGAAAAGTAAATAGAACTGGAATGGAAATAATCAAAGGGCAATCAGTGCTCCCATGGTCGCTTCTTGTCGGTGCGGACATAGTCATTGAGAATCAACTCGTTCTCCAGCTGCCTAGTTAACTTCTGGATCTTCTGCTCTTGCTCGTTAAACTTTTCTCGGTAAGCATCCCGATCTTCTCTCAGCTGCATCCATGACCTCTTTAGTGCCCCAATGTCAGTGGGCATGTAAGGATGAAGGATGGTAGGAAGAACCCCCTCTTCATTAGCAACTTCAACAATGATAGGCTGGATGGCTTCATACGGCATACCCAGCTTTTAGGCACGGGTACAGACCCATCTGAGATATGGCTCCATTGGAAGAGAAGTCTTTGGACCCAGCTCATGTGGATCAGATCTATGAACTCTATCCCAAGCCCTTATGAATATGCGGCGTTGCTCGTCACTATCCCCTTGAAAATCAAAGATGATACTAGGCATTAGTAGCTCATGAGGTCCTTCTCTCCTGGATCTCCCAAACTGACGTAAGGCCAAGCACGAATTATAAGAAATTCCTCCATGGGTTCCTATCAGTGGAACATTGGGGTATTCCCCACAGCGATCAATAATAGTCACCTCGTCCATACCCTTGATAGTCCAGATGATGTCATTATGAGAGAAAGACATAACCCTATAGGCCCAGCCCATGCCTTCTTTGTTCTTCAGCACTGATTTGGGGAGGTGCGAAATAAACCACCTCGCCAATAATGGAGCACAGCACATCAAGGTTCCCCGCTTTCGGGCAGTACGGGCATAAAGCTGATGAAGAATGTCACCCAAGAGAGTGGGCACAGGATTACGAGAGATGAAGATTTTCACCGCATTCACATCAACAAAGGAGTCAGGATTCGGAAACAATACCAAGCCATATATCAGAAGATCTAGAATATCTTTGAATGCCTTGAAGTCTAGACTATCCCAGAAATAATTAGCCTTACCAACCAAGAACTTAGTCAGAAAGCCCTTTGCTCCACTTCTAGTCTCCCAATTAGCCATTACCTCATCCTTTGCCTTATGAAGGGCTGAAGCAATCTCTTTTGGCCTAAGGATCTTCTCCCAACCAGTAAACGGGGTCTTCTCCAGAATAGAGATACCGAGCAGATCAAAGAACTCTTCTAAAGTGGGAACCAACTGGTAGTCCTGAAAAGTAAAGCAATGGTACAGCGGATTATAGAACTGGATCAGGACACTCATCATATGCTCGTCCAATTTGGAGGTAACCAAACTGAGAAGATACCCATGTCTTCTGATGAAGGAGGTAGTATCAGGCATCTTTGCAATCAATTCTTTAAGCATGGTGGGAACCTGGACAAAGTTGATTCGGATGGTATTCCTACGCATGGGCATCATGTCATACAAAACAGAACAAAGATGAATCCCTCCTGTCTTTGAAATAGGTTAGTCCAATGCAAGATGTATGCAATGTTATGATGTCATGATGTCATGATAGAAAGCACACCACAAGTATCCACAAATAGCAAACATGGTAAAGGCACACAAGTCACACAGAGAGCCCTTAGATTTCAGGCTGGCAAGGAGCTTAGGTACTACCCTCTTTCAGTTCAGTTGGTTTAAACCTGTCCTAAAAATAGTAACCGGGTTCTAGAGGATCTCAATATCACTGACTACCCTCAATCGGTCATAATTCTAGTTTAGCAACCTTTTCTTGCGGCCGGAATCATCGCGAGAGTTTAGTCTCAATGAGTGTAGCATACTGCTACTGTTCTATGGCCAAGTTGGTCAATTTAAAGGTTCTAAGGTCAGTTGGTGCTTAATGACCCCTTAGATGACCCATATTCTCCTCGTTCCAACACAAGGGATATCGGTACAATCTAAAGTGCCACACCAATGTAGCTACTGCTTCAACCGAATCGGTCTACACCGTACAGTTCCCTCACAGTTTATTGCTACTTACCTAAAGGGTATCCCCCAGATCCGGGTTAGGATCTATAGTAACTCCAATACAAGCCCACAAATATAAAGCATACAAAGCAAAAAATTGAAAACACAATGATCTAATCCTAAGGTACACCCCACTTATTAAGCTTCCCCGACAGAGTCGCCAGTTCTGTGATACGGTGGGAGAGAACTGACTATTTTTTGGAATGCTGGTTTGCGTTTTGCGTTTGTTTTCACAAAATGTCGCGGTAAGTAAGAGTCGCCACCGTCTTTTATTTTATCCAACAAGGAAAGGAAAAAAGCACAGAAAAATTCCTTTTTCGAGATGTTTCTCGGGTCCGGGGGGTAGATTATAGAAAGGGGAGGTGTTAGCACCCTTTCTATCCGTGGTTATCCACGGGCTCTTAGGTACTTGCTCATAGTGTTTTCAAAAAATTTCTTTCTTTGTGTTTGTGGGTTTGAAGAAGTTTTTGTTTTGAAAGGAGTGTAAGTGTGAAAATTTGTTTTCTTTTTGAAAGAGCAAGTACTTAAGAACCATCTACCTACTCGAAAAAGGAATCGTTCTATGCTATCTTCCTTTAGACAATGCTATCCCACTATTGATGAGTAGGTAGCACCATCGTTGGAGTTTAAGGGTCAATTCGAATAAGGGACGTGCGGTCACTAAAGCAATGTTAGGACGCCTTAGCGGTAACTCTAATGTCTTAGATCATTTTTCTGAGGCAACCGTTTCGAGGAAACTTATGATCTTTGGGCAAGAGGGCAACCTCTAAAACTTCCTATACTCAATGACCGCGTTCGAAGGCAACCAAGTGAGGTGTACCCTAAGAGTGCGCATGTGCGAGTGAGTTTTTTTCAGTTTATTTTATCTTTGTACATGTCAATGGTAATCTATGTTGATTTTAGATTTAAACGTTCAATCTTGTCATGCATTCCCTATTATCAAACATCTAACAGTTTATAAGTTGCGGAAATTAAATTGCGGAAATTAAAATAACTATTACAAGGCGTCGGGTATTTACATCGCCAAAAGCAACCCTTGAATTTAAAATGCGAGAAATAAATAAAGCGACAAAAATATTTAAAGTCCTATTAAGCTATTACATTCCAGAAACAGATACAATATTGAATAAAATGGATCGTGTGCGGAAAATTAAATCGGGCGAGTTTTAGGGTTTTGACCCTTTTTGAAAGAAAATATTTTTTGGTTATTTTGAATTTATGGAAGAAATTAAATTGGATTAATTATTAAATTAATAAACTAATTAATTAATAAAAATATTTTTGGGTTTTTGGTATTTAAAGAAATAAAAATAAATTTGATCAATGTTAATAAAACCTAATTGTCTAAGTTAATTTTAATAATTGCAAAATATATTAAAAGTTATTCCTAATTAAAACTAAATTAATTAAATTATTTGTTAAATAAAAGAAAATACTAAAATTTAATTTAAATAAGAAAAAAAAATGGTTTTTTAATTTTATTAAGAAAAAAAGTTTGATTGGTTAATTGGAAAATAATGAAAATAATTAAATAAAAACAAGAATAAAAATAAATATAGAAGAGAGTGTTTGGGCCTGATTTTTGGAGGTCTTGATAGCAATTTGATGGCCCAAATGAATTGGCCCTTTGTTTACCTTTTGGAATCCAGCGTGTGCGTTTGACTAGGGAGTATGGTGGATGTTCATCTCTTGGCCCTCAGATATGGCCTGGGGCCATCTGTCCATTATTTGAATGAGGGAATATGATGCATCACGTGCTGACATTAACACTGGATTACCTGAAGAGAAAAAATACAAAGCATATGGGGGGACCTGGGATTCGAACCCAGGTCCTGTTGGTACATGGATACACGCCTTTGCCACTCAATCAACGCGCTTCAACTGTTAGTATAATGGACAATAATTATAATATGGGGAAAAACAATAATATGCCAGAATAAAAAAATAAAACGCGCGAGGTTTGAACTGGCCACTAAGAGGGGGACACGTTTGTCATCCCTGACCTTCAGACCTGTAATTTTTCCTGCGGATTCATATCTGCAGCTAAATCCGTAGGTTGATCCTAAAATCCATTATAAGCCATGAAAATTAAATCCCAGGCCATGGTTATGCTCGTCTTCCTCCTCCGGTCATGCCTATGTCCATCAATGGAGCTGATTTTGCCTGTAAAAGAAATGCCCAAAAAAACAAACCACGAACCCTAGATTCGTCTATGGGGTTACAGGCCAGATAAACGCAATTGGCTAATGCAAAATGCTTGTAAATTGAACGAGGATTATAAATATGCAAAGGGTTTGTAAGAAAAGTGCAAGAAATAAGAGTTGCGAATTCAAGAGAAGGGCGGTATGTTGAGATACTTACAGAGCTTTAGAGCGTGTATGGGGATTGGCTTTAGGTTGGTTCTGCTTCAGTGATCCTCCAGCAAGCGATTGGTATTGAGTTTTGCTCCTGAATTTGCCTCTAAGTGTGATTTCAGTTTTGCATTTTTTCCACCTTTTTTCAAGTTTGGTTTTCAGTATTCTTGCAGTCTCTAGAGCCCAAATTCGTGTTCCTTGGATTGTATATGTATGCTGCAATGTATTAGGTCAACAAATTGGTCTTGAATCTTTGCACATCAATGCTTTGAGATTGGATTTGATCCTCCATTGAAAACTTGCTTAATTTGCCAAAAATCCAATCTTTTTGCACATGGAATGATTTATACGAATTTGATCATGACATTGATGATGATTAGGTCCTGAAAATAGAAAAAGATCCCATGTAATCAAGTTTTGGGATTTTATTTGATTTAAATTGATTTAAAATGAATTAATTCAATAAAAAATCAAATAAAATAATAAAATTTATAAATGGACACAAGACTGAATCTAGGACACGTGTGCAATAGGGCAAGTCCAAATCAAGTGGAAAAGAATGGGCCCATTTGTCAAAATTTGATGTTTTGGGGGTAGTTGACTTTTGGCAATTTTGCAAAAATGCCCAACTTCAACAATGCATAACTTCTTCAATTTTGAACTTTTGGAAGTGTTCTTGGACTTTTTAGAAATCTTGAGATGTCCTCTAACCAACCCTTTTGGTCTCATATCATTTTGATATTACATGCTCAAGTTATAAGCTTTATAAAAAAAGGTGTTTTTGTTGACTTTCAAAAATGACCTATAATGTCCAAATTTGTAACTTCTTGTGAGTGCATTTTTTGATCTTGGGGTGTGAAGATGGATTGTATTAAATTGCATCCTATTCAAAATGATATTTGGATGGGTCATTTATCATAAAGTATGAGAAATTTATGCTTGGTCAAAGTTGAGTTGACTTTTCCTACAAAACCCTAATTTAACAACTTTTGAGTCTTGATGAATTTTGAGAAATACTTGATGAATCATGATCAACCCTCGATCAAATGATGAAATATCCTTCAAAATGATGATGTTAACATAAAATCTTGAAGTTTGACTGTATTTGGGTCACAGTTGACTTTTGCCCTAGCACAGTCGATTTTGGGACCCTTTGAGCAATTGACTGATCAAACTTCCTCTGCAAGGCTTGAAATTTGATATGGATGACTTTGAGAACATATTAGGACATTGGGGAGCACTTGAGGTCATTTGGATTCAAGGATCTTGATGCAACACAAAACCCTAATTTGGGATTGACTGCCTTATGAGATGACTTGTCTGACCCACTCTTGAGCAATCTTGATCCACTTGGAGATTTTCATTGAAATGTTTTGAGAAATATGAGAGGGTAAATTTTTTGGTACAAAAATATGAAAATGAAAAACACACAAGTGAAAGAAGTACGATATCAAAAACAACATAAATAATTAGCAATACATAAATTACTGAAAGCAATAAAAATCCCCCGCACACTGGAATGAAACATTGACCTCAATGTTTAAAACCAAGATACAGAGGGACTTACAGCGCCTCATTGTAGTGCAGGAGAGGGTGAGGAAAATGAAACATTATACGTTGCATCATGGCAAGCATCTCATCAATAGTAGTACCTTGGCAAGTCTGCTTTATGCCGAACCTACCAAGATCTTCACCTTGTCTGAGCAGTTCCTCATTTTGTCTTGTCTTATGAAGGTATTCTATCTTTGTAACATCCATCCCAATTGGTCATGAGGCATATAAGAGTACTCGGCACCCTGTTGGGTCGAGTCATGGTAAGGAGGTACATAGTATGTATGGGTCGGAGCATCTTCCTCCATATCATTACCTACAAAATCATCATTTTGGTCGTTATCCCCTTCCTTTGGGACAACAACTGCATACAACCAATTAGCATAATCAGAAATACTAACCTTATCATTGTTAGGAAATTTTAGGATACATCTCTTTCGACTCATCAGGGTGTAACAGTCTCACCTAATCTCAATCATGCCTTGTTGAATAAGAGCAGTTAAATCAATTTTGCTCAAAGCAGGAATTCGGTGGTGCCTCGGCCAATTCAGCACCACAACCATAATAGTCGACAATCTGAGTGATCATGCTGCCAACTAAAATGGCACCCGAGTTGGCTCGCCCAACTTTCCCTAAGTGATCAGCCGCAAAAGCTGCAATATTCACTGGAGAATCATTCACCGTGGAAAATAACAAGAACAAATGTCTTTTGGTTGCCACTCTAATGCTATCACCCCGGCCAAACAAGGTGTGTCCCAATCCTTTCTAGGCATATTTGAAGCACGGGTTTTGAATCCATGATGCTTTTGTTCCTTTAGGAACGTACCCAGAAAGGCCAGTGATTGCTATCCAAAAATCACATGTAGAAAAAGTGTCAGGCACAGCTCCATGGCCTACCCGTAGGAGGCGGAGACATTGTGCTAGCTCATCAACAGTCAGAGTATAATCCGCTTTATATAATCGAAATTTTATAGTAACAAAATACTCTCTTACCGTACCTATCCACCTTTTTTCCAGTTTAAAATCAAGAGTGCTCAAAAATTCTAAAGTTATGCGCTCGTGGGTTGGTACCTAATAGTGAATAAACTCAAGCATTCCTAAACTGTGAAACATTCTATCTATCTCATCTTGCAATCCTAATTCTTCAAGAGTTTTAGTGCACATATACCTTATAGGTGCCAATTTTCTCTTAACTTGTACCACATACCGACGGGTATAGTTCGGCTCTTCAAAAATGATATCATGCACATTTGGTGCACGAATCATTCTTCTTTTTTCCCTTGATGGTTCACCAATCGGGGCTTTGCCTCTATCGGTCCTCTTTGGCGACATATTAACAACCTACAAAAATTGAGAGAAAAACTACAAAAAATGGATTGTGAAATTAGGAAAAACTAGAACTGTCACCTTGTAGAGGGTGGAGAGTATAACAACTTATGTGAAGAGAGTTCTTGAATATGATAAGGTATGATGGTAAAGATGTGAGATTTGTATGGTGGAGGCTATGAAGCGTTTAGGTTTTTAGAGAAAGAGAGACGTTAGGGGTGAAGAAGAATGATAAAATATGAAGTGAATAGAGTAGGATTCATGCTGGCTGAGTGGCACGGGTTAAGTGATGTATGGGCCTCACTTGTGCAGGAAACTTTTTTAAAAAAAATTCAACACACATAAGCCTAACACAGGCCGTGTCATGTGACACGGCCTACCGTGTTGCACGTCTGAGTTTTTAAAACTTTGAATATTCCACGTGATGCTTCAGTCAAGATGACACATGCCGTGTTCGGTGACATGGCCTACCATGTTACAAAACTGAAATTCTCAATTTCGCAATTTTTCCCATGATGCTTCAGCCAAGATGACATGGGCCATGTCCGGTGACATGGCCTACCGTGTTACAAAACTGAAATTCTCAATTTCTTAATTTTTCTCATGATGCTTCAGCCAAGATGACACGGGTTGTGTCTAGTGACACGGCCTACCGTGTTACTTCTCATATTTTTTGAAAAAATTTTTCTTTTCTCGGCCGAATTTATCCTCTCTCCTCAGCACACTCCCTTTTCGCGCCCTTTGATTCTTTGCAAGATGGTTTGATTGTTGCAATATGGTGAGAGAACTGACTTAGTTTTGCATTTTATCACAAATGTTGCGGATAGAAAGAGTCACCACCACTTTTCTTTTATCCAATAAGGAAAGGGTGAAAAGAACAGGAAATACCTCGATAGATTTTGAGTTCGGGGGGTAGATTATGAAAAGGGAAGATGTTATCACCCTTTCATCCCTAGTTACCTACGGGCTCTTAATCACTTAGCTCACTTTTTGAAAATTGCTTTGTGTTGTATGTTTGAAAATATTTTGAAATGCCAATGTAAGGAGAAACTTTGTAATGATTCTCGTATTTGTCCTCGAGAATGCGTACAAAGTGTTTTGAAAATATCTTTGAAAGTGTTTGTTTAAAATGTTTTTGTTTTTTGTGAGCAAGCGATTAAGGTCTACCCTACTCAAGGTTGTTCTTGTACTTTTCCTTCTCCTTTAGATAGTGTTATCTGTACCATTAGTTAGTAAGAAGCCCTTTCGTTGAATGTGAAGGGACATGTGAGGCTCATTGTGCGGTCATCGAAGGCAACTCGTAAGGACACTTTAGCAATTTTCGTAAGGGACTGTCGTCGTTTATTCGTAGGCAGCTCGAGGGACTAGATCATTTACCGAAAGGCAACGTCGAAAGGGTCATTGAGGGGCTATAATCTTTTTGTATAATGACTTGATCGAGGATCTTTTCTAAGGCATCCCTATGTTTGAGGGACATGATCGTTTTCCAAAGGTAACAAGGGAGGTTATCCTAGCGGTGTGAGTGTGCGAATGATTTGTATTTAGTTATTTTATCTTTGATTTTTTAGGTTATCTACCGTTTGTTTTTAGTCTTTCTATACAATCCTAGTTACTAAGCAGTAAATGATAAATTCAATAAAGACAGTAAAGGTGCGGAAAGTAAAGGTGGGAAAGATAAACCTAAACCTATTACACAGCTTTGGGGCAGATACAAAATAGTAGAGGGCGGAAAGTAAAAACATATAACTATTACATTCTGAAGCAGTTACATGATAATGGAAAAGAAATCGGGAAATAAAGCTAGCTATTACGCATACAGTCGATCTAAAAATGTGAAAATAGAAAAGAAAAGATTTTTGGTAATAACTTTTTTTATGAAAAAAATGATTTGTGATTAATTAATTAAATAGACCTAAAAACCTAATTAATTTTAATAAAAAGTCAATTAATTTAATAAAAAAACCCTAAGAATCTAGTTAATTTTAATTAAGAAAGTTAATTAGTTAAATTAATTTTTAAAAATAAGGGTGACTAAAACTAAACCTAATTAATTTTAACCTAAAACTAATATTTTGGTATTTTAATTAAATAGTAAAAAAACAAATAAGTAAAAGAAAAATAAAAATATAAGAAAAAGAGTTTGGGCTTGATATAGAAAATAGGGGGTGTAGACTGCAATTGAATCTAGGCCCAAGCGTTGCTGGTCTACTAGATTCGGTGCATTCAGCCAAGAGGGTGCATTGTAGACTTACAGATCTAGAAACGTTAGATTATACCTATGAAAATTTGATGGTGAGACGTGGCTGGGTGCATGGTGGGTTTGTGGGACGCGCTGCACTTGATCTGCAAAAGTCATAAAATATGTGAAAAAACACAAAAGGCAGGGATCGAACTCACGCCTTGGTATACGAATGCCTTAATGTGAACTGCCTTGCCATGGGGTGGCTGTACATCTGATGATATAATTGAAACAAAATAAATATATAATAAAACCATTCAATGGACCGGAGAGGCGCTGGAGCCCTAGCTTCGGTCGTCTTCTCCGGTGAGTACGATTTGTGTTCTTGCGAAATAGCACATATTAGATATTCCCAAGGACCCTACCCCCCTAATTTGGGTCTTGTGATTTTAATGGAACCATTATTTTAGGTTGAAACGTGCTGGAAACAGAGATACGGTGAAAATAATATCACACGGTGCAAACATGGCATCTTTTGATTTAGCCATTATGGGGGCCATGTTATGGTTCGATCTTGCATTGTCATGTCTCAGAAGAACATTAGCATCATTAGTACGTATTAAAACATAAAGAAAATGCAATTATGAAATCATGCAATGAACCACAAATGGCAAGGCGTATATGAGGGTTTCAGGCCCTTTGGATCTTCAAGGATGATCCATTCTTGCCCTACAGTGTTGCTGGAAGTGAATTGGGTGGCTAGTTTGTTGTGAAGGTGACTGCAAATAGGATTCTTGCCTTGCCCTAATTGTTCCAAATTTTGGAGTGTTTATTCTCGCAAGGGTTTCGTCCCTTTGATGTCTGAATTAATGAGAATATATAATGAAGAAATTAGGTGAACCATGTTGGGCTTGGACCTTGTAAGAAAAATTCTATATTTTATCTTATTTATTTTGAATTTAAAATAAATAAAAATCAAAATAAATAGAATAAAAAGGTAAAGGGGTGCATGAAGTGATTCAGAGGTTCATATGATGTATATAACACGCATGACCTTGAAACAATAGCCTATTAGCCCAAAAATTCAAATTTGGTTATTTTACTTTCATGCTTTTTCTCAAAATATCCCAACTTGTACCAATCATAACTCTCTCAATTTTCATCATATGAAGGTGATCTTGGACCTTTTGGAAAGCCCAAGATGTTATCTACAATCTCCTTTTTTTTGTTTTTACATTTGAAGACTTTATCTTGATGTAAGTTTCCTTTACAAAAATTGTCTTTTTGTTGACTTTTGAAATGACTTATAATGTTTTAGCCCATATCTCTCAAATGAAGCATTTTTTGGACTTGAGCTTAGAGAGGCAAAGTTTTATAGAATAAAATTTATTTCAAAGTGAGCTTTGGTTGAGGAAAATATGATGAAGCATGTGGAAGTTGTGCTTGGTAAAAGTTCGGTTGGCTTCTCCTTAAGAAAATCCTAATTTGGCAACTTATGATAAACCCTTGATCAAATGATGAATATGACTTCGAAATATTAATTTTGACTAAAAATATTGAGGTTTGACTGTATGTTGACCATAGTTGACTTTTTGTCCAATACAGTTGACTTTCAGTTATCTGAGCAATTGACTGAGCAAACTTGTGATGCAAGGCTTGAAACTTGGCATGAGGATACTTAGAGGCATATAAGAAAAAATGAAATCCACTTGAGGCATTATAAGTCTAATTTCCTTTTAGAAAAATGAAACCCTAGTTGTAGGTCAATTACTTAGGAGGAGGGTTTGTCTGATCAATCTTTGAGTAGTCTTGAGCAATTGAAAACCCTAGAAGCATAAGGAGATACCTTGAAGAAAATGGGAGGGAAAATTTTGGGGTACAACAATTTCCTACACCAAAAATAACAAACAAACAAAAAACAAGAAAAAGAAAACAAAGAAATTGTTAGACTTAAAACACGTGGGTTGCCTCCCATGAAGCGCTTCGTCTAACATTGCATGGCTCGACGGTCGTCCATCTTACCCTATAAGGAGAACATTATCAATTAAATCCCTCTCATGCCCATTTTAATAAGGCTTTAACCTTTGTCCATTCACCTTAAAATATCCTCGTTGGCTTGATTTTTTAATTCGATTTCTCAATGGGGAAATACTTTTTGAACAACAAATGGTCCTGACCATCTTGACTTCAGCATGGGAGGGAACAATCTCAACCTAGAATTGAACAGGAAAACTAACCGACCTTCCTAAAATTCCTTTTTCTGGATGTTCTGATCATTCCATTTCTTTGTTTTTTCTTTACAGATTTTGGCATTCTCATAATATTGATTCCTAAACTCTTCTAACTCATGGAGTTGAAGAATTCGGGATTCACCAGCTATCATCATATCACAGTTAAGGAATTTGGAAGCCCAAAATGCCTTATACTCGATTTCAAGTAGAAGATGACAAGCTTTACCATAAAGTAACTGATAAGGGGACATACCTATTGTAGTTTTGAATGTTGTTTTATATGCCCATAGTGCATACTCCAGCTTCACTGACCAATCTTTTCGTGATGCACTGATAGTCTTTTCAAGAATCTTCTTTATCTGCCTATTTGATACTTCAACCTGACCACTCGTCTGAGGATGATACGGAGTGGCAATTTTGTGTTTCAAATTGTATTTCTTCAATAGATTCTCCATCATATTGTTTAAGAAATAGGTACCTTCATCACTAATTAGAGCTCTAGGAACCCCAAACCTTGATAAATTATTGTTTTTAAGGAAATTGACTACAACCTTGGCATTGTTAGTGGGTAATGCTACCGCTTTAACCCACTTTGAGACATAGTCCGCTACCACCAAGATGTAATTTTCCCAAATGAGGGTGGGAATGGCCCCATGAAGTCTATTCCCCACACATAAAACAATTCTACCTCCAACATAGCATTCTGAGGCATTTGGTTCCTCTTTGAGATGTTTCTTGTCCTCTAACACCTGTCTCATTATTGCAATATGCCTTGAGCATCCTTGAAAAGTGAGAGCCAGTATAGCGCAGATTGGAGGACTTTTGTCGTTGTTCTATATCCACTAAAATGTCCTCCATATTCTGAGTCATGGCATACTTTTAAGACATCTCTATGTTCTTCCTCTAGGACACATCTTCGAATCAGTCTGTTGATTCCTTTCTTGTACAGGAATGGTTCGTCCCATAAATAAAACATGCACTCATGTAATAACTTTTTTCTCATGTTAGAGTCAAAATCATCAAGTATCATTCCACCTACCAAGTAGTTTGTCTATTCTGCAAACCACGGTACGCCAATCACGGTTAGGATTCATTCATCAACAAACTCATCCTTTATTAGGTGGTTCTCCTCAGTTTCTTATATCGGGGACATCTGGGATAAGTGATCAGCAACAGTGTTCTCACATCCTTTTTTATCCCGGATTTCCATATCAAACTCTTGCAAGAGTAAGATCCGCCTCGGCAGCCTTGGTTTTGATTCTTGGTTAGACAAAATATACTCCAAAGTTGCATGGTCAGTATAAACAATTAACTTCAAACCCAATATGTATAATTTGAACTTGTCAAAAACATACACCACTACTAACAATTCTTTTTCAGTGGTAGCATAATTCATCTGGGATAGATTCAAAACATGACTTGCATAATAGATCACTTGTAAGAGCTTTTCTCTTCTTTGTCCCAGCACTGCTCCTACTGCTATATCACTTGCATCACACATGATCTCAAAAGGTAGAGACCAATCTGGAGAGGTCACAATCGGAGCAGACATTAGTTTTCTCTTTAAAGTCTTAAAAGCTTCACCGCACTTTTCATCAAAAAGAAATGGCACATCCTTCATAAGTAGAATCGTTAAAGGCTTCACAACCTTGGAGAAATCTCTTATGAACCTACGGTAAAATCAAGCATGTCCTAAGAAGCTTTTTATCTCTTTCTCATTCACTGGTGGAGGTAACTTTGCTATTACTTCCACTTTGGCTTTGTCAACTTCAATTCCCATATGGGAAATCTTATGACCCAAAACTATTCCTTCTCGCACCATAAAATGACACTTCTCCCAATTGAGGATCAAGTTAGTCTGATGACATATTTCTAACACAAGAGAAAAATTAGTCAAACAATTATCAAATGAAGAACCAAAGATAGAAAAGTCATCCATAAATACTTCCATATGCTTTTCAAGCATGTCAGCGAATATGGATGTCATACACCTCTGAAATGTCACTAGTGTGTTTCACAACTGAAATGACATCCTTTTGTAGGAAAAGATACTGTATGGACAAGTGAACGATATCTTCTCTCGGTCTTCCAGTGCTACCACAACCTTATTATACCCAGAGTATCCATCCAGGAAACAGTAGTAATCATGACCAGCCAATCTTTCCAACATTTGATCAATGAATGGTAAAGGTAAGTGGTATTTTCTTGTAGCAGTATTCAACCTTCCGCAGTCAATGTAAACTCTCCAACTTGTAACCGTTCTGGTAGGAATCAACTCATTTTTTTCATTTGTAATGATAGTTGTTCCTCCCTTCTTCGGAACCACATGAACAGGACTTACCCAAGAGCTATCGGATATTGGGCAAATAAGACTCGTATCTAACAACTTTATAACTTCTTTATGAAGGGTGAGAAAACACTTAGAAGGGGGGGTTGAATAAGTTTTTTTCTTTTTCTTTTTCTTACTAGCTCAACAATAATGGAAAGACACAGTTATTTTTATCCTGGTTCGTTTGAACTCAAACTACTCCAGTCCATCCGCCAAGGTGATTTCGCCTTTCTCAACAAGGACTTAATTCACTATAATAAAAAAGATTACAATCACACAACCAAACTGTTGTGACTAACAATTCAAAGCACAAGTAAACTTACAAGTGACTAACACCACTAAGACTCAAACTAGTCCTAGACTTCTTGAGAAATCTGACCAAACTTGGTCTCTCAAGGAACAAATACAAGAATTAAATCTTTACAATAGTGAAACAAATTGCTTCTTAGAAATCTATATCACAAACTATGATTTTTCACTAAGATAAGTTTAGAACTTAAGAAAATAACAAAGTGTTTGTGAGCAGCAGAATATTTTTCACGTAGTTGGGTAGTTGGCTTGCAATAAATGATCTTCTATTTATAGCATCAAGAAAACGACAGTTGCTGCCTTCAAAAGTGTGGAGCAATTAATGTTTATGTGTTTGCTTGCAGTATTGCTTTTTCCAGTGAACTACCGTAGACACTTGAGTGCTTTTAGTCGTCTTTGCATTAAATGAACAAACGGAACTTGTTAGAGCATGTTTCCTGAAACTTGACAAGACTTGTTAGCTTCTTTATTCTTTCAGAACTAGCTTCAGAATTTGCTTGCAAATAACTTCTTATCAGCGCTTGCTTGCAAAATACTTCTGAAAATAGTTTGCATGGAAACTTGCTTAGGATTAGAAGATGCATTAAATAGTTTCTTATCAGAGTCAGCATCATAACTTGCGCTAAAACAAATAGTTCTTTTATCAAAGAACTTCTTCATTTATATTCAGCTCAGCACGTAAAAATGATTTTCATCTAAGAAAATACTTCAGCAAGAACATTATATGAAACAAAGAAATATGCTCATCAGAGTATCAATTATATAAAATATATTTTATTGTTATCATCAAAAATCTGAGATATGATCAGAACCAATCTTGTTCTAACAATCTCCCCCTTTTTGATGATGACAAAAATATTCAGGTTTAGAGAAAAAATTGAACAAGAGATAAGAATCTCCCCCTGAAATAAATATTTCTTCTTCTGAAAAAAATAGATGTATAAGAAAAACTTCCTGAGAATTTTCTTCAGAGCATTGAGATTTTTCTTTTAGAATTTCTTCAGCAAGTCTTTTGAAGATAATGTTCAGATGATTAAACTTCCAGAGTTTAGTGATACCTGCAAACTTCTTTAAACAGAGAAAGAAATCTTTGTATTTTGTTAGTAATGTTTGATACTTAGTCCCATAACTGTTAATCAGAGATTAGATCAAAATACTCATTTTCTCCCCCTTTTTGGCATAATCAAAAAGTATATAAAGATAATTGAATAGCGTAAAGGTTTTAATAAAAAAAATCCAGAGGTACAAAACAGAACAAAAAACAAGAAACAGAACAACACTTAAGATTTTCTAGAAACAAGAGCCATAAGAAGATTCTTGATCTCAGATGAAGATTCCTCTTTCTTCATCATCCAGTTTCTGATTTCCTTGTTTGTCTCATCTTGCTTGTCCAAGCGCTCATGAATATCTTCATTTTCCTTCTTAAGATCATTCATAGTATCCATAATCAGTGAAGAAGGAGCAGAGGATGAAGTAGCTTCAGCAGATATAGCCTTTGGAGTAGATGCAATTGAGTCACAATGAACAAAATTTGAGAGAAGAGTGCTCTGATCAACCATAAGATTTGGCACACTTTCAAGTGTAGCTTTAGCAGAAGGTTGATGAAACAGAGTTATTGCCAGAGGATTTGAATCTTCAGAGGCATCTTCAGACTCATCTTCTAAAATATCCATATGATCAGCAGGAGCATTGGCAATCAGCAGAGAAGACTTCTTGTCCCAAATATTAGCAGCTTCTGATTGGAAAGCATGCAAATCTTTGGAGAAATTATCAAGCACTTGAGAATGACACAAGTCTTGCAGTTTCAATGATTCAGCATCTAAAGTTCTTCTGAACGTTTCCCACAGAAGATATGTTGCTGCTGGATTCACGTTGTTGGTGCAATCTGCCTTCAGCAGGTCTATCCAAGCTTGTACTTCTGTTAAAAAATTCTGAAAACATATATTTACATCTGGCTGGACAGGTTTGGGAACAACCTTTTTGTAGGTTTTGTTTTTCAGAAATTGTAGGGATTCAAAATCAACTACAGTTTTCAGAAAGTCAGATGGTTCAGGATTTTCTGATTGTTCAGGTGTTTTTGTTTGGTCAGGATGTTCAAATGATTCAGGTGTTGCTGATGGATTGAGAGTTTCAGAGGGTTCATGTGTTGTTGATGGTTCATGAGGTTCAGATGGTGCATGAGTTTCAGATGGTTCATGAGATGGATTGAGGGTATGTTCTGGAAAGTGAGGAGGTGAAACCATTGGTGAGTTAGGTGTTGGAAGTTGTAGAGATGTGGGTGGTGTGATGTCAGGTGAAATGATGATGGTGTTTTCAGCAGTGGGGGTAGGATTTTGTGGTTGAGTTTTGTTCATAGCAAAGATATTTTCAAAGGTTAAGGTGAAAGATGGCTTTTCCGTGGCCAGAGGTACGTTAATTCCAGGTATTCTCCACGAGCCAGCATCATACCATTCAGTAGGTCTTGGTTATAAAGGTCTGGGAGGTGTTTGAGAAAAGTTTTTATGAGGGTTATTTTGAGAGATAGGTGTTTGAGATGGTTGTGTTTGAGTTTCAAGAGAGTCATCAGAATCAAAATCACTTATGTCTGATAAAGCTTGATCTATTAAAGGGTTTGTAGAAAGAGGTTCAGAGGGAATGGTTAAATCTATGTCTACATCTATGTCACCTAATGTTTGAGGTCCAATAGATGTAGATATATGTACAGAATCATAAACAGGAATAGTCTCAGAAGATGTACCTGATGTCTTCTTCTTCTTCTGGGGTCTAGCAGAGGGTCCTCCAACTGTTTTCCTTTTCATTGGTTGCTGGAAGACAACTTCTGGAGCTGCTTCATTTCTACCTTGAAGCCAGGTAGGATCAATTGGAGTTCCACTTTCTTTGCAAATCTGAATGTAATGCATAATGATACGAGGATGATCTCCTGAGTTAAAAAGTGGAAAGTCAGCAATTGGAATCCTTCTTCTAGTAATGGTAGCTGATACGTAAGGGGTAGGTTCCACCAGCAGTTTATCAATGATATTTCTCTTCACCAGATACTTTCCTGTCAGAGCTTTCCCACATGTAAGCTCTAACTCCCCCAGCAGGTTTGCTTCGTCCAAATGAGCAATCAGACCATTCTCTATCAGAATGTCTAAAATCAGTCTTCCCATTGGAATCCAGTTCCTCTTGGATTTAGGGTTCTTCACTCTTTCTGCTTCCCTTGTTTCCTTGACATGTGTCTAGAGGTGATCAAACAGAAGGTAGGGTAAATCAATCTTAACAATTGTTCCTAGATAGAACAACAGGTATTGTTGGTCAGCATTTATATAGTCAGGAGAACTTGTTTCCTTTCTATGATGAATGCAACCATGGATGATTCTAGTCCAGATCTTGTACTTATTCTTCAAGTCTCTGACTTTTGATGAAGCTTGCCCAGTTGTAAAAATTTCAGCATGAACTCTTGACATATCCATTCTACCATTTGAGATTCCAGTCACTCCATTTCCTTCAAAACCCAGTAATTTCCTGATGAGATTTTCAGTTATAGAGATTTCCTTACCCATTACAAATGAGAGAATAACTTTAGGTGATGCAATGGCGTGTATCTAGAATTCCTTAACAAGGTGTGGAAATACAGGGCCAACAAGACGGTCAAATAAATATCCCTATCCTTGAAACTCTACAGCGGGAAGAAGGTCAAACCCATTTTCCTTTAGGTTTTCAAAATCCACCATCAATTCACTGATAACTTCTAAACTATCAACTGGAATAAGAGTGGCTCTCTCAGGGATGATGTACTGTTCAGTTTGGGTTTTTCCAGAATGAGTAGAGGAAGAAGCCATTTGAGCACTTAGGTTGAGAGAGAAAAATGGGTTGCAAAAAAAATACAGAGACGGTTGAAGTTTGAAAGAGAAGGTAAAGAGTGAGAAAAGGGTTTTACAAAAGTATTTATATGAAAACTTTTGAGAAAAAGGTTTTAAGAATAAAACTGTAAAAAGATTTTAAGAAAAAATTAATTAAAAAGAATCTAATCATTACTTAGCATTTAATGACATTGAAAAATGAGGGGAAACGTGAGATTTTGAGCAAATCATAACAGTTACCTAGGAACGGCGTCAATAGCATAACACGCGTGACCTTTCAGAAACACAACACGTGTTCATCTCCTGAAGGTTGCATGAGACAGCTGTTTGATATAATGAACTGCTGAACTATACTTGTAATGAAATGCTAGAACATTTCAGAACTTTATATATAGTTTCTGACGTAACTTCTCTTCTAACTTCTGAAGAGTTATTAATCAGAACATTCATTTCAGAACATTCTGAAGGCAAACACAGAATATAAATACAATTTTATTCAGGACATAATTCCATACTAATATTTTTCAAAATGAATTTAAATCTATCTTCTGAAAGGGGTTTGGTAAAAATATCAGCCCATTGATGGTCTGTTTTTACAAAGTTTAAATTTAAAATTCCTTTCTGAATGTAGTCCCTTATAAAACGATATTTAATTTCTATGTGTTTTTCTTTAGAATGCAAAATGGGATTTTTAGAAAGAAAAATTGTAGATGTATTGTCACAGAAGATATGGATCTTACTTCATAAAGATTAAAATCTTCCAGCTGACTTTTCATCCAGATCATCTGAGAACTACATCCAGCAGCAGATATATACTCAGCTTTTGTTGTTGAAAGTGCTATGGTAGCTTGCTTCTTGCTGTACCACGAGATAACGTTGTCACCCAGAAACTGACAGCTTCCAGAGGTGCTCTTATGTTCAATTCTATCTCCAGCAAAGTCAGCATCACAATAACCTACTAGTCTGAATTCTTTTGATCTTTTGTAACACAGACCCAGATTAGTAGTACCTTTCAGATACCTCAGAATTCTCTTAACAACAGTTAAGTGAAATTCTCTAGGATCTGATTGGAATCTAGCACATAAACATATGCTGAATAATATATCAGGTCTAGATGCAGTCAGATAGAGAAGGGATCCAATCATACCTCTGTAGAGTTTATAATCTACCTTAATACTTACCTCATATTTTCCCAGAATGCATGTTGGATGCATTGGTGTCTTAGCATCTTTGCTTTCTGACATCTGGAATTTCTTCAGAAGTTCTTTAACATACTTTGTTTGATGTATGTAAGTACCTTCTGGAGTCTGGTTTTTTTGTATTCCCAGAAAGAACTTTAATTCTCCCAACATGCTCATCTCAAATTCTGCCTGCATGGTCTCAGCAAATTATTTTCCAAGAGAGATATTAGAGGTTCCAAAAATAATATCATCAACATAAATTTGACAAATTAAAATTTCATTTTTAAATTTTTTTTCTAAATAAAGTTGTGTCCACTTTCCCTCTGGTAAAATCTCTTTCTAAAAGAAAATTAATCAAACGTTCATACCAAGCTCTGGGAGCTTGTTTCAGACCCTATAAAGACTTTTTTAGTTTGAAAACATGTTCTGGATACTTTGAGTCATTAAATCCAGGAGGTTGATGGACATAAACTTCTTCTTCTATATAGCCATTTAGAAATGCACTTTTAACATCCATTTTATATAATGAAATGTTATTTTGAACAGCAAAAGAAATTAATAATCTAATAGATTCTAACCCGACGACTGGGGCAAAGGTTTCATTATAATCAATTCCTTCTTGTTGACTATAACCCTGTGCAACCAGACGTGCTTTGTTTCTGACCACCTCTCCTTGCTCATTAGTTTGTTTCTGAAAACCCATTTAGTTCCTATAATGTTGAATCCTTTAGGTCTTGGAACTAGATCCCATACATCGTTTCTGGAAAATTGATTGAGTTCATCTTGCATGGCTAGGATCCAATCATTGTCTTCCAGAGCTTCATCAATAGAGGTTGGCTCAATCAGAGATACCAATCCAAACAATGATTCTTCATTGATTCTGAGAGAGAATCTTGTTCTGATGGGATCTTCTTTCCTTCCAATAATCACGTCTTCTTTATGAGCTGAAGAGATTCTGGGAAACATTTTCTGAGAGGGTTGTTCAGAGATTCTGAGATTATCTAGAGCATTATCAAGAGGATGATCTTCTGAGTCTTCCTTTGCTTCTGACTTTTCAGAGTTTGAGAGATGATCTTCTGTACCTACAAAAATATCAATTTGCTTTGGTTGTTGCTGGCCAAGCTTATCATCAAACCTGACTTTGATTGATTCTTCAACAATCAGAGTTTCTGTGTTGTATACTCTATAGCCTTTTGAGCATTCAGAATATCCAAGCAGAAAACATTTTTGTGCTTTAGAATCAAACTTGTTCATATTATCTTTAGTATTCAAAATAAAACAAGTACATCCAAAAGGATGGAAATAAGAAATGTTGGGTTTTCTGTTTTTCCACAATTCATAGGGATTCTTTTCAAGAATAGGTCTTATAGAGATTCTAGTCTGAATATAACATGTTGTGTTCACAGCTTCTGCCCAAACGTGCTTAGCCATATTTGTTTCATTGATCATGGTTCTGTCCATTTCTTGTAACGTTCTATTCTTTCATTCTACAACTCCATTTTGTTGGGGAGTTCTAGGACAAGAGAAATTATGAACAATACCATTTTCTTTAAAATATTTTTCAAAATAATGGTTTTCAAATTCTCCTCCATGATCACTTCTGACTTTTATAATTCTAAAATCTTTTTCGTTTTGCACTTGGTTACAGAAGTCAACGAACACAGAATGTGACTCATCCTTGTGTTTTAAAAACTTAACCCATGTCCATCTGCTTTAGTCATCAACAATGACCAATCCATACTTCTTGCCTCTGATGGATGCAGTTTTAACTGGCCCAAACAGATCAATATGAAGTAGTTCTAATGGCCTAGAGGAAGAAACAACATTTTTTGATTTAAAAGAAGGTTTTGAAAATTTTTCTTTTTGACATGCTTCGCACAGAGCTTCTGAGTTGTACTTCAGATTGGGAAGTCCTCTGACTAAATTCAGTTTATTTATTTGAGATATTTTTCTCATGCTGACATGTCCCAATCTTCTGTGCCATACCCATTGCTCATCGCTAACAGACAAAAGGCATTTTACATTCTTAGTTTTAAGATCTGACAAATCAATTTTGTAGATGTTGTTATTTATCTTGCCAGAAAAGAGGATTGTTCCATCTTTTTTACTAACATCTCTACAGGAATTTTGATTAAAGATAATGTCATAACCGTTGTCATTTAATTGACTTACAGACAGCAGGTTATGCGCTAATCCTTCAACTAACAGAACATTAGAGATAGAAGGAAGGTTACCGTTTCCAATGGTTCCAGAACCAATCATCTTTCCTTTCTGATTACCTCCAAACTTGATGTCTCCTCCAGATTTAAATTCCAGGTTTTGGAACATAGACTTTCTTCCCGTCATGTGTCATGAGCACCCATAGTCCAGGTACCATGACTGGTGTCTCAATTGAGCTGTTAAGGACATCTACAACAAATATTATTTTCTCCTTAGGTACCCATATCTTTTTGGGTCCTCTTTGGTTAGAGTATTTAAAGTTCTGTTTGAACTTTGAATTAGCATAAGAATTTCCAGAGTGAGATGTATATTTAATATCATGTGTGTGCCCAAAACTAAATTGTTTATTCAGAGGTTTATATGTGAAAGTCATCTTAGCAACAGGTTTTGGTATATATGTCTCCTTCCCTTTGGGAGTTTCATATCCAATTCCTCTTCTGTTGTTCCCACCAACTCCATAGATCATTGAAGCCATTTTGCTTCTATTTATGCTTTTAGCAAGAAAAGTTTGAAAACTAGAGTCATATTCTTTCAGAATATCTTTTGAACTTGACGCAGACTCTGAAATAGAATTTTTTTGAACTTTTTGAATTTCTTCTTTAAGTTTAAAATCATTTTCTTTGAGTTCAGAGTTTTCTGTTTCATGTTTCTCAAGATCAGATGCAAGACACTTCTTGAGTTTCTTGTATTTGATTTTGAGTTGACTATAGTTTTCCAGAAGTTCTGATAAACTTTCAGTAAGTTTAGCTCTAGTAAATTCAGAGAATACCTCTTTTGGTTCTGACTCACAGTCTGAGTCATCTGCTGTGGTAGCCATCAGAGCTAGGTTGGCGTTCTCATCTTCAGAATCAGATTCATCTTCAGAGGACTCTGAATCGTCCCAGGTGGACATCATGCCTTTCTTTCTACCAAACTTTTTCTTTGGTATTTCTCTTTGTAGTTTTGGAAAATCACTCTTGTAATGTCCAGGTTCTTTACATTTATAATAGATTATCTCTCTTCTGTTTGACTTTTTGTGTCCATAAGATTTTGGTTTATCTTCTGACTTCTTGAAGTTCCTGAACTTCTTCTGTCTGTGCTTCCACATCTGGTTGATCCTTCTGGAGAGCAAGGATAGTTCATCTTCTTCTGACGCAGATTCTTCAGAGATTCCTTCTTCAGCCTGAAAAGCGTTAGTTTCATATTTTTTAATTGATTTAAGGGCAACAGACTTACCTTTCTTTTGAGGCTTGTGTTCATCAAGTTCTATCTCATGACTTCTTAAAGCGCTGATGAGTTATTCAAGAGACACATTGTTCATATCTTTTGATACTTTGAAAGAAGTGACCATAGGTTCCTATCTTCTAGGTAAGCTTCTGATAATCTTCTTAACGTGGTTTGCCTTAGTGTATCCCTTGTTCAAAACTCTCAGGCCAGCGATCAGAGTTTGGAATCTTGAGAACATAACTTCTATAGATTCACTTTCTTCCATTTTGAAGGCTTCATACTTCTGGATGAGAGCCAGAGCTTTAGTCTCCTTCACTTGATCGTTTTCTTCATGAGTCATTTTGAGAGACTCAAACATATCATGTGTTGTATCTCTATTTGTGATCTTCTCATATTCCATTTTAGAAATAGCGTTTAGAAAAATATTTTTAGCTCTGTGGTGATTTTTGAAATCAGCTTTTTATTGTCTATCCATATTTTTTCTATCAATTTTATTTCCTTCTAAGTCTATAGGATGTGTGTAACCATCCAAGACTATATCCCATAAATCACTATCAGGACCTAGAAAGAAACTTTCTAGTCTATCTTTCCAATATTCAAAATCTTCTCCATCAAACACTGGAGGTTTGGTGTAGTTATTGTTGTTTCGTTCAGTTGCCATTGTGTTTTCCTTCTGGATCTTTTCCTGACACGATTAAGTGTTGCGCTCAGAGTCAAGCTCTGATACCAATTGAAGGGTTAGAAAACACTTAGAAGGGGGGGGTGGATAAGTTTTTTTCTTTTTCTTTTTCTTACTAGCTCAACAATAATGGAAAGACACAGTTATTTTTATTCTGGTTCGTTTGAACTCAAACTACTCCAGTCCACCCGCCAAGGTGATTTTGCCTTTCTCAACAAGGACTTAATTCACTATAATCAAACAGATTACAATCACACAACCAAACTATTGTGACTAAAAATTCAAAGCACAAGTAAACTTACAAGTGACTAACACCACTAAGGCTCAAACTAGTCCTAGCCTTCTTGAGAAATCTGACCAAACTTGGTCTCTCAAGGAACAAATACAAGAATTAAATCTTTACAATAGTGAAACAAATTGCTTCTTAGAAAGCTATATCACAAACTGTGATTTTTCACTAAGATAAGTTTAGCACTTGAGAAAATAACAAAGTGTTTGTGAGCAGCAAAATATTTTTCACGTAGTTGGGTAGTTGGCTTGCAATAAATGATCTTCTATTTATAGCATCAAGAAAACGACTGTTGCTGCCTTCAAAAGTGTGGAGCAATTAATGTTTGCGTGTTTGCTTGCAGTATTGCTTTTTCCAATGAACTAGTGTAGACACTTGAGTGCTTTTAGCCGTCTTTGCATTAAATGAACAAACAGAACTTGTCAGAGCATGTTTCCTGAAACTTGATGATAACGAGAAAACACATCGTATAATTACCATGCTTTTTACCGATTTTATATTTCATTAAGTCGTCTAACTCCCGATTATTCCGAGATTATTTGTCTTTTTGCAGGTATAACACTTGTCGACTCAAACCGATGGAAAAGGACAACATGAAGAAGGCTAGACAATAAACAAAGAGAAAAAGAATTAAAAAAATACAAAGTTTGGACTTATGGAACAGTGACGGTCGTCACGTCCCTGTGACGGGCGTAACACCCCCCAACATAAGGAGACGCTCGTCACACACCACTGACGAGCGTAAGGCACTACTTCATCGCGTGACGACCGTCACCCACCTGTGACGACCGTCACGCGCGTGAAGGTGGACGTTATGCATGGATTAAGACGTGGGCGTTAAGGGCAGACTCGTTCTCCCTTTTTCTACTGAGTCCCCTATTTTCTTGCCACCACTATTAGTGCTCCTGTATTTTCTCCACTGAAGACTTCATCAAGAATTCAAAAACTGCTGATTTTTCCTATGCTATATATATATATATATATATATATATATATATATATATATATATGTGTGTACCAGTGCACAGTTCAAGGGTCGAAGAAATTTACTCAGAGCAAATATTATTTTATTTTACAGTTATTTTCCAATTTGCTTGTTTTGGAATTCTGTTTTCATTTTCTTGTAATTTTAATTCAAAGCCTTAGTTTCTAGTTTTAAGTGTTAATTCTTCTTTCAAGAATTAACACGAATCATTTACTGCAAGTCAAGCTCGAAGATTGGATTACTGTAATACCTCAAGATTACCATAGCAACTTTGATTCCAGGTTTTTTATATTACAATTATTATTCATTCAGTTTTTATAATATGCCAATTATTGCCATGAATTATATTTTGAACTGTATTGCTGTTAAGTTAATTATGTCTGGCTAAATTATTAATACCGGTATGTGACCGTAAGAACTGAAAGAATTCAATGATACCTTGGCCAAAAATATTTATAAAACAATTTCTGGTTTGCAATTTCCAAGATTAATTTAACTATCCTTGTCACGAGAGTGAGAGGTTAATTAACACGATTTTGCCACGAGAGTGGGAAATTAATTAAGGCAAGAACCTGGATGCGAGAGCTGGGGTTCAACCCAGATAGTGGTAACGAAGCATTGATTTTTAAATACACGAGAGTGTTTTAATAAATTAATTAAATTCAAATTGTTTTCAAAAAGTGTTATTAAATTTAAAGTGCATCCACTAGGTTTAGTAGCATGACTTATTTCATAAACACGAGAGTGTATGTCTCAGGTTTTTAAACAATTAGCTTTTACCGAAATACTTTATAGGCCAAGAGATTCACCGAATTCCCTAAGTCCGATTATGACATACCGGTATAATTAGTACTATTACTTTTAATTAAACTGTTTCCCCCAAAAATCGAATATTCATCGCTTAGCTAGACAAACTGTAGCATTAGATCGTATGCGATTGATCCTCAGTCTCTATGGGTTCGATAATCTTTTAAAACTAGAACGACTGAACTGTATACTTGCAGTTAGTATCCCGACAGACTTATAAAGTCCCGATCAAGTTTTTGGTGCCGTTGCCGGGGACTGGTAGTCAATTAATTACGATTCTTCTGTTGCGCGTTTAGACTAAGCAACAGATACCCTTTTTCGATTTGTATGCCAAGGACTCGCTCACAAGGCGAACCACTTGACAAATCGACGGACGAACCTGAACGCATTCTTTCCGTAAGACGTGCAGTCAGGGATTACTGTTTAAATCACGCTATTCCTTTACCCAAACCAGAAATCAAGATTGATTCTGAAACTGATTCTAATTCTTCCTCTGAAACTGAAACCAATCCAGAATTAGACATGGCCGAAGAACAAAGGACCCGTCCACTGAAGGAGTACGCAGCTCCATCACAACAAGAACCCCATAACAGCATTGCTGCTCCAGTAATAAACCGAAACAATTTCGAGTTAAAGCCGTCATTGATATCAGCTATCCAACAACGCCAATTCTCTGGAGATCCTTCTGAGGATCCGAATGAACATCTTACAAAATTCGTTCAATTTGCCGACACAGTTATAGCAAATGGTGTTAGTAAAGATGCGATAAGATTATGTCTTTTCCCTTTCTCACTAAGAGATAGAGCTTGGGCTTGGTTGCAATCCTTGCCATCAAATTCCGTCACTACGTGAGAAGGACTGAAGATCGTATTCTTAGCACGATACTTTCCCCCAAGCAAGACCGCTGCACTAAGATCCCAAATCAACGGATTTAGGCAGAAGGATACTGAATCGCTATTCGATGCATGGGAGCGCTACAAAGATATGATACGAATGTGCCCACATCATGGATTAGAAAAATGGCTGATAATCCACACATTTTATAATGGACTCTTGTACAACACAAGACTATCTATAGATGCCGCCGCAGGTGGTACACTGATGGACAAGCCTTATGACGAAGCTAACCAACTCATTGAAAACATGGCTCAAAACCACTATCAGTGGGGAGGAGAAAGAACATCTGTGGAGAAGACTCAAACCAAAGGCGGGATGTACGAGATTAGTAGCCTAGATAAAGTTAATGCTAAGGTAGATGATCTTACCCAAAAAATAGAAAGCTTGGCCTTACCTCCTGCAGCTACCGTAGCTGCAGTTACCCCAGGCTGCGAAGTTTGTGGAGTTCCTGGTCATGTTGGAACCGAATGTCAAATCTTAGCAGGAATAACGGTTGATCAGGTAAATTACGCTCAAGGAAATCCTTATGCCAATACCTATAATCCTGGTTGGAAGAACCATCCTAACTTCTCGTACAAGAGCAATAATGCTTTATATGCACCTGGCCAAGCACCTGCTGTACCTCCAGGGTATCAAAAACCCGCTGTCAATGTTCCTAACATTCCTAAGAAATCTAACCTTGAAATCCTAATGGAAAATTTTATCGCTAATCAAGCCCAACAAAACAAAGAATTCCTCAATCAAAACGTTCACACGGGTGAACAATTGAAGCTATTAGCAAACAGGGTAGATGCCCTAGCTACTCACAACAAAATGTTAGAAACCCAAATCTCCCAAGTAGCGCAGCACCAAGCTAGTTCTGCCGCACCTGCTGGTACATTTCCTAGACAGCCACAGCCCAATCCTAAAGGACATGCAAATGCTATCACATTACAAAGTGGGACAACCCTTGACGGACCGGTAGATCCTAGACTCCAAAACCCGACCATGTATCAAAAACCTGAAAAAGAAATAGAGAAGTCGAAAGATCAATCTGAAAATGTAGAGGAAGACGCGAATGATAACAGAGAGGCTTCAGAAAAACCTTATGTGCCTCCACCACCATACAAACCACCAATTCCATACCCCCAAAGACTTGCAAAATCCAAGAACGAGGGACAATTCAAGAAATTTGTAGAACTTCTGAAACAACTAAACGTCACTATTCCGTTTACAGAAGCCATAACCCAAATGCCGTCATATGCTAAATTCCTAAAAGAAATATTGGCTAATAAGAAAAAAAAATCATTGAAAACGAAACCGTCATGCTAACTGCCGAATGTAGCGCCATAATTCAAAATAACATGCCTCCAAAGCTAAAAGATCCTGGTAGTTTCTCCATACCATGTGTAATTGGAAAATCTGTCATAGACAAAGCTCTATGCGATTTAGGAGCCAGTGTCAGTCTAATGCCCTTATCTATTTGCGAGAAGCTCAAATTAGGCGACATGAGACCTACCAAGATGTCCCTACAACTAGCCGACAGATCAGTCAAATTTCCTGTTGGTATGCTAGAGAACATTCCTGTCTGAATAGGACAATTTTACATACCGACTGACTTTATAATAATGGACATCAAGGAAGATTCAAACATTCCCATCATACTAGGAAGACCATTTTTAGCTACTGCAGGAGCCATCATTGACGTTAAGAAAGGGAAACTTACCTTCGAGGTAGGAGAAGAAAAAGTAGAATTCATTCTTTCCCAATTCTTTAAAGCCCCTGCTATAGATGACTCACGTTGTCTCCTAGATATTATCGATGAATGTGTCAAAGAACTTGAATGCCAAGAGGACACCTACTATGAGATGCTGAAAATTCAGACACCGACTATCCTCAAGAGCGAAGACTGGAAACAGAAACACTTAGATGCCAACCTAAGCGAATGTTTAGCCTTAACACCCGATCCTGACTCAACTAATAAGAAACCCGATATAGAACTTAAAACATTACCTGAAGATCTTAGGTATGAATTCTTAGATAAAGAACTCGAACGACCAGTTATAGTCAATGCCAATTTAGAAGAGATCGAAACCGAAAAACTTCTTAGTGTGTTAAGGAAATATCCAACCGCGTTAGGCTATAATATCTCAGATCTCAAAGGAATAAGCCCTTCTTTCTGTATGCACCGTATTATGCTAGAGGAGGACTGCAAGACTTCTAGAGAACATCAAAGATGAATAAATCCTATCCTAAGTGAAGTCGTTAAGAAGGAAGTGCAGAAATTACTAGAAGCAGGCATCATATACCCAATATCAGATAGCAACTGGGTTAGTCCAGTTCACGTGGTGCCTAAGAAAGGAGGCGTTACGGTTATAACAAACACAAAAGGCGAATCGGTAGCACAACGTACTCAAACGGGATGGAGAATGTGTATCGATTATAGAAAATTAAACAAAGCTACGCGCAAAGACCATTTCCCATTACCATTCATTGATCAAATGCTCGAGCGTTTAGCCAAACATTCCCATTTCTGCTACCTTGACGGATACTCAGGATTCTTTCAAATTCCCATTCATCCTGATGATCAAGAGAAAACTACGTTCACATGTCCCTATGGTACCTTTGCATACCGGAGAGTGCCATTTGGACTATGTAATGCACCTGCAACTTTCCAACGATGAATGATGGCGATCTTCGCAGATTTTTTAGACGGAATCATGGAAGTATTCATGGACGATTTCTCTGTCTGTGGAGAGAGTTTCGACGGATGTTTATCAAACCTTGAATTAGTCCTGAAACGTTGTGTCAATGTCAACCTAGTGCTCAACTGGGAAAATGTCACTTCATGGTGAGACAAGGAATTGTGTTGGGTCACATTGTATCAAACAGAGGGATTGAAGTCGACAAAGCAAAGATCAAAATTATCAAAAACCTTCAACCACCCAAAACAGTTATAGAAATAAGAAGCTTTCTAGGACACGCGGGTTTTTACCGACGTTTTATAAAAGATTTCTCTAAAATCACCAAGCCACTAACTGAATTATTAATGAAAGAGGCTGAGTTTATTTTCGATGATAAGTGCTTGAACGCATTCGAGACACTAAAAGAGGCCTTAATATCGACACCTATTATGCAACCTCCTGATTGGAACCTACCATTTGAAATAATGTGCGATGCGAGCGATTATGCTGTAGGCACAGTCCTAGGACAACGCAAATAAAAGAAGCTTCACGCTATCTACTACGCAAGCAGAACACTCGACCCCGCACAAATGAATTACGCCACTACAGAGAAGGAACTCTTAGTTGTGGTATTCGCATTGGACAAATTTCGTTCCTACTTAGTAGGCGCTAAAATCATTATTTATACGGATCATGCTGCGATCCGATACTTACTAAGCAAGAAGGACGCCAAACCGCGATTACTCAGATGGATCTTACTCCTACAAGAGTTTGACTTAGAAATAAAAGACAAAAGAGGAACTGAAAACGTGGTAGCTGACCATTTATCGACATTAGATGGAATCCAAACCGAGAGTGTTCCCATAAACGAAGATTTCCCTTATGAACGCCTCATTGCCAAGCTAGAGACAAACCCTACCGATAGTTTAGATCCACACAATGAAACTTTCACAACTGCGGTAGTAAAACCCATTTGTACTAATACCACATTACCATGGTACACTGACTTCGTCAACTATTTAGCTGACGGTGTTTTACCACCTGATTTGACGTACCAACAGCGGAAGAAATTTTTCCATGACCTTAAACACTACTTTTGGGATGAACCATTACTCTTTAAAAGAGGCGCCGATGGTATCTACCGTCGTTGCGTTCCCAATGATGAAATAAACGACGTCATTTCCCATTGCCATTCCGCCCCTTATGGTGGACACGCTAGTACATCGAAAACCTGTGCAAAAATACTTCAAGCTGGCTTCTTTTGGCCTACCTTATGGAAAGACGTCCACGTAGCAATTATGAACTGCGATAGATGTCAACGCGCAGGAAATATATCTAGACGTGACGAAATGCCGCAAAAAGGAACCTCGAAGTAGAAGTTTTCGATGTGTGGGGAATTGATTTCATGGGACCTTTCCCCGCATCTTTTGGAAATAAATATATTTTGGTAGCCGTCGACTATGTATCCAAATGGATTGAAGCCATCGCCGTACCCACAAACGATACACGTGTGGTACTAAAACTATTCAAGAATATTATCTTCCCACGATTCGGTGTACCAAGACTAGTGATCAGCGATGGTGGCTCCCATTTTATCTCTAGAATCTTCGAAAGGTTACTTTCTAAATATGGCGTTAAACATCGCATAGCCACACCATACCATCCTCAAACAAGTGGACAAGTGGAAGTGTCAAATAGGGAGATCAAACAAATACTTGAGAAAACCGTAGCCACATCCAGAAAAGACTGGTCCTCTAAGCTAAACGATGCTCTTTGGGCATATCGGACAACTTTCAAAACTCCTATCGGAACAACGTCGTTCAAGTTAGTTTATGGAAAATATTGTCATTTGCCAGTAGAATTAGAACATAAAGCTTATTGGGACATAAAAACCCTTAACTTAAATTATAAGAGTGCTGGCGAGAAACGAGTGTTAGATATCCATGAACTAGAAGAATTGCGTTTAGACGCTTATGAAAATGCTAAAATCTATAAAGATAGAACAAAAAAATGGCACGATAAGCGTATCTCGCGGAAAGAATTTAAGGAAGGAGACATTGTACTCCTATTCAACTCTAGACTGAAACTTTTCCCGGGAAAATTGCGTTCCAGGTGGTCTGGACCATTCGAAATTAACAAAGTTTTCCCAAGTGGTGCGATAGAAATTAAAGGTAGTTCTATCAAACCATTCATAGTCAATGGCCAACGCTTAAAGCACTACTTTAACATCGGAAATATCGACTTCTCGACTTATCTTCAGTTAAGTGAGCCGCCTACCCCGCTACCTAACTGAATAGGTATTTACTGTCAAGCCGTCGACATAAAATAAAGGCGCTTCGTGGGAGGCAACCCATGCTTTACTTTAATTATTTTTACTGATTTAACATGTTTTTTATTTTTTTTTCTTTTCTTTTTCTTAATCTTTAAAACATTTTCATGATTTGCATCTCTTACTCCTTTCTATCTTTTTCTTCTGTTTTTATTTTTCCCTTTTATCTTTCTTTTTCTTTTTGATTTAACTTTGGCAATTTCTTAACCCGAAAATACTGACTTAATTTCACTTTTTTTCAAACATTTATTAAATATTTTCAGGGGGTATTTCTTTTGCTTTCTTATCTAGCGCTATGGCCCGTGGAAATTTCATGAATGTCAATTTGCGAAGCAGACACCAAAGAAGAAGATTTGAGGACTTGGCTGAGCGGGAGATGTGCCCCACTATTTATGCAGATGATCATGTTATGACCACCCTCGGCATTCGAGAGAGTGTCATGTACTTGCTGCATCAGATTGGCTGGGACACAACCCCTATCCGACGCAGGTACTGTACTTACAAGAAGCTGACTCTTGAGTTCCTGAGTACCCTGTCCTTCATTCTAAATCATGGTATGGGATTCGACCGAGGGCTGATCACTTTTCGGATGTTCGACATGGATTACACCTACAATCTCCGGGAGTTTAGCCATCTGCTTGGGTTCCCCTTTGGACCTGATGTTATCAGCATGACACAAGAGGACCTCCTGCCTGACTCTGATCTTGACTATTTCTGGGGAAGCATCGCAGGTATTAACCACTTCCCCTTCATAAACCCACTTCCTTCCTCCATTGTTACCAGATCACACGAAAAACCACCCATTCACTCTATTTTTCTTCTAACACCAAATTACCATCCTTACAATCTCCCATTCTCACATTCCCAAATCAAATCCTACCTCCACCATGGCAAACAACCCACACGCTCAAGCCATCAATTTCAAAATCGGCGAACCAGGGGAGAATCAACGAGCAAAGTTTCAGAAATTTCAACGTCGAGGTCTCCAACCCACAAGGTACGTTGACATCGACTGCCTAAGGAGTTTGGTACTACTCGACAGTGTCCGCCGATTATTGCAAAGCGTGGATTTGTGGAACCTGTGCCACGAACCAAGACCAATCTACGAAACTCTTACTCTTGATTTCTTGAGTTCGTTTGTTTACCTCACTCCGCCGGGTGTCACAAACCAACTGTCAGGCCTGGCAAAATTTCGCATGTTTGGCGTTGAGCACGAGTTGCCTCAATCCGACATCGCGAGACTTCTAGGATTTTGTTCAGACGAAGGTGCTCATTTTTGGGTACCGGATAGTTTTGGTGAGGAGGCTTTCAACTTGTGGCACAGTTTAACGAACATACGTGTCGGATCCTACGACCACCTCAATGCCACCCACATTCACAATCCGGCCATCCGCTACTTCCATCGCATCCTTAGTAACACGGTCTTCGCCCGCGACAGCAACCATAAGCTCAACTCCAAGGAGCTCTTCTTTTTACACTGCGCGTTCACTGGGCAAA
This sequence comes from Vicia faba, assembly GCA_948472305.1. Taxonomy (NCBI): domain Eukaryota; kingdom Viridiplantae; phylum Streptophyta; class Magnoliopsida; order Fabales; family Fabaceae; genus Vicia; species Vicia faba. The sequence continues at coordinate 423,679,981 of OX451736.1, forward strand.
AGATCAATGCCGCCCCGTTCCTGCTTGCCCACATCCACTCTATTTGTGCTAGAGATGGAAAACCATTTTATTTCGGAGGGCTGGTTACTTCAATTGCCATTGGTTTAAACTACGGTGCTGCTCTCGCAACCTTGCCTTCTATGGCACCGGCTCTGCTAACCTTGGATCACTGCAAAGCCGCACACCTCATCTACGAGCGGGAAGATGGCAGATTCCACCCCGTAATCAGGAATACTGTCTATCAGAATATCATTTTGCCGAACAGGGACCGAATCGATCCAAGTAACCGAGCAAACTGGTTGTTCGACCCTGAAGTTCTCGCAGAGCCTGCACCTGCCCACGAAGACCAACCTGCAGCCGCCGTAGACGATATATAAGAAGAGTTGGATAGTGCTCCTCCTGTCCACGACATTCCAGGATCCTCATCTGCACCCCCTCCTATCAATCTTGAAGACATCCTCCGCGCTCTCCACATGCAAAACCAAATGAATGCGGCACTTGAAAGGAGGCAAGCCGAGCAATTTGAGTCTCTGTGCGCTCAAAACGCTCAGATCTTGACTGGGCAGCGCAACATGAATGAGAGGTTAGATAAGGCCCTGTCAGAGCTTAACTCCTTGAGGATAGATATGAACACCCTTGGCTTCCAAGACACCGACACTGAAGCCACTCCTACCAGACGCTCTCGCACCAGGAGTAGAGGACGTGGTCACCAGTAGTCTTTCTTTAATTTCGATGTAATTTGTTATTTTTTTCTGTTTCATTTCTTTTCCTTTTGTTTTTTTAATTGTACTTCCCTGCATATATACCGCAACATTGAGGACAATGTCGAATTTTGTGTGGGAGAGGTACCTTTCAATCTTTTATAAACTAGTAAATTCTTACGATATGTCTCGATTCAAATTCTTCGCTTTATTTTGCCATACCGAAATTTTTTTATTATTCTCGCATTAGCCCGACATACCTATTTTAACGAAATCCCAGTTGAGGAAGCCGAAAACGACATAACAAGATCGATACGGTTCTGTCACCGTAGACTTCCTACTTACGCGATCCGTTTCAATAACCATTATACCGATATCTGGAGTTTCAAGTTCTAGAAGTAACCCCTAGTAGTTTATACTAGCAGTCAGCACCGTCTTGACACAAATCACGTGGAGAATCGATGAATATAAGTGTTTGATGCCTGATTCTAAAAATATCCTTCCTATCTCGCTGCTAAAAGAAAAGAAAATTTGTGTACCAAAATATACGGGCACATATAAGAGCTGAGCAAATAATGAAGGAGTCCAGTGTTGGTTGGTTCAGAGGTATCTGGTTCTGAACTCGGTAGGGCGTGCTACGGCCCGATCCCCCACAACCTCCAATTTGGATAACATATCCAGGGTTGCCACATTCATGTACCAGACCCCGTGCTAAAGGATCAAAGTCACTAACCGGTTACTCCACTACGTGCGTGCTAAGACAAAGGGCTTAATGTGATTGCGCCAGAACGAAACCGGGTGAAATAGATACGAGGAACTCCGGGCAGAGTTATAACGGAACTGTTGGATAGCTCGTTTAAAATGGAAGTCGACGGCTAAGCTTATTGCTTGCGTCATTAGCGTATCTTTAGTGTTTTACTCAAGTATTGGCCGAACCGACGAGGATTTCCCAAAACCACTTTAAAAATCCAAGGTATGTCATGCTTATGCGCTTGACAAAAACTTGTCCGACCTTTCGAATGACTATTTGCTTGAGGACAAGCAAAGGTTTAAGTATGGGGGAATTTGATAAAAAGAAAACATATCGTATAATTACCATGCTTTTTACCGATTTTATATTTCATTAAGTCGTCTAACCCCCGATTATTCCGAGATTATTTGTCTTTTTGCAGGTATAACACTTGTCGACTCAAACCGATGGAAAAGGACAACATGAAGAAGGCTAGACAATAAACAAAGAGAAAAAGAATAAAAAAAATACAAAGTTTGGACTTCTGGAACAGTGACGGTCGTCACGTCCCTGTGACGGGCGTAACACCCCCCAACATAAGGAGACGCTCGTCACACACCACTAACGAGCGTAAGGCACTACTTCAGCGCGTGACGACCGTCACCCACCTGTGACGACCGTCACGCACGTGAAGGTGGACGTTATGCATGGATTAAGACGTGGGCGTTAAGGGCAGACTTGTTCTCCCTTTTTCTACTGAGTCCCCTATTTTCTTGCCACCACTATTAGTGCTCCTGTATTTTCTCCACTGAAGACTTCATCAAGAATTCAAAAACTGTTGATTTTTCCTATGCTATATATATGTGTACCAGTGCACAGTTCAAGGGTCAAAGAAATTTTCTCAGAGCAAATATTATTTTATTTTACAGTTATTTTCCAATTTGCTTGTTTTGGAATTTTGTTTTCATTTTCTTGTAATTTTCATTCAAAGCCTTAGTTTCTAGTTTTAAGTGTTAATTCTTCTTTCAAGAATTAACACGAATCATTTACTGCAAGTCAAGCTCGAAGATTGGATTACTGTAATACCTCAAGATTACCATAGCAACTTTGATTCCAGGTTTTTTATATTGCAATTATTATTCATTCAGTTTTTATAATATGCCAATTATTGCCATGAATTATATTTTGAACTGTATTGATGTTAAGTTAATTATGTCTGGCTAAATTATTAATACCGGTATATGACCGTAAGAACTGAAAGAATTCAATGATACCTTGGCCAAAAATATTTATAAAACAATTCCTGGTTTCCAATTTCCAAGATTAATTTAACTATCCTTGTCACGAGAGTGAGAGGTTAATTAACACGATTTTGCCACGAGAGTGGGAAATTAATTAAGGCAAGAACCTGCATGCGAGAGCTGGGGTTCAACCCAGATAGTGGTAACGAAGCATTGATTTTTAAATACACGAGAGTGTTTTAATAAATTAATTAAATTCAAATTGTTTTCAAAAAGTGTTATTAAATTTAAAGTGCATCCACTAGGTTTAGTAGCATGACTTATTTCATAAACACGAGAGTGTATGTCTCAGGTTTTTAAACAATTAGCTTTTACCGAAATACTTTATAGGCCAAGCGATTCATCGAATTCTCTAAGTCCGATTATCACATACCGGTATAATTAGTACTATTACTTTTAATTAAACTGTTTCCCCCAAAAATCGAATATTCATCGCTTAGTTAGACAAACAGTAGCATTAGATCGTATGCGATTGATCCTCAGTCTCTGTGGGTTCGATAATCTTTTAAAACTAGAACGACTGAACTGTATACTTGCAGTTAGTATCCCGACAGACTTATAAAGTCCCGATCACTTGACAAGACTTGTTATCTTCTTTATTCTTTCAGAACTAGTTTCAGAATTTGCTTGCAAATAACTTCTTATCAGCGCTTGCTTACAAAATACTTCTGAACATAGTTTCCATGGAAACTTGCTTAGGATTAGAAGATGCATTAAATAGTTTCTTATCAGAGTCAGCATCAGAACTTGCGCTAAAACATATAGTTCTTTTATCAAAGAACTTCTTCATTTATTTTCTGCTCAGCACGTAAAAATTATTTTCATCTAAGAAAATACTTCAGCAAGAACATTATCTGAAACAAAGAAATATGCTCATCAGAGTATCAATTATATAAAATATATTTTATTGTCATCATTAAAACTCTGAGATATGATCAGAACCAATCTTGTTCTAACACTTTGCGCACAACTTCTTTCATGGAAGGATTAAGTCTTCTTTAAGGTTGAACCATTGGTTTCTTATCATCTTCCATCGGGATCTTGTACATGCAAATTGTATACCTTTCAAGTCTTCAATGGCCCATCCAATAGCACCTTTGTATGTCTTAAGTACTTTGATGATTTGTTCTTCTTGAACTTCTTTGAGGCTGGAATTTATGATATCTGTACATTTCTCTTCAGTGTCAAGAAAAATGTATTTGAGTTTTTCAGGCAGCTGTTTCAACTATGTCCCTTTTTTTCCTTCTTGCTTCTCTTCTGGGGATTATTGTGGTCTCAAATCTTCTCACCGGGGTGGTTTCAATCTCTTCCACTGAGGTTGTGCTTCAAACATAGCTAGCACTTCTGAATCTTTCTCATCTAGTACCTCATCACTTTCATAAATTGACAGACTAAGAACTCTTTCTAATGGTAATTCTGGAATTTTGCTTCGAAATGCCTGAATGAAAATTGTGTCCAACACTTTGATATTTTTACTTGTACTTTCCCCATCTTTGAATTACATGGTGTCCCTAACATTAATTTTCAGCTTTTCATCATAGACTTTGAGGGTCATGGTTCCTTCCTCAATATCTATCATGCATCTTCTTGTCTCTGGAAAAGATCTTCCCAAAATTCACGGGATTTCCTCATCTTCTGGCATTTCTAGAACAACAAAATCAACAGGGAACACAAACTTGTCAATCTTCACAAGAACATCAATTTCGATACCATAAGGTATTTTCATTGAATGATTTGCAAACTAAAGTGTCATACGAGTTTCTTGCACCTCACCAAGCTCAAGCTTTTTATGAATATACAACTCCATAAGGCTTACACTAACCCCCAAATCAATAAGTTCTTTTTTGAATGATCTATCCCTAATGGTGCACGGAATAGTAATTGCACCTCTATATTTTTTCTTCATTGGAATTCTTAGACCCTGCAAAATAGCACTACAAGTTTCAGTTAGCATTACCAGATCATTTTCAATGGAACGCTTCTTGGATATGATGTCCTTCTTTAATTTGGCATAAACTGGCATATGTTCCAAAGCTTCAGCAAAAGGAATATTGATCTCAAGCTTCTTGAATAATTCCAAGAATTTCTCAAAAAATTTCTCATTAAGATCTTTCTTCCTTGCTCTTGTAGGATATGGTAGCATGAATTTTTTCTTTGGATCTTTCTTCTTCTCTTTTTCCATCACTGGCAGTATCACAACTTCCTCTGCTTGTTTTGGATCCTCTTTGATCTCTAAATTTACTTCTAACAAGCCTTCCCCTTCAACTACTTCTTCAACATCTTTTCCATTTGACTTACCACTTCTTGTCACAATCGCATCCACCGTGTGATTATCTCTTGGATTTGTAACTTTGACACCAGGTAGAGTGCCAGGTGCTTGAGTATTTTCTAGTTGTTGTCCTATCTGACCCATCTGAACCTCTAGATTTTTAATTGAAGCAGAAGTGTTCTTATGATTGTTTCTTGTCTCCTCTTGAAACTGAATATTATGAGCTGGCATATTTTTAATGGCTAATTCCCAATCTGCTTTCTTTGGAGCTCGTTGTTGTTGCTGTTGATATTGACTCTAATATTGGCCTTGCCCCTGCTACTAAACATTCTCTTTTTGATCCCCATGCAAAATTTGGATGATTCTTCCACCCGAGATTATAGGTGTTAGAATAAGGATTATTCTGCTTCAAGAATTTGATAACTTCAATTTGTTGAGAAGTTGCAAGACAATGCACAGTCAAGTGTGGTCCACCACAAATTTCACAAATAGAATTTTGACCTTGTTGAATCTGAGCCACTTGTTGAGTATTGATGTCCATCGCCTTCAGCTTCTTCTCTATTTCTGCAACAATTGTTTCTTCCATTTTATCTGCTTGTTGGCTTCCAACTTCAAATTAATTAATCCCTCTAGCTTGTTTACCACCCTGTCATATAATTCCAGATGCTCATTTGCAGCAATGGCTTTAATTATATTCTTGATACTAGTGGCTATTGAAAAATTAGATGATCCACCAACTACTGTGTCAATTAGCTGCTTGGTTTTGATCCTAAGGCCATTCACAGACATTTCCATCTGCTCAGTCTGATCGAAATTGTGAGTAGGACAAGCCACTAGGAGTCTTTTGAATCTTTTATAGGAATCCTCTAGTGACTCATCCTGTTTCTGCTTGAAATTTAGGATCTCATATCTTTTTCTCATGAATACCGACGCTAGAAAGTACTCATTCAGGAACGCTTTTTCCATCTCTTCCCAAGAAGTAATGCTACCATCCGGAAGGGAATAAAACCACTCTTCATCCTTATCAGCTAAAGTGAATGGGAACACCCTTAACTTTTATGTTCCTCAGTACGCCCATCTATCTTCAAAGGTGTGCTCATTGTTAGAAATATTTGTAAATGCTTGTTGGCATCCTAATTAACCCTTCCAGAGAAGGATCTCCTTTCAAGTTGAGTGATAGTGCTAGGATGCAGCTAAAAATTTGGTACATTTATTGGTTGTTTCATAATATTTAGTCGACCAGTCGGTGCATTGGTTCCGCCATAATCACCAAGAAGTCTCTCAGGTGATGGTGTATTTTCACCCATAGTTTCAGGTTCTGATTTTGGATCTGTCTCTTTATGCTCTGAACGGTGTTCTGACTCGGAACCTGAATGCACTGAAATAAGTTCTTCCTCGGAGGCCAGTTTGGCTAATTTAGCTTGTCTTTGCCTTGAGTGAAAGGTTCTTTCGATCTCTGCATCAAAAGGAAATTCGGCTGAGGCCTGACCTCGCATAAAAGATTAGACAGAAAATTAGTGGACAAAAAATAACAGTAACATAAATTTTAATTGCAGAGCAATAAAATTTTAATTGAATTACAATTAGACTATGTATTTTAGCAGTTCCCGACAACGGTGTCAAAAACTTGATCAAAAAAATAGCAAGTGTACTATTTTCGCAATGTAGTAAGAGTGGAAATTTCCCAAGATATCGATCTTGAGGACTGCGTATAACTACCGAGTTAAATACGTGGTTCAATTAAAAAAAACAATATGGTAGTTTGGATTTGGGATTTAAACTGTAACGATGCTAATAATGAGCATAAAGTAAATTATGACATTTTATAATAATGAGTAACATGCTAGGGGTAAGTGTGTGATTTTCTAACTGATAACTTTGACTTTTGGTCTTTTTAACAAGTTCATTAACCTCAACTACCAATTCTTAAGATTATTTTTCCTAAGTCCTTAGTGAAAAATCTTTATCATTATGCCCTAATTTCAACATCCATTCAAATTAGTGAAGAAGTCAAGCATTTGATTATCAAAAATTTATCGGGTTATTATAAGATTACTCTAGTCCTAGGTGCAATCTTCTACAATCTAATTATTTAAGAAAACCTTAACACGACTTTCCAGATCTACTGTGTTAAGAAAAGTAAATCCTATTGGTTTGATAGGGAAAAAAATATTATAATCAGAAACAATTAAATTGATGAAAAAGAACTAATATGTTGATAAAACAAAGAGATCAGTATTGTTACAATGATAAATCAGGGACACCCCCTAACATTGGAGGGTTTAGCCTCTCATAAAATTCAAAAGAACAGCAATGATAATACTAGAGTTAGACATTACAAAAAGTTGGATTTGTAGATCTTCAATTGCTATCGCGCATTAAAGATTCTCCGTCTCTAAAATTCTTGAAATTTACTCCTTTAGCGTGAAATTCTTCAATCATTCAAAAAGTCCTCATTTTCTTCACAGAAATAGGTCTAAATAGTACCGGGTCATTCTCCAACAATGCCAAAAAGTCCAAAATGCCCTTCATGATCCAAGACTCCTTAAAAATCATAAAATACAAAATATCATTGCGACTGCCAACACGGACCGTGTCAGGTGTCACGGACACCCGTGTTTTGGCCATATGTCCTTTTATCAAAAAAAGCCCAAGTGCCAGACCTGCTGACACGGACTGTGTCAACCAACAGGGGCACCCGTGTCAGCTCTACTAAAGCTCTTTTTCCACATGCTCCCATCCAACTCTTGACATGGGCCGTGTCAGGTGACACGAGCACCCGTGTCAAGCATCTGCCTTTGAGTATGAATGCTTTCGAACTTTTCCCGACCACACCAGTTCCTTGGACAATTCTCCTGCACATGAAAACACCAACACTACCTAACCAAGACATCAAATGCACCTTCATTGTCATGAAATTCAACTAATGCAATACAAAAATACAAATTGCGAAATATAAAATACTTAAAAGAAACACGATAAAAAACACACAAACTTGTTATTAATTTGATGGATCATTACCGAATAACTGGCGGAAACTAAGTCGAATTGGTGACCGAACAAGTATCGGTGTGGTACGCACGCTTTTATTTTCAAAATGTAATAAAAATGTAAATAAGAAGAACAAAAATTGTTTTATCAAAAAAATATATAATTTTTAAAAAAAATCATACTTTTAAAAGAAAATCAAAATTATTATACCAAAATTATTTTACTTCAATATTATATATTTCAATTTTTCATATATTATCTTAAAAAATATTGTATTTTAAAATAAAAATAATTTCAAAATAAAAACATTAGTAACAAAAATAATTTAGAAACAACACATTTTTCCCGTGTTTGGATTCATACATTATTTTAAATATATTTACTTGTAGCTATTTTAATTGTACAAAAAATATAATAACTAGTGAATTCGCACGAATTCTAGTATGATTACTTGCGTGTTCATACGATACCGATGTGTTACCCGTATGTACTGATGTGATACACACACTTTTGTTTTCAAAATGTAATAACAGTGTAAATAAAAAAAAATTATTTTACTAAAAAAGTTTATTATTTTTAAAAGAAAAACATATTTTTAAAAAGAAAAACAATTTTTTTTATTAAAATTATTTTACATCAATAATATATATTTCAACTTTCTATATATTATATTAAAAACTATTGTATCTTAAATTAAAAATAGTTTTAAAATAAAAATATTAGTAACATAAATAACTAAAAAATAATTCATTTTTCGTGTGTTTGAATTCATACATGATTTTAAATACATTTATTTTGATTTTCTTTAAATGTACATAAAACACCGGAACCCTTATGGTCGTACATATGGATATCCATACGTTTGCAATAGTAAATTTGTTCCTATTATTATTCAATATTTTAATCCATAAATTCATGTTTCCATTATAATTATTTTAATTTAGTGTTTTAAAAAATGATAAATTATGATTTGGTGTTTTACAATTCATTGTTTTTTTTTATAGTTGATCAACATTATCAAAAATATTAATAACAACCAAAATCTTAAATTGAAAAATAAATCTTAAATTGACAAATAAAAATCTTGTAGCCTTAATTATTTTAACTAAAAACAAAAGTTTATAATTTTTAATCATTTTAATTAAGAACAAAAACTTTAATTATTTGAATTAAAAACAAAAGAAAATACAGAGAAAATATGAAATTTCTAAATAATGTCCATAAAGTAGAGGATTTCATCTAAATAATAATATTTAATTTGTTAATGTATTGTATTTAATATATTATAAAGTGAAAAATATTAACTAATGCTCATTCAAAAATAAATTTTAAAAAATAATATGTGAGAAATTTGTATATATTTAAAATTAAAATCAAATACACAGTTTTTTGTGAGGGTGTGTTTTTTTAGAAAAATATTCTATTATTTATTTTAATTTAATGTCTTTTATTATAGTTATTATAATTATTATCGATATTATTGATATGATTATACTAAAAAAATTTAAAATCTATTTCCCAGATTAATACATTAAATAGTGTAAATATCATTTTGAATAGTGCAAACATTAGACATTGGATAGTACAAACTTTTATTGGATAATTCAAACATTGGATACAACATATTTATAATTATTGTTTTTATACTGCAAATAAAAAATTATTAAGTTGATAATTAATAAGTATGTTTTTAATTATTTTAAGAGTATTATATACTGATTTATAATTTTTTTTTTTTTAAAGTTCATTGTGGACCTATTTTCTTCTTTTTTAAAACAGTGCAACAATTCAATTCATATATTCATTACAGCTTAAACATCAGTTGAAGTAACAAATCAATTCTTTAGATGTATTTAAAAACAATAGCCCTCACTGTTTGATCAAGATGAATCTTTATAGTATAAATTGAAACTCAATGATTTATAAGTTTTAAAATATTTACAGAAACAAATATGTGAATGAGAACTTCAAAAACAGTCACGAAACAATCACATAATACTTTATAAAAAAATTACTGTTAAAAGATATGCATGCTTGCTTGTGTAACTAAAGGACTATCATTGTGAACAAAATTTATTTACTGGTGACAACTTATAACACATGTATGCAGAAAAACATGTAATCCATGCCTAGACATGATTCAAAGTCCATATTCAATTTGAAGTAAGAAATTATTTTTCTTATAAGAGTATATAAATCCATTTGACCATATCATGAAAGTTGAACATAAATGTAAATAAATTTAAACCAATATCATGCAATCAGTACAAAATAATTTCTAAAAAATTTCTTAGTTATTCGGCTTATTGTGTTAGCTTAATAACACTCTAAACCAACTTAATCATTACACTTTAACCCTTAAAAATTAATAAATTTATTTTTAATAAGAAATAAAGTTGTCATTCACGAATAAATTCAAAGTGAACAACCTCATAAACTTAAAGTGAACAACCTCGTAACAGGGTGAACAAATAAAGTTGTCATTACAAATAAACTCAAAGTAAACAACCTCGTGAACTTAAAGTGAACAACCTTGTAACAGGGTGAACAAATAAAATTGTCATTTACAAATAAATCATACCAACAAAAAAAAAAACATGAGCTCAACTTCATTTTTAAAACATTTTTGATTCTTCTAGTTTGCTATGATATTACACCTGTTCTGGACTGGGCCCACCTTGGTCCAAAGTACAAATAAAAGTCCAGATCCAAGCAGCTCTTCGGGGAATGCTCACAAACCTGACCGTCACTGAGCGCGCCCGACCAAAGACTACAGCTGCAACGCCCGCCGTTGCCCTCGACGAAGCAGCGTCCCTATCTTCTTCAGTCTCCCCTCCGCTCGAAGAAGACAATACGGCTCCCCCAAACTATCTAGCCGCCCAGTTCCAGGAGGTCCCTGTCCTCGCTGGGGCAGATGCCACGACCAGAGCACTGTTCGCTGCAATCAATCAAACCAACTACCTCATCTTTGTCCAGGGGGAAAGATTGAGGGCGCTAGAGGACGACAGAAGACCCCCGAGGAGACACAGGAGGCCTCAGTCCCCACCTCCTCGAAGAACAAAGGTACGTCTCCCGTCTCCCCCACAGAGACAATATAGAGACACCTCCCGAAGCCTGTCACCCCGACAGCCGGGGAGACGACCCCCCTTGGAGAGGGAACCAATCATTAAAGTCGGAGGGCACAACCACGGCCCCTTACGGCAAGAAAGAAGACATCCTAGAGACAGGCACGGAAGGACAGATCAACGAGCACACCGCTCGAGGGACATCCAACACGATCAGGATCGTCGTGCCCGACAATACCTCAGGTCTCCGTCCCTTTCCCCAGAACGTAGCGATGAGGACGACCCCCGCGGTCCCCTATCACAAGCCATCATGGAGGCACCAATCCCCCCGGGCATGGAAAAGCCCCCTCACCTGAAGGAATACGACGGAGTCGTCGACCCGGTCGATCATATAGACGGGTTCGAAGCTATGCTACACTATCATAACATCGGGGGACCCATCAAATGCCGATTATTCCCCTTAACCCTCAGGAAAGTAGCAATGGATTGGTACAAGGGTCTCGCCCCGGGGTCAATCACCTCGTGGAGAAACTTAAAAAACCAATTCATAAGCTCGTTCACCGCGTCGCAGCGACATCCAAAGACCGAAGCGACGCTCGAGGCTATCATCCAGAGGCAGGATGAAACCTTGAGAGAATTCATCAACCGCTTCAATCGTGAAGCCATCCAGGTCCCCTGCGCGGACCACATGAAAAGATACTTACTGGAGATGGGACTCCTCCCTGGCACAGAGTTCAGAAAAGCAGTGGGCATCGAACCGCCCCGAATGTTCGATGCTCTCCTCGAGAAGGCCATGGCCTATATGGATTACGAGGAAAGGAAAGCGGCCAACAGAGCCCATGACCCCAGAACTCGCGGGTCCAGCAGCAACCCACGCCAAGAGACTGTTCCTCCTCGACGGGTCGGGGAGAAAAGAAAAGACGACAAACCCCGAGAAGCCCGGGAATAGAGAGGACCCTCGGGGCATTTCACAGAATACACTCCGCTCCCGGCTTCCCGCGAGCGCATCTTGGCGGAGTGTGCCAGCACGGATTTCAAAGATGGCGGCGTCAAGCGCCCACGACCAGCTTCTGCTAAGCCCGGGGTGGATAAGAGCAAATACTGTCAGTACCATAGGAGCCATGGTCATCTGACGGAGGACTGCGTCCACCTCAAGGACGCCATCGAGACCATCATAAAAGTGGGGGAGACTCACCCAATATCGGCGAAACGATGCTCCTCGTTGCGACGCCCGGGAGACAAGAGAGCCGGAGGAGGATGGTCGACCATCTGACGAGTCGGTTCTCATCCAGACCGCCTTCTCCGTCACAAGACCTGAGGACTTCTACGTCCCCGAGCACTTACAAGAGTCGTTATCAACACACAGCATGTGGGAGCACTTTCCCTCCGCCATGGTCATCAATGGCGGGGGATTCAACAACCTAACCATAAATTCGGCCAAGAGGAAGCTGGATGAACTGGTCGACTCTGCACCTCCTCAGACAATGACTTTTGAAAGGGTGAAAGGTAGGTCAGAGCCTATCACCTTTTAACTCGAAGAGCTCCCCAGAGGGGCCCCCAACGCGGTCATTCCTTTGCTAATAAGAGCGAGAATAGATAACTTTGACGTACACCGCGTTCTCGTCGATGAAGGAAGTTTCGTCGACGTAATGTACAGTCAACTATTTCAGACCCTACAGCTCGACGACTCGCACCTCTCACCTTATGTGGGGTCGGACCTACAGGGCTTCAACGGCTCGACCTCCAAACCTTGGGGATACTTCGAGCTCATGGTTACCTTTGGCGATGGTACAACAATGAGGCAGGTCAAGGTGCGCTTCCTCGTCATCGACTGCCCGTCCCTCTACAACTGCATTCTGGGAAGACCAACACTGGCAGAATTGACCGCGGTACCCTCTACCGTCCACTTGAAGATGAAGTTTTACACCAAGAGGGCACGGGTCGCCACCATCCAAGGGGACCTGGCCGTCGCTCGAAGGTGTTTCAACGCGGAATCCAAGGGACGCGACACGGTCGACACTGAGACAAGGCCCTCCAAGAGACCAGCGATGACACGACCAGAGCCCGAGAAGACAGAGCCCATCAAGGCAGAAGAGCAGAGAGCTCCCCTAAAGGTCGACTCCATAGCCCTGGACACCCGCTTCGACCAGGATGAGCCTCCCAACGGCGAGCAAGTCCCCCTCCGACCAATTCCAGACGGGGACTTCGAGCTCGTCCCCCTCGGCGAGGATGCAAGCAAAGGAGTGAAGATCGGTACCGACCTCCCCGACATGGAAAGGAAGCAGATCAAAGCCTGCTTGCGCGAGAATGATGACTTGTTCACGTGGAGCACCGCAGAGATGCCCGGACTCGACCCAGAGGTCGCCTGTCACCGTCTCTCCATAGATCCAGCCGCTAGGGAAGTAGTGCAACGTAGACGTAGGCAGTCTCTGGAGAAAACGGAGGCTGCTGAAAAAGCTGTAAAATACCTCTTAGAGGCCAATTTTATTTCTGAACCCCGGTATTCAACCTGGCTGTCAAACATTGTATTAGTCAAAAAGAATAATGGAAAATGGCGAATGTGTGTTGATTATACCGACCTCAATTGGGCATGCCCGAAAGATGCTTTTCCTTTACCAAACATAGACATGCTGGTCGACAACTCGGCCGATTACAAAATATTTTCGTTCATGGATGCATATTCAGGCTATAACCAAATCCCAATGGCCGTAAGCGACAAGCATTGCACTGCTTTCATGACCAGCTCGGGAAACTATTACTACAATGTAATGCCCTTTGGTCTGAAGAACGCAGGGGTGACATACCAACGTATGATGAACAAAGTGTTCCACAACCAAATCGGGGACATGCTTGAGGTTTACATGGACGAAATGATCGTCAAATCCATAGCAGACACCGACCATGCAGCCCACCTCAAAGCAGTCTTTGCTCAAGCGAGACAATGTAAGATGAGGTTCAACCCCGAGAAGTGCACATTCGGGGTCAAGGCAGGGAAATTCCTCGATTTTTACCTGACCGAACGAGGAATCGAAGCCAATCCCGACAAGTGTCGAGCCTTCTCTGACCTCCCGACACCCACGTCAAAAAAGTCAATACAAGTCATGAATGGCATGCTCACCTCGTTGTCCCGCTTCGTCGCGAGATCCGCTCAGCACGCCATCCCCTTCTTCAAACTCCTTCGCAAAGAGGCAGCCTTCGAATGGACCGAAGAATGTGAACAGGCGTTGCGCCACCTAAAACAAAGCCTATCCCAACCGCCCGTACTGTCTCGACCAGTCGACGGGGAACCTTTGTTCTTATACCTGGTCGTCTCAAACGAAGCCATCAGCGCGGCTCTCATCCGCGAGACCACTGACGGACAAAAGCCCATTTATTTCACGAGCAAAGCGCTACAAGGGCCCGAGAGCAGATACCAACAGATAGAAAAAGTAGCTCTAGCCCTCGTCAACGCGGCGAGGAGACTCAGACACTATTTCTTGGCTCATACGATCATAGTACGAACCGACCAACCAGTAAAACAGTTCTTAGGTCGACCTGACATGGCGGGTCGAATGTTGAAGTGGTCCTTGGATCTCTCCGAGTTCGACATTCAATACGAGAGCAGGAAAGACCTAAAGGCACAAGCCCTATCCGACTTTGTCGCATAAATGACCGCTCACAACCCGCCCACAGGGAAAGAGCATAAGTGGACCATCTTCGTCAACGGAGCTTCCAGCTCATCCGGAAGCGGCGCGAGGATCCTCCTAGAAAATGAGGAGGGTGTAGTGATCGAGCACTCATTAACCCTCTCCTTCCCAACTTCGAACAACCAAACAGAGTACGAGGCCCTGCTCGCAGGATTGAGGCTGGCCGAGGACCTAGGGGAACGCGAAGTACAAATTTTCACGGACTCTCAACTCATTGCTTCCCAAGTCCAAGGGAGTTACCAGGATAAAAACGACAACCTCATTGAATACCTAAACTTAGTCAGAGAACACATGAGGAAGTTCGACCGAGCAGAAATATCGCACGTCCCGCGCGAACAAAACACAAGGGCCGACATACTTTCGAAGCTCGCAAGCACAAGAAAGAAGGGCGAGAACAAATCTGTCATACAAGAATCCCTATCGCGCCCGAGCATCGAAAGAACCTTGACCCCCATCGAGGTACACGCCATCGGAGACGCCTCGTGTTGGATGACCCCGGTGTACAACTTTCTAACAAAGGGCGAGCTCCCTTCGGACCGGACAGAAGCGACCACAACCAAACGACGAGCATGCTCCTACGTGGTGCTCGAGCACAAGCTATACCGTAGGGGATTTTCCATTCCCCTCCTAAAGTGCATCGACGAATCCACAGCCCCCGAGGTATTACGGGAAATACACGAAGGGATTAACACCCAGCACATGGGCGGTAAGTCCCTGGCGAGGAAAGCTCTACGAGCGGGGTACTATTGGCCGACAATGTAGAAGGACACCAAAGATCACGTTAAGAAGTGCGACAAATGCCAGAAGCATGCCGACATGCATCTCGCTCCCCCTCACGAGCTGAGCATACTGTCATCCCTGTGGCCATTCGCCTGGTGAGGGATGGATATCCTCGGACCATTCGTACAAGGGACGTACCAAAACAAGTTCCTTATTGTGGCCGTGGATTAATTCACGAAATGGATAGAGGCCGAGGCCCTTGCGAAGATCACCTCGCACAACATCCTCCGTTTCTACAAACGAAACATCCTCGCCAGATTTGGAATCCCGAAGGTGCTGATCACAGACAACAGTACCCAATTCACCGACCACGGGTTCCGAAACTTCGTTGCCAAACTCGGAACTAAACAACATTTTACCTCGGTTGAGCATCCCCAAACCAACGGGAAAGCCGAGGCCGCCAACAGGGTCATCCTACGAGGACTCAAATGCCGGCTCGGCGAAGCAAAAAGGGGTTGGGTCGAGGAGTTGCACAGTGTCTTATGGGCTTATCACACCACGCCCCATTCAACAACGGGCGAAACCCATTTTCGACTAACATACGGCACCGAGGCCATCATCCCCGTAGAGATCAGGGAACCCTCTAGGCGGATAGAAATGCCTCTCGACGAGGAAATAAACGACGAAGCACTTAGAGATGAACTCGACCTGGTCGAGGAGATTCGATCAGGGGCAGCCCTGCGCGAGGTCGCTCTAAAACAACGAGTAGCCATGTGTTATGACGACAAGGTCATCAGACGCGAGTTCCAGATCAACAGCCTGGTATTGTGAAGAAACCAGAAAGACTCCCGCGAAGGGAAATTGGCCGCGAACTGGGAAGGACCCTATCGCGTTCATGGCACCACAGGCACCGGGGCATATTACCTCGAGCAGCTAAACGGAGAACCGTTACCACGACCCTGGAACGTTGCTAAGCTAAAACAGTATTATAGCTAAAGCCCTCAACCACTGTAGACTTTCGCTGTCGAACATCCACCTTTAGTCAACAAAGGGAAATGTCTCGACCACATAGACGGGTCGAGGTACGGACCCGATCTGCACCCAAACGACATACCATCGTTCAGCCAACGAGTTGAACGACAATGCCCGACAGGGACACCTCGATCGAGCTCCACTGTTGAAGTACCCACATGGCAGAACACCCAGCTCGCGATAGGAAGTTCACGCCGCGGGCATAGGACCTTGATCTAGGTCATACGCTCGACATGCGGGCTCCACTCTGCACAACCGATGCAGTTCGAAGTGCGTCGAGCCATCAAAGGGGTCGAAAGGATATCTCCGTTCGAGAACAAAAATTAAGCAAAATATTCATCACGAAAGTGACAGTCGAACATTAGCATAGATACGAGCAGGTTAAAGCAAAATAAACATTGAAAAAACATGCACAAAATAATGAACCGACCAAGAAGGCCGACGATGTTCAAGGTTACAAACCATGGCACAGCGTCCAAAAGAAATCAAGAAATATCATGGGCACGCAGGCCCCAAAAACATAGAAATACACAGACACGCAGGCCCAAACATTAACTTAATGCTAAACATCCCCAGGACTACCGGCACCTACATCAGGAGACTCAGGAGGAGGCACGACCTGACCATCAATAATTTGGGATAGGAACCCGACTCCCTCGGTGATCATGCCCGGATTCAGGACGGACAGATGACTGACCGCGGCCTCGAACCCATCAGTTAGGGCACCGACGCAATCTGACTCAAGAAGGTGGATACGGGCGACCAACTCTGAACGGGTACACAAAGATGCTATCTCCTCCGGCTCGTCGTCGGCAGGAAGTATAGCGGCCTTTAGCTCCTCGATTTCCTTGAACAACTGTTGGTTGTCGCTCTCCAACCGTTCCTTGTCAAGTTAGAGGCAATCCCTCTCCTCGGCAGCCTTCGCAGCTTTTTCCTTCTCCCCCGACAGCAGGTCGGCCTGCTCACGAAACATCTCCTCGGACCGCTCGAGGGCCGCCTTTAACTTACGAGATTTGGCAGCAAAAGCAGCCTTCTCTGATTCCAACTCCCTAACACGGTCCGAGGAGTCTGATCCTTCCCCGGCAAGGACCACGGCCATCTCGACCATCTTCACCACCCCGACCATGCTGGCGGCGAGGTGTTTCCTCCGGCCTTCTTTGTCAAGTCGTTTAATGGTCTCAGCCTCGTTATCACTCACTGTCATAGGAAACCCCTCGAAGAAATCCTTCTCCGCAAAACAGGGCGGTAAGCGGAAAGCTCGCGCAGCGACGGGCTCGTCACCAGTCTCTGACCTGCTCTCAGTCCGACTCCTCTTCCTGGTAACCAGCTCGGTGTGTTGCTCGGCATCGGGAGAGCCCGAGGACCCACTGGATGCATCTCCGTCCGAACTGGCTGGAGGGCCCATCCTTGTGGCTTGCGGTGCCCTCACCAACCTCTTGTTTATCTTCTTATCCTAGGTTAGCTTCAATAACCTCTCTCTTCGTTCAGCCATGTGACCTGCAGAAAGGAGCGAACCCGGGTTAGCTACAAGCGAGCAAAAATAATAAAAATGGAATAAAACAATAAGAGCAGAAGCAAGAAACCTAGCAGATCTACGGCCTGCCCGTAGGATTCTAACTCAACGAGTGCCTTGGTGTTGATGGGACGCGCCTCGAACGTCGGGTACCCATCCTCATCAAGAATGTCATCCCCTTCCCTCGTAACCCACCGGGCTGTTGGCTCCTAAATTCGACACCTTTGTTTTGTTGATGTCAGCCATTAAAGCTGAAAGATGTTTTCGACTGGCTGAGTCTGTCGAAAGGCCCGTCGAAAGATTGGCAAAGTACTTAGAAGATTTCTTCCAAGGGAGAAGTTGGTTGCCTTCGACGTCGAAGGAGTTTCTCGTCGAAGAGATCTCTCGACGAAAGTGTTCAATGGTTCAGAGTGGAGCAGTTTGAAATTCAAGCGTTTGGAGGGAAAACGGTTCCCAGCAGTTACCACGTGCAAACGTGCAAGGATCTGGAACGTCGAACGTGGAGAACGTGCCAAGTGGATTGATCTCGAAGCAGTGTAACTGCCCGACGGTTACTTGGGATGTTTTAGTATAAATAGAAGTAGACATGTAGTTTCTCGCGTGTGTTCACAATTCTATACAAAGTCACTCATATAGATTCGAGTACCCAGCGTGTGAGAAAGAATTGTTGAGAAATGTATGTGTGAAACACCAATTTTATTAATCAAAGTCATTTACTTTTCCAGAAATTTACTTGCTTTCCTCTTTACATTCCTGTCGAAACCTTTTACTTTAAGCCTTGTTTATTTTACCAAGTCCTTTCTTCATGCAATTTACTTGAAACCTTTTTATGTCATTTAAAGCCTCTTTATTTAAAGCCTTATCCAATTTAATCAAACTTCAAAATCAACCTATGTCCTAGGATCAATCTGATCGATCCTGCGAGTAACCAAATAAGTAACCATTTGGAGGATCAGCGGTTGTTTACCAAAACCCATGGTAAACAAATTGGCACACCTGGTGGGACTGTGTGTTGATTGTTGAAAATAATCTCATCTTTTCGAGTTGTATGTTATTGAGAAGTGGTAGAATATACACTAACGATAACAATACTTCCAGAAGAAGGGAAGAGATGGCGAATCCGCCAAACACTAACGAAATCCCACAAACGAATGTGGGAGAAACGGTTAGTACGACCGTAAGTGAAGCGACAAATGTTGGTTCGACACCAGCAGTATCGGTCACAACCACGGGGCCAATACCTTCGTTAACAGGCCCCAGGATGCCTTTGGGAACCCCCCCACCAAGGGGAAATTTAGGCACAAGGCCTTTGGTTCCCCCAGGATTTATTCCATTCTATGGTATGCCAACTTCTGAAGTGGCAAGCCTGACGAATGCTGCGTCCACTTTTTCAGACCCTTTTGTGAGTGCCTCTTCGCCACTCCAAGGCTCTGGAGTAGGCATGGCGAATAGAAATAGGACCCAACTCTTAGGAGGAACGTCCCAAGTAGCCCATGGCCTTACAAACGCCTCGACAGCAGTCTTGAGGCAACAAATGGACGAAAGCAACCATGATATGGTGCAAATGTTGGCACAAACTTTGAGTACAGTGCTAAACCCTCTAATACAAAACACTACTCAATCGAATCAGCAAGTGACAGCGCAAATGACGCGTTTGGCTGACTTCTTTGGAGTACCCCAACCCATTCGACAGCCCCAAAGGGCGCAAATAAGGGGAAACCAGGGGATATTTTTAGAGGAAGAAACCACCATTAACCAGGCTCAACAGCCTGTCGAAGAAAACCTTAGGGCACGATTGGAACAACCTGTCGAGGAACCTAGGGTAATAACCCCAGAGGTAAGGTTAGTTAACAGAAACCAAAATGCTGACGAAGTGGTTCAGCATATCCAATACCAAAACATGGGTTTGGAAAACAATCTGGCAACCATGATTGAAAGGATCATGACTCAGAATGGGATGAACATGGGCTTTCGAAGGCCCAACTTTACATCTCCATTGTCAGAATATGTGTTACAAACGGACTTACCTCCTAGATGCAAAGTCCCCAAATTTACCAAGTTCTCTGGGGACACGACAAAATCTACTGTCGAGCATGTGGCGAGATACTTGATCGAAGCAGGAGACATTTCGAATAACGAAAACCTAAGGATCAAGTACTTCCCAAGTTCTTTAACCAAGAACGCTTTTACTTGGTTTACAACTCTCCCCCCCAATTCGATCCATCATTGGACCCAGTTGGAAAGATTGTTCCATGAACAATTCTACATGGGGCAAACCAAGATAAGCCTGAAAGAACTGGCCAGTGTGAAGAGACGTTTCACTGAACCTATAGACGAATATCTAAATAGGTTTAGGCTGCTCAAGGCGAGATGTTTTACACAAGTGCCAGAACATGAGTTGGTCGAAATAGCCGCAGGCGGTTTAGATTATTCCATTAAGAAGAAGCTAGACACCCAATACCTAAGAGACATGGCCCAACTGGCCGATAGAGTTCGACAGGTAGAACGCCTCAAAGCTGAAAAAGCTAAGGCAACGAAAACTCACAAGAGAGAAAGGATAGCGTACGTTGAGATGGATGACGAAGATCTAGAATCCTTCGACGATACTTTAACTGTCGAAGAAGGAGAAGTCGATTTAGCAGAACTGAAACAAGGGCCACCATACTCTTGTAAACTGTTAGTCCCCTCAAATGGGAAAAATCCCATTGGTCCAGAAAGGACCAACGATAGGTTCCCAAAAAAGACTTATAGTTTTGACATCACAAAATGTGATGAAATATTCGACTTGCTAGTTAAAGATGGCCAAATGATAGTACCCCCAGGGGTAAAAGTGCCTCCTCTTGATCAAAGAAAGAAGAGAGGTTTTTGCAAATATCATAATTTTTTGGGCCATAAAACTTCTCAATGTTTTCTTTTCAGGAATCTTGTGCAAGACGCTATTGAAGAAGGGAGATTGAAGTTTGCTGACAAATCCCCCATGGTTGTCGACTCCAATCCATTGAAGGCTGAAGCCCACTATGCTGAACCCTCTGAGGTGAACGTGATAGAGGCAACCAGGATCCAGTCGAAGAAGCCAGGAATTACCATGGTCGAAGTCTCAAAGGACCACATCAACATGCCAATCTTTGGCAGTTTTTCTGGAAATTTATCCAGGAAGACAATTGAAGCTGTCCAGAAAGCGGTCGAAAACCCGAAGTCGGAGACCGCTGAAGCACAAAAAACTGGATCAAAACCCAGTTCCCACTTGGCCACTGTTCAAGGCCAGACGGAGAATCTGGAGATACAAATGAAGCAGTTAACTCTTGCTAACAAAGATACAATGAATATCAACATGGTCGAACTTTCTGACCCAAAAGCATCAGAAGAGGCCATGAGGCAAGAACAAGCTAATAAGACTGCTTTCCCTCGGGAAAATGAAAACTTGGCAGATTTTCTACAAAGATGCCAGAAAAAGAAATCAGAGGTGATGTTGTGTCCAAGATGCAGTTCGATCTTTGATAAAAAAGTTGCTGAGCACATTCAAGGCGTAAGAGCAGCGAATAAGAGAAGGGAGAATGCTGACCTTCGACATGATCCCAGAAGAGGTTCTAACCAAGAAAAGAGGCCATTGACTTTTAGGCCTCCAACAAATGTGCCAGTAGACACTTGGTACAAAACCTCTGGCCGGAAAAGGCCAAGTGAGGAGAAATGGCATTCTTTCGATGTGCCAAGAGGTTCCTCTTTGACTCAAAAGAAAGAGCCTCAAGTTGCTGCACCTAAGGTTGCACAAGTGTCCAGCAACTACAAAGGTAAAAATCCTATGTCTCGATCTCAATGGAGGAGATATCAAAGGAGACGAAAAGCTGAAAGGGAGGCTGCCAACGAACCTAAGGCAGAAACTAGTTCGAATGTTCCTCAAAGGAAACAAAGGAAGCCTCTAGAGAGAGAGCCAGTAACCAACAGGCTAGTGTGGCCTAACCAAAGTGAAGTCGAAGACGAGGACGATGCTGAGTCTGACGATACTTTGGACATAATGGTGAATATCGTTTCAGTGCTGCCCAGAGAATTCAATCGACAAGTAGAAGTCGAAGCAAGTGACTGGGAAGTGGAGCAAGAAATGGCCAAACATAGGCCAGTGTGCTATTTTGTCATGGACAATGGCACTACTGAGGAACAAAATGGCTTCTTCGAGCCACCTACAGAGGCGATGAAAAATCACCTCAAGCCTTTATTCATAAGGGCTAAACTCGAAGAAACTACTGTGAATAAAATATTGGTGGATTGTGGGGCAACCATCAACATTATTCCTCACTCTATGCTAAGGAAAATTGGCAAAAGGGATGAGGACATTAAGCCTCACAACATGGTCCTGTCGAACTATGAGGGCGGCATAGGGACCACTATGGGAGTGATCCAGCTAGACATCAAAGTAGGGTCGATCCTTCGACCAACGATGTTTATGGTCATATCGGCCAAACCTAACTACAATCTTCTGTTGGGCCGTGAATGGATTCATGGTGTTGGCGCTGTGCCTTCATCGATGCACCAAAGGCTGCTGCTATGGCGTCCAGATGGGATGGTCGAAAACATAGAGGCAGATCAAAGCTATTACCTTGGCGAAGTGAATCACCTAGGTTTGGCAGATTTCGACAAAAACTTGGCTCACATAGGGCCATGTCCAACACCTGACTTCGACATGGCGCCAGCGCCAAACACTTTTTGTTCCCTATACCTGCATCCTGAGCATGGTTTCCAATGGGACAGAGAAGACTTGTCCCACATAGACTTCAGTGGGTTAACTGATATCCAACCAACTGGTTGGGGAAGTGAATTCAGTGATAATGACTGAGTCACAATCTTTGAAGCGAATTTCGGCTTATGTAGCCGAAACCAAGATGATAACGGCTCTCGAAGCCGAAGTAAAGTACATGGCCACACAGGCCAATGATCAACAATTATCTGCTGTAGGCCCAGGAAAGGATTTCGATCCAAAACCTCCTGATATCATGCCAGAAGAAATGCAAGAACAGAGGCTCGACGCCATCTATGACGATGAGCCTTTGGGCTTCGAAAAGGACCCCTTGGCGAACAACATTAAAATGTTAGCGCAAGACCCTTTAGAAGAAATCAACTTAGGCGAAGGATCAGAGAAAAGGCCAACTTACATCAGCGCCAAAATCGATCCAGAACTTAGGTTGGAAGTAATCCAATTGCTGCAAGAGTTCAAAGACTGTTTCGCATGGGATTATGACGAAATGCCTGGTCTCGACAGAGGATTGGTAGAACTTCAGTTGCCAATCAAACCTGGGAAGAAGCCAATCAAGCAAAATCCAAGGCGCTTCGCTCCAGAAATACTGTCGAAGATCAAAACGGAGGTCGAAAGACTTCTGAAATGCAAATTCATCCGTGTTACAAGGTATGTCGAATGGATTGCAAATATTGTGCCAGTAATTAAGAAAAATGGTACGTTAAGGGTGTGCATAGATTTCAGAGATTTGAACGCTGCCACCCCCAAAGATGAATATCCTATGCCTGTGGCGGAAATGCTAGTCGATTCTGCCGCTGGCTATGAATACCTGAGTATGCTCGATGGTTATTCAGGATATAATCAAATATTCATTGCTGAAGAGGATGTGTCAAAAACAGCTTTTCGATGCCCTGGGGCCTTAGGCACTTACGAATGGGTAGTGATGCCTTTTGGCCTAAAGAACGTTGGGGCAACGTACCAGCGAGCAATGAATACTATCTTCCATGATTTTATTAACACTTTTATGCAAGTATATATTGATGATATTGTTATAAAATCTGTTTCCAGGAAGAATCATATTGACCACCTTTGACAATCATTCGAAAGAATGAGAGAACATGGTCTGAAGATGAACCCTTTGAAGTGTGCGTTCTGTGTGAAAGCTGGAGATTTCTTGGGCTTCGTTGTCCACAAGAAAGGAATCGAAATCAACCAGAACAAGACGAAGGCAATTCTGGAAGCGAAAGCGCCATCGAATAAGAAGGAATTGCAATCTCTCTTAGGCAAGATAAATTTCTTAAGGAGGTTTATATCTAATCTAAGTGGGAAAGCTCAGGCCTTTTCACCCTTACTTCGACTGAATAAAGAGGGGTTCGAATGGGGGCAAGAGCAACAAGACGCCTTCGACAAAATCAAAGGGTACCTCACTAAGCCACCTATTCTGGTGCCTCCTTGTAGCAATAGGAGTATGAGATTGTACATAGCTGCATCCGACAAAACTCTGGGAAGCATGTTAGCCCAAGAGGATGAGAATGGAGTCGAAAGACCCATCTATTATCTCAGTAGAGTTTTGAATGATGCAGAAACTAGATATAATGAAGTTGAAAAATTGTGTCTATGTCTGTATTTCTCTTGTACAAAACTCAAGCAATATATAAAACCAGTTGATGTTTATGTTTCGTCTCATTTTGATGCTTTCAAATATATGTTGTCGAAACCTATCTTGCATAGTCGAATTGGCAAGTGGGCATTAGCATTAACTGAATACTCCTTTACCTTTATGCCTCTTAAGGCAGTAAAAGGACAAGTGGTGGCAGACTTTATAGTCGACCACTCAATTCAAGTTGAGGATATTAATTATGTGGAGATAGAGCCTTGGAAATTCTACTTCGACGGTTCCAGCCATAAAGATGGGACAGGGGTAAGAGTCTTGATTATTTCTCCAGATAAAATTCCAACAACATTCAAGTACAAAATAGCAGGTTCTTGTTCGAACAATGAGGCTGAGTATGAAGCTCTAATTACTGGCCTTGAGATATTGTTGGAATTGGGGGCAACTCGAGTCGAAATAATGGGAGACTCAGAGTTAGTCATTAAGCAAGTCACAAAGGAATATAAATGCATAAGAGAAAATCTCATTATGTACTTTGTGATAGCAAATCGTTTATTGAAAAAATTTAAAGCGGTCAATATTCGACACATACCCAGAGTCGAAAACCAAATAGCCAACGACTTGGCACAGATTGCATCTGGGTATAAGATTTCAAAAACGAGATTACAAAGAGCAATCGAAGTTCGAGAAAAAATAAAAGCAACTTGTCTATCACCAACAGACTTGGAATCGACGAGACTAGGATATGCTGATCACAGTAACTTCGAGATTTCGTTCATTGACAATTTGTCAGAGCAAGATTGGAGGAAACCCATTGTGGACTATCTTCAAAATCCAGGAGCTTCGACAGAACGAAAAACAAAATACAGGGCGTTGAGTTATGTACTCATGGGTAATGAGTTATTCAAGAAGACGCCTGAAGGGGTGTTGCTGAAATGTTTAAGTGAAACTGAAGCATACATATCCCTTTCGACTACGCATGCTGGAGCATGTGGGGCTCACCAAGCAGGCCATAAGATGAAATGGTTGTTGTTTCGACAAGGACTATATTGGCCCACTATGCTGAAAGATTGTGTTGAGTTCGCCAAGGGTTGTCAAGAATGTCAAGTTCATACAGGCATCCAACATGTGCCAGCAAGCGAACTTCACTCGATAGTGAAGCCTTGGCCTTTTAGAGGATGGGCGTTGGATCTCATTGGAGAGATTCGACCAGCATCATCAAAGAGTCAGAAATACATATTGGTAGGCATTGATTATTTTACTAAGTGGATCGAAGTTATCCCTTTAGTCAATGTAGACCAAGAAAATGTCATTGAATTTATTCAAAAGAACATTATCTTTAGGTATGGAATCCCTGAGACGATAACAACTGATCAAGGGTCAGTTTTCACTGGTCGAAAGATGCAGGAATTTGCTCAGGAAACAGGTTTCAAACTCCTAACATCCACGCCTTATTATGCACAGGCGAATGGTCAAGTCGAAGCAGCTAACAAAGTGGTGATTGGCTTGATAAAGAAACATGTTGGGAAGAAACCAAAGAATTGGCATAAGACGTTAGACCAGATTTTATGGGCTTGTCGAACGTCCCCAAAAGAAGCCACTGGTACAACACCGTATAGGCTAACTTTTGGCCATGATGCAGTGTTGCCAGCAGAAATTTGTCTTCAATCTGCAAGGGTTCAGAGGCATTATGATATTCCTTCTGAAGTCTATTGGAACATGATGTTAGACGAACTGGTGGATTTAGACGAAGAGAGATTACGCGCTCTCGACCTACTCAGGCTTCAGAAGAAAAGAGTAGAAGACTCTTATAATAGAAAGGTAAAACCTAAGGTATTTTTGCCTGAAGAACTAGTTTGGAAGGTAATTCTTCCCATGGATCGAAGGGATCGAAGCATGGGGAAATGGTCACCCAAATGGGAAGGACCCTTCAGAGTTATCCAAAAAGTGCACAAGTTAATTTGTGACTAAGCGTGAAAAGACAAGTTTCGAATGGCGTTTCAAAGAATGCCTTTTTCTGTCAGAGTCGAAATAAGGCATTCTTGGGGGGCAATTTGTTGGCTCCTAAATTCGACACCTTTGTTTTGTTGATGTCAGCCATTAAAGCTGAAAGATGTTTTCGACTGGCTGAGTCTGTCGAAAGGCCCGTCGAAAGATTGGCAAAGTACTTAGAAGATTTCTTCCAAGGGAGAAGTTGGTTGCCTTCGACGTCGAAGGAGTTTCTCGTCGAAGAGATCTCTCGACGAAAGTGTTCAATGGTTCAGAGTGGAGCAGTTTGAAATTCAAGCGTTTGGAGGGAAAACGGTTCCCAGCAGTTACCACGTGCAAACGTGCAAGGATCTGGAACGTCGAACGTGGAGAACGTGCCAAGTGGATTGATCTCGAAGCAGTGTAACTGCCCGACGGTTACTTGGGATGTTTTAGTATAAATAGAAGTAGACATGTAGTTTCTCGCGTGTGTTCACAATTCTATACAAAGTCACTCATATAGATTCGAGTACCCAGCGTGTGAGAAAGAATTGTTGAGAAATGTATGTGTGAAACACCAATTTTATTAATCAAAGTCATTTACTTTTCCAGAAATTTACTTGCTTTCCTCTTTACATTCCTGTCGAAACCTTTTACTTTAAGCCTTGTTTATTTTACCAAGTCCTTTCTTCATGCAATTTACTTGAAACCTTTTTATGTCATTTAAAGCCTCTTTATTTAAAGCCTTATCCAATTTAATCAAACTTCAAAATCAACCTATGTCCTAGGATCAATCTGATCGATCCTGCGAGTAACCAAATAAGTAACCATTTGGAGGATCAGCGGTTGTTTACCAAAACCCAAGGTAAACACGGGCAGGGAAGAAGCTATCAACAAACTTGCAAAGGACATCATATGCCTCCTCATCCTCGACGCTCATGCTCCCCGCGGGTGTATGATAGTACCCGGTGCCATGATCGTAATGACCCGAGCACCAATGGATCGGGAACTTGGAAATACGCCCGACTGCGGGACTACCCTCAATATCCACTAGGGGCTCCCCGTCCGCGTCGACCACCACGGTTTCCGATTCAAACAAGGAGTCCAGGGCGGTTTAGGTGACCGACTGCAGCACGTACCATTTATCTTTGAAATCCCTTACTGAGTCCATATACATCCTGAACAACCTCTTCGACTGTTTTAGGGATACCCAGTTGTGCCTGCCTCCTCGAGACTGATGCTGCAGGTGAAAGACCCTGAAGAAAAGGGGAATCGTCGCCCCAATTCTCAAGAAACGGCACGTCAGCTTGAACGCCTGAAGGAAGGCGGTCGCATTGGGGTGAAGCTGCGAAGGGGCCAGGTTCAGATGGCTATACACCCCGACTTGAAAGTCACTGAAGGGTAGCTTAAGACTGAGATCCCTGAACACGATCTCGTACATAGGGAATGTGTACTCGGTAAAATCCAAGCAGATACGGGAGTTGATTGTCGGCCTCATTATTATAAAATTCTTTTGAAAACTTGGCTGAGTACCGCCATGCTCGACGATAGTATAAGCACGCCGACTACGATGACAGTATGCTGAAGCAATCCCCCGGGGCTCGGTGCCAACCCAGTCCAACGTAGGGTCGTCGATGGTGTCGACTAATGTAACGTTCTCTTTTGTACTTGTTTCCTCGATGTCGTTATGCCTCGAGGATTCCGGATTATCGGCCATTTACCTGCAAAGCACAGGAAACCGGTGAATTCGACAGCAAATCCGCGTGCTCGCCACAGAGGCGGGAAGGAGTACACAACGATTCAGATTAAAAATCCAAACACGGACACCCCGACTCCGATAACGCATCAGGGACAACCCGAGCGTAGCATGAGTGCCCCGGGCGAATCATGAATCACTCGATAAAATTCCTGACTTCGCCTACTCGACACTAGGATACCGCGAGGAGACTACCCTACGCAATTCCTAAAAGGATGAACATCTCGGCCAGATCATGAGTACACCGACCAAACGCATGAACATCACGAGCAACATCATGAGCTATACGCCTAAAACTATGAATATCCCGGGAAATATCACGAATTATGTGCCTAAACTATGAATACCACGGGCAATATCATGAATTAGGTCCCTAAATTATGAGTATCTCGGGCACAGTCATGAATCTACCGGGCATTACTTCCAAATATGGATTTCTAGTATAAAAAATAGCATCAAAACTACCTACAAACACAGAGAAACAGGAGGAAGGGACACTTACTTGGAAGAAGAGGGGTACGAACGACGGAGGTGAAAGTAATCAACGATGAATGGTGCGACGGTCTCACGGCGTTACGGTAAACAACGACAGCGGAAATAGAGAAAGAGGGAGGAGCGTGAAGAGGAAAAACAAATTATGGGCCCAAGGGCCCTATTTATAGGGATGATGTGGAATGTGAAACCTCGCACCGGGGAGACACGAACTTCCCCCATCCTCGACACCTACCCCCCTAGGCAATAATGACCCTATTTGCTAGGGTGGCATCACAATTTCCCAAGGACTGCACCACGTATCTGACGGACGCAGCCTGCATGTCCCCGCGAGAAATTCCTCGAGCATGCTTCGAAAGACAAAGCCCTGGTCCGGGCATTAGGTCCCAGCGGTAAAAGAAAGCTGAGATCAAGTTATAACTCCTGCAGCAGGAGCAACGACTTGGGGGGCTCCTGTTCTGGACTGGGCCCACCTTGACCCAAAGTGCAAATAAAGGCCCAGATCCAAGCAGCTCCTCGGGGAATGCTCACAAACCTGACCGTCACCGAGCGCACCCGACCAAAGACTACAGCTGCAAGGCCCACCGTTGCCCTCGACGAAGCAGCGTCCCTACCAAGGGAGCTCCAGCTCGAGCCCAGCTCGAGAACCCTCCC
The DNA here is from genome assembly GCA_948472305.1 of Vicia faba. Taxonomy (NCBI): domain Eukaryota; kingdom Viridiplantae; phylum Streptophyta; class Magnoliopsida; order Fabales; family Fabaceae; genus Vicia; species Vicia faba. Next base: position 423,709,197 of record OX451736.1, read on the forward strand.
CGTAGGGAAGATTCTGTCCACTCTAACCGTTATGGAATCCTCAAAGCTCCGGAAAGACCGCGTCTTCGTCCTTCCTTATTCTTCGCAGAGCACCATCCAGGAAGGGGACCACGTGCGGGTCCCCACTACACACGTAGAACCCGACAGTTCCTTTATTGGGCCAGTTCTGGTCAGCTCAATGAGGGGACCTTGGCCCAGCGTTGGGGCTATAAATACCCTTTGTTCCAAGAGGGTCAGGTATTCACCTATCACACGCCTATATACTTTTTGCCTGCCCATTCCGTCTCTCATTTTAGCATCGGAGTGTCTTGCAGGTACCCCCCCCCCCCCCCATCTCGCTCAAATCTAGTTCGAGCCAACCGTGACGGTCCAAGTCTGATCCGGTAAGATCAACACCTTTTAAGCCCACTTTCTCCATAGCCTTAGCAATTAGCTCACCAATTTCTCTTTCCCAATTAGTAGATATTATCCCCACTTGTCATTACAACATTTAAAATATTAATTTTCATCATAAGTCATACTCAGATTCCTAGCTCTCTTCATTGCTAAATTGTAATTCATAGTGTCGAAAAGATTAGATTTGTTTTAGATTTAAATAGATTTGATTTAAGTCTAAAATAGATTTGATTTGATTTATTAATAAAATATATATTTTAGGCTTTGGACTTAGGGTGCAAGCTCAGTTATAAATAGACGGAGTAACTTCAATTTTTTGTAAGCAAGTCAAGCAAGTCATTCACAGTATTTTGCAGTTGTAAAGTGAATAAGAAAGTTTTCACAGTTTGTGAGTAGAGAGAAACTCTGCAGAAATTATTTGTCTTATCTTCTTTCTTTGTTTGTCTCATAATTAAATTGTCATTGTGGCAGGAATTCATCATAGACATTGTGAGTTTCCAACATCTGGTATCAGAGTTTTGTTTCGATTCAAGGGAAGTATCAATCAAGAACGATTGAAGAATTCACGATGGCGAATTATGGGAATGCAAATTATCCAGCAACTCTATCAATTCTGAAAGTAGACAACTATGAGAATTGGTGCAAACAGATGAAAATGTTGTTCAGGTGTCAAGGGCTTTGGGACCTTGTAAAAGATGGAGTCGAAGCGCTTGGAGAAAACGCTTCAGAAGAAGAAAAGAAGAAATACACAGAATCTGAGAAGCTAAGTTATAAAGCATTATTTATAATTCATCAATGTGTCAGCCCAGGCAATTTTGAAAAGGTTAGTGATTCAGAATCTGCAAAAGAAGCTTGGGAAATCCTTGAGAAGTCTTTTGGAGGCGCTGAGAAGGTGAAAGAAGTGAGGTTACAAACTCACAAAAGGACGTATGAACTGCTTCATATGGAAGACAGTGAAAGCATATCTGATTTCTTCACTAGAGTTACAAAACTAGTAAATCAAATCAAGATATGTGGAGAAACGTTAACAACAAGAGTTATTGTTTCGAATATTTTGAGATCTTTAGCTCCTAACTTCGACCACATAGTGGTGGCGATAGAAGAGGGGGAAAACTTGTTGAAATTGACAAAGGAAGAGCTTCAAGGGACGCTTGAATCTCATAAACAAAGAATGAATGAAAGAGCTGCAGGCAAATCGAAGAGTGATGTGGCCTTGCAGGCACATTCAGCAAAAGAGACCAAAGACAAAGGAAAGTATTTCGATAGAGGTAGAGGTGGCTACAACAAATCGAATAGTAGAGGAAACCAGATCAAAGGAAACATGTTGAATCAAAGAAGACCATTCCAAGACAACCAAAGAGGTGGTGTTGCAAATAGAGGAAGAGGTGGTGGTCGAAAACCTGATAAGAGTCACATTCAATGTTACAATTGTCAGAAGTATGGACATTATTTGAGTGATTATCCAGAAAAACGAAAGAATCAAGAAAGTGATGAAAAGCTTACAAAACATGAAGAAGAAGAGATGATGCTGATGGTCACAACAAGAGATGAAGATAGATTCAAGGACCAATGGTACTTGGACTCAGGATGCTCATCACGTATGTCTGGAAGGAAAGACTGATTTGTCAATATAAAGCCCTCAATGAAAAATATGGTAAAATTTGCAAATGACAATACCCTATCAACTGAAGGTATTGGTGATGTTATGATTATGAGGAAAGATGGAAAAATGTCAGTAATCTCCAATGTGTTGTACATACCAGGCATGAAGAGCAATTTGCTCAGTATAGGGCAGTTGGTTGAAAAGAATTATAAAGTGTTAATCTAAGATAAGATGATGAGAGTCGTTGATGCAAATGGGAGATTAATCTTGAAGGCTCATATGTCTCGGAATCGAACCTTCAAGATTGAACTAAATGTGATGGAGCACAAGTGCCTTTCGACTGCAGCTATCAGAGATGAATGGATATGGAATTATAGACTAGGTCATCTCAACTTCAGAGACATCAGAGACTTGAAGAGAAAAAATATGGTTTCAGGATTGCCTGAAATTGACATTCCAAACGATGTATGTGAGGAATGTGTGCAGGCGAAGTAGCACAAGAATAACTTCAGCAAGGATGAAGTAAGAAGATCGAAGGTTATTCTTGAAGTCATATACTCTGATGTATGTGGACCAATCCAGGTGGATTCGATGAGAGGTAACAAATACTTTGTTACATTCATAGATGATTTCATTTGAAAGCTGTGGACTTATCTGATCAAGAAGAAAAGTGAATTGATCGAAGTATTTGTCAATTTTAAGGCTATGATCGAAAGACAAAGTGGTTGAAAGCTCAAAGTTTTGAGAATTGGTGGTGGTGGAGAATATGTGTCGAAAGACTTCGACAGACTATGTGAAAAGGAAGGAATTGTGCATGAGGTGGTGCCACCCTATACTCCACAACAAAATGGAATTGCATAAAGGAAGAATCGAACCATCATGAATATGGTGAGAAGTATGTTGAAAGGCAAGAATTTACCTAAAGAGTTTTGGGGTGAAGCTGTTTTGAATGCAACATACATTCTGAACAGATGTCCTACGAAGAAGCTAGAAGGAATTACTCTAGAAGATTGTTGGTCTGGTGTGAAGCCTAGCTTGAGTCATTTGAAGGTATTTGGATCTATTGCACATAGACATGTGCCAGATCAATTGAGAAGAAAACTTGATGACAAGTCAAGTCAAATGATTCTAGTTGGATATCATTCGACAGGAGGCTATAAGTTGTTCGATCTAGTGAAAAAGCAGATTGTGATCAGCAGGGACGTGATCATAGATGAGTTTAAAGAATGGGATTGGACTGAAAATGTCAAGAAAGATTCAGTGGGAATCCTATTTGAAGAACCAGAAACTCAAGTCGAAAGAGAAGTTCGACAAGAGGAACCAGCAGATATATCGAGTACAAGCAGACCTCAAAGAACAATACGCATGCCTACAAGATTGCAAGATTGTGTGATTACATCAGATGATGTGATAGATAATGAAGGTGAGCTGATACATTATGTTTTCTATGCAGATGTCGAACTTGTTAATGCAGCTGAAGCATTGAAGGATTCGAAGTGGGTGAAAGCAATGAACGAAGAAGTGAAGTTTATCGAAGACAACAACACTTGGTCACTTGTCGAATTGCCTCAAGGAAAGAAGGCAATTGATGTCAAGTGGTTATACAAAGTGAAAACGAATTCGAAAGGGGAAGTAACTTGACACAAAGCAAGGCTTGTGGCGAAAGGATTTCTACAGAAAGAAGGAATAGACTTTGATGAAGTTTTTACACCTGTTGTTAGGATCAAAACAATCAGGTTGGTTGTTGGTCTAGCAGAAATAAATAGTTGGCACATTTGTCAGATGGACGTGAAGTGTGCATTCCTGAGTGGACCCTTAGAAGAAGAAGTTTATGTTAAACAACCAGTTGGGTTTGTGAAACATGACGAAGAGAGAAAGGTACACAGGCTGCATAAAGCCCTGTATGGATTAAAACAAGCTCCAAAGACTTGGAATAAGAAAATTGATAGTTTCTTAAGGGAGAAGGAATTTGTGAAGTGCACAACTGAACATGTAGTATATGTAAGAAGAAGCAAGAGTAAATTACTTATACTATGTCTCTATGTAGATGAGTTGTTGATAATAGGTATCTGTAAAAGTGAGATCGAAGACTTCAAAGGTGATCTCAGCAAGGAATTCGAAATGTCTGATTTGAGTGAGATTTCATATTTCCTTGGTATCGAATTCTACAAGAGCAGTAGAGGTATGATGATGCATCAAAGAAGATATGCAGGAGAAATTATCAAGAGGTTTGAGATGGAAGAATGCAACTCAACTTCGACACCTGCAGAACCAAGACCACAAATGTCGAAAGATGCAGATGAAGATGATGTTGATCCAACCCAATACAGAAGACTTATTGGATCATTGAGATACCTTTGTCATATAAGGCCTGACTTAGCATATAGTGTAGGTATGGTAAGTCGATCCATGCAGAAGCCAAAGGTATCACATCTAGCAGCAGTGAAGAGGATACTAAGGTATCTCAAAGGAACTTTCGATTATGGCATTTTATTTCCTGCAACTGATAAAGGAAAAGAATGCAAGTTAGTGGGATACACTGATTCGAGTTGGTGTAGTGATGCTGAAGATCGAAAGTCAATAGTATGATATGTGTTTATGCTAGGTGGTGCACCAGTTGCTTGGAATTCGAGAAAGGAACCAGTAGTGGCATTATCATCATGCGAAGCAGAATATATAACTGCTTATCTTTGTGCATGTCAAGCAACTTGGATGGTGAACTTGGTCGAAGAGATAACAGGGAAAAATCATGGAGCAATTACCATGAAGATCGACAGCATGTCGGCTATCAATCTGGCGAAGAATCCAATAGCACATGGTCGAAGTAAGCATATCGAAATGAGGTTCCATTATCTTCGAGAGCAGGTAGCAAATGGGAAGATGAATTTGGAACACTGCAGAACTGAGAATCAGATTGCAGATATCATGACGAAGGGAGTGCAAGTCGAAGTATTCATAAGGCTAAGAGTCATGATGAATATAAATAGTTTAGACACAATGAATTAGGTGATGTGTTAAATTGTAATTCATAGTGTCGAAAATATTAGATTTGTTTTAGATTTAAATAGATTTGATTTAAGTCTATAATAGATTAGATTTGATTTAGTAACAAAATAGATATTTTGGACTTTGGACTTATGATGCAAGCTCGGTTATAAATAGAAGGAGTAACCCCTATTTTTTGTAAGCAAGTCAAACAAGTCATTCACAGTATTTCGCAGTTGTAAAGTGAATAAGAAAATTTTCACAGTTTGTGAACAGAGAAAAACTCTGCAGAAATTATCTGTCTTATCTTCTTTCTTTGTTTGTCTCATAATTAAATTGTCATTGTAGTAGAAATTTATCATAAACTTTAATAAGTTTCCAACATTCATATCCTACGATATGCATGTTATAGTTAGCTCTAAAAGTTTACACAAACCAAGGTAATTTCATCATAAGTGTTAATCATTCGTGCTCTACTTTTAAGGCTTGTCACAACGGCGTCAATAACCATATTTATACCTCACCTCAGGTCCATTGCATTCATTCCATCTGCAACTGATTTACATCCTTCCGTCCATATTGCTCGAGTAAGAATTATAGCACATGTAGTTTCTGCCAAAATTTAGACCACTCATTACATTACCCAATCAAATATCAACAATATTAATAAAAAAAATTGGAAACATCAGCATGTCAAACATAACAACATACCATCATCAACCACATCATTGGTAGCATTAACAACCTGCTTTACACGATTGGCACCAATATTCTTGACTTTATCCTGGAACTAAATGCTCTTAGCAATAGTTACTCCATCATTAGTCACTTTATGTGATCACAACATAGAAGACACAATCAACACAATGTATATATTCACCATGTGACTTCTCAACTTGCGTACAATAATAGTGTAAAATAAGGAAATCACAAATAACATAAAGAAAACACAAATAAAGATGAGATCTCTATGATAATGGAAATGAAGGTAATAAGTTGTATTAACGTGATTTTACTCTTATTATAAATATTGATAAAAAAAGAATATCGAAACCAAAAACCATATTTTGAATATCTTTCACAAAATCTCATAATCTAATTGATAACTACATTGTACTGAACTACTGAAATCAAAACAAAATGGTAGAGAGAAAGAGAAAAAAAAAAGATGATCGAAAGAAGATGAATAAAAAACTCTAAATTTTTTCAAATCAAATTATTGAAAAATCTATTTGATTCCATGATTTAAAAGCATCATATTACAAATCAAAACCCTACTGAATTGAACTACTAAAATAAATAAAAAATGGTAGAGAGAAAGAAAAAAGAAATGTGATTGAAAGAAAGATTGGGATATTCAAGAGATCTGACCATTGCAATCAGAAAGAAACCTAAAAATATTATAAAGAAAAAACAAAACACGAAATCAGGTATGGCTCGTCGAAAAGAAATAGTAAGAATTTTTCTACAAAACATACAGAGAAGATGATGATTCAAACGTTATCGAAGATGTGGAGTAGTTGTTGTTTTGATTCAGCCTTATTTATAGGAAGGAAGAATGACATGGGGAATTCCATCAGAAGTACATGAACCATCGAATAACTTGAATTTGGGAAGAAGATAAAAGTTTGCTTTTGGGAAGACAAAACACATTGATTAGGGCAGTATATCAATGATTTTTTCCGGCCCAAATGAATGCAGGTGAAAAAGAAAAGCTAAGTTGTGATTGGACCAAATACAAAAAGGTGTCTTTTAGCTATATTATTAGTAGAAAATAAAAGATAATTTGTGATTGGGCCAAATACAAAAAGGTTATTATAGTCTTTTTCAGAACATCTTGTCTTCTTATATGGTAGATGTGGTAGATATCAGAAAGATGTAGATTTATGTGATTTTGAGTGCATCCAAAAATGCATGTCTAGACGCATGAAAGGTAATGTCGAGTTTTCAGAGGTGTGAGACTAACCCCTAGGGTGGAAAGAGCAATCCACGCCTCTTTTCTCTATCCATTTTAATTATCCGCTTTAATTAACTTGACTTTTCTTCAATTTGGATCATAACACATAATCTCCCTGTCCCGAATTATAAGTTACTTTGTTAAAAAAATATTTTAAATTATAAATCACCTTATAATTCCAATGCAACATTAATGATATTTTTCTCAATATGCTCTCTATCATTCATTACTATTTCTTCTTCTAATTTCTTAAGTTTCTCTTTCATGTGTAATAAATGACGGACAATATTTTAAAGTCATACAAAATTTCACTTTTTGATACAAATTTGTTATTTCTTTGAAATTATGGTTGACATGAATTTTGATAAAACTAACTTTGCAGCAACATGTTGAACAAGATGTTTCAACTTGTTGTTTGAACATGTCGAATAGGACATCCTAACCAGAAGTATAGCATATCAGGTCTGCTACAACTGACAGTTTGGATTCAGTTGTTGTGATTTTAATTACTGAATATTCTGGGAATATTTAGTAATCCTATGTGGCATCCAGGATTGATAAATCCGAGAATTTATGTTGATATTCAAGATATTCAATGTTTCTAAATATGGAGATATTTTAGGAAAGTTTTGATTAAAGACCCATTTTCTTGGAGAAGTTTTTGCAGACTTTGTGCAGTTTCTTTGCTGTGTTTTTGAAGTCTAAATCCAGTTGGGAAATAGGTTATAAACAGAAGTGTTTGTAACCTAAGAAAGGTATCAGCCGTGAATGAAAAGATGTAGTTATTAGGGCTGAGTTTGTACCACTCTCTAAGAGATTTGGTTGTGAGTTTCACTCAGTTGTGAATTAGACTGATGTTATAGAGTTATAGTCTCTCTTATTATTCTCCTCGAAGCTTTTAAGTAAGAGGTAGTATTGTTCTAAGAGGAAGCTTGTAAGTAACTCCAAGTATTGTTCTTAGTCAAGAGTCATGGCTAGGTATTGTTTTAGAAGTGTGTCTTATAATATTGTCATGGAAGTGTGTCTTCTAGTTTTGCCGTCATGGAAGTGTGTCTTTCTGTTTTGATCCAATCGATGTCTGTGATTGAAGGGGAATTGAGGAGGACCTCATACCTAGGTGAGTATTAGGTAGAAAGTATAGCACAGGTAGTGATTAAGTGAGAAGTTGTAAATGGATGAGCTTAGCTTCGAATTGATACTATTATAATGGACTTTATCTCTTGTTTGATATGTCGTCAGAGTAGAAGAATTGCTCCGAACTAGGTTAACAATTCATGTGTGTTGTTTATGTTTTTCGGTACTGTTTTAATATGTTTATACCTTGACATGTTTGTTTAGATCAGATTCAGATATCTCAATATGTCATAGAACATCTGAAGTCTGATATACCAGAATTTAAAAAATTAATTATATTTTTTAATTCGTGTGAAACGTCTAAAACATTTTATAATTTGAGAGAGAAGGAGAAACACATGTTTACTTTTAAGTTGTAACTTTCTTTGATTTTAAATCTTGTATGTCTCAATTGTTGAATTAATCATAGGACTAATAATGGAGAGATTATAAGAGATTTAAGCTTCTTAGAATCTAATACCCATGATGTTAATACATTGGCGCCACGTAACTCTTTAAGAAGTATTTAAAATCTACACCGTCTTAATCATGATTATAAGTAAATTGGACTTTTTAAATACATTTAACAATAAATATATCTAATCCATATAAAAACTAAATGATTAATTGTCAAATATAAAAAATAAATTAAATTTATTTATAATAGTGACAACATCCTTTAGATTTTAGTATTGCTTTATTAATAATGAGTCAAGAATTTTTCTTTTGTTGACAAAGTCCATAATTATTCTTAAAGAGATACAATAATTTAAAAGTGATTTTTAATATGCAACAAGCCATGCTAATGATCAAATTTTGATAATGTCATCTATCTATTATTCTTTTCAAAGTAATTTTCATTATTGATGTATTATAAATTTATTTGATGATAATACGAAAAAAATTGGTTTAAAAAAATTATATTATATTCACCAATTATTTAACATATCATTTAGAGTTTTAAATAATAAAAAAAGACCATTTAGTTTTAATAGTTAAATTTAAAATAATTTTGTCTATTTATTGGTCAAGATTTTTATGTATTGACTAATGCTCATAAAAAAGGTGTCGAGTCCAAAAGAAAAAATGTTATAATGATCAAAGGAAAGTTTTATCCCTTATAACTCCTATGCTTATCATCTTTACGTATGTATTTGAGTCCGTTTGAATTGAGTATGGTCAAATCTAATATTTATGAATTTGGTCAAGTTTATTCTTGAATGATTGTAGCTAATTTATTATATTATTTTTTACTATTCATTTAAATTTTTCGAAAATATGATGGAGTACACCTCATACATATATGTATCGAATAACAGGCAGAAATGTCTTTTGATACATTTTTTTATCTGAAAACTTGAAGTTATGTTATCTAATTTGTATTTCATATTTTTCGGAGAAGTAATTGAAAAGCTTTCTGGTTTGTAAAAAAATCAGCTTACTTTGTACAATGTTATCCGATGTTGATGAATTTGTGTACTGGAAATTTTGTTGTTAAGTTATCCGATGATCTATGTTTTGGTAATTAGAAAATTTAAAGGTAAGTTATCTGATAGTCATTTTTTAAAATTTTAAATTTTTTTATGTTACAGCTATAGAAATTCCTATACAAATATGCGATAAAAACTAAATATATGTAGATATCTATGGTTCAGAGATCTTGAAATTGAAATGAGAGAAAAATGAAACGAATAACTTATTTATACAAGGACATTTTGGTTAAAATTGGTATAATGTAGGGGTAGGGGGTAAATGTGGAGTATGGGATAAAATTTTCTAATTAAAGAACAATAAAATCAGTCACTCGTTTTCTAGGGGTGCTCGTGGGCCTTTCAGCATGCTTTTTCCTCTCTCATAAATTTTTCGATAAACTTCTCAGAAGGTCACCCATTCAAATATTACTCCAAGTCAAACACACTTAACCGTGGAGTTCTTATCTGTTAGGCTACCAAAAAGAAGATGTCTCTTGTTGGTATAGGTTGTACCAATCAATCCTTATAAGCCTTCCTTTAATCATGCATTCCCTTCTCTACAGTCTCATGATCCCTTTCATTTCGATGTAGAGACCACTCCTTACTTTATTCGGCCTCGGGTGTTACATGTCCACCAGCTTCTGCATGGTTCTTCCTCCAATCGCATCATACTGGGAGAGGTTTCACTCTGATACCATTCTCATACACTCAGAAGTCTTTGTCATCACTCTGGTTAACTGATGATAAGCGACTGTGATACGGTGGGAGAACTGACTTGAGGTTTTACGTTTGTGTTCGCAAATGTTGCGGTTTAGCAAGAGTCACCACCGACTTTTCTTTTATCCCATAAGGAAAGGTGAAAAAGCACAGGAAAGATCTTTCGAGATGTTTTCTTGAGTTCGGGGGGTATATTATGAAAAGGGAAGCTATTAGCACCCTTTTCATTCATGGTTTTCCATGGGCTCTTAGTTACTTGCTAGATCACTTGCTTTTGTTTGAAAATGTGTTTTGTGTGGTTTTTGAAAGTATTTTGAAAAGGTGCCATCGTTTAGGCAAAACTTTGTGATGGTTCTCGTTCATAAGAACGTATACAAAGTGTTGAGCTTTTGAAAATATTCCAAGTCTTGGAAAGATGTTTAGAAAGTGTAGGTGATTGTTTTTGAAAATAGCAAGGATGTTTATTTTGAATTTGAGCAAGTAACTAAAAGTAATCTACCTACTTAAAAGGTCTTTGATATGCTTTTCCTCTTCCTTTAGATGTTGCTATCTTACCATTGATTTGGCAAGAAGCCCCATCATTGGATGTGAAGGGACGAGTGTTGGGTCATCGTATGACCATGATAGCAATGTTGTGAGATGACTTAGCACTTTGAAAGCCAACTTTGATAGTGTCATTGAGGGACTATGATCTTGTATTTTTCAATTTGTTTGTGCTAAGACATCCCACATGCATAACATGACCATTTTTGTAAGGCAACAAGTGAGACTACCCTAAGGGTGCATGTGTGCAAATGTGTTTGATTTGCATGCATTTAGTCTTGATTAGGGTTGTCTATTTTGTTGTTTTTATCTTTCCATACACACCCTAGTTACTATACAACATATGAAAGCAATAAAAGTGCGGAAATGTAAAGTCCTACGTTATTACAACATTTGGGGGATGGGGTATACAAGTTTATGAATGGAGATTGCAAGGAAAATAAACCCTAAATTACTATTACAACCATATTGAAATGCATAAGAAAGTACAAGAAAATGTGAAAAGAAACTGGTTTTGTTTTAAGAAAATATTTTTTGGTCTTTTGTTTAAGAAACTAAAATAAAGTTTGAAGGAAATACTTTTGATGTTCGTTGGTTAATGGAATGGAGAGTGATAGCAAAATAATAAAAAAGAAAAAAGAATCATCGTGTTGCTGATGAAATGAAGTCAGAGGTTCTGACCCCGACACGCTGCAAAACAGAAACCTTTTAGTGAAAATGTATAAGGTCAGAAGCTCTGAACCCACTGGGAACACAGTAGTTTTCAGAAGTTCTGATACCACTGACAACTAATCAGACTTCAGAAGTTCTGAGACCACTGGAAAAACTTGGTCTCTCTCTCTATGCTAGTCAGAACATCTGTAATTTGGTTATTTCTACACAAAATAGAAGACGTGTATAAAACAGTTACATCAGGTGTCATAGCGTTTCAGAAATAGGAAATATTAGAACTACAAATCAGAGGCACGTATGAATTTGTTAATCCTAATTCTGAGTTCTAATTTCCTCCAGAAGTTCTGAACTGGTTTATTCCCTACTTAGGCAGGCAGATGCATGAAATCTCAGAATATGTACATCATCAGAAACATGATATCTACATTGTATTTTTGAGCATGTAAATCTGGTAATGCTTTAAGTAACGTGATAAGAGTCAGCAGAAGCTTACCTTGCAGCTGAAAAGATTCTATGGGATGGAGGTTGATCCTGAATTTTGGTGAGGTTCTGAGCAACTTCCTCACGTACTCAGCAGGATGGGGGTTCTCAACTTCTGGTAGAACAAAGAGGTGATGTTCTGATTTCTTTGAGTAGATGGATAGAGGATGTGAGGTAGTATGAATACAGGGGTTAGGGAAGTTTCTAACGTGTTGATCAGAAACTGTGTGAATGGTTTTTAGTCAAGAAATATTTGAGAACAAGTGGAGTTTCGAATGCAAGGAGTCAAAAGTTAACAAGGTTTTAAGTGTTGTGTTTACAGTTCTTGGAGCCCTTGGGATTTTGGCAGGGGTTCAAGACTTTTCTTTCTCAAATTTTCGACCGCTTTTCAATGGCCAAAGGTGTTCTATTTATAGGGAAAGATTTTGTAATTTTGGAGAGGTCAAGTAGCGCCAACATCATACGCTAGATGCTGACTTGTTCTTGAAGCAAGTTCAAAAAAGGGTGTGATAGTTGACCGTTTTTTAGCCTAGACTGGAATAGCAAGCAGGGGTTAAGGAAAAGTAAACCCACAAGCGAAAAGTAACGCATGGACCCTCCCATACTTCTGTATAAAAGTTGCTTTTAAGGATAACAAGGGTATTACTATGCCACACGTGGGGAGATCCTTTGGATAAAGACTCCAAAGTGGTTGTTGTTAGAACAAAGTTTGAATCTACTACCCTAAGTTTAAGTTTTGATGATAACAAAATGAAAAGATATATTAATTATGTGATTCATGTAAGAACTATTTTCTACCTAAAAATTACTTTCTGTTTTACAGAAACTCTGATAGGTATCAGCATGAGAACATCCTCATCAGCATCAGAAAATTGGATATCAATATCAGCATCAGAAGATGCTATATCAGATACCAGAATCAGAAGAACAACTCACGCTTATGCTGAAGCTTGATGAACAGATCTACGCTCAACACTCTGATCTTTGATAAAGACAACAACAGTTCATCAGCACCTAAGCAGCGTCAGAATGAGCCAAAGCCAGAACACGCTTAAGTGGCAACGGTACTGTGCATTCAAGATGAGTTATTACCAACGGCATCATTCCAGACAATATCTGCTTAATAAGGAAAGTTTGTTATTGGCATTGAATCAGAATTATTGCTCCAACGTTCACTAATTTCAATGCTATATAAACAAGTCAATGAAGATTGAATTGGCTAATGCTCTACAACAATCTACACGCCAAAAAGTTATTCATCATCTTCCTACTCTCAGTTTGCTAAAAGCTCCAAGAATTCTTACTCAATTATTTTTAGCAATCTAGTTTCCATAAGCTTAATTTGTGTAGTATCACAGTTGTGATAAACAGTTTTGTAGAAAACATTCACACACCTAGATTTCAATTCTTTGTAAGAAAGTGATTCCTTGAGAAACCGGTTTGTGGTTTGCTTCAAGAAGGCTTTAGCAGTTGTTAAAGCAGATTGTAATATTCAGTTGAATATAGTGGATTAAGACCTCGTTGGAGAGAGGCGAAATCACCTTGACGGGTGGACTGGAGTAGTTTGAGATTAAACGAACCAGGATAAAAATATCGTGTTGATTGCAATTGATTTCCAGTTTTTACAATTCAACCCCCTTCTTGTGTTTTTCACTTCTTCAATTGGTATCAGAGCGCCTGGTTCTGAGCTAAAACACTTAACCATGTCAGTACAAGATCCAGCGTTAGAAAACCACAATGGCAGTAAACTATCAACACATCAACAATGACAACCATGAAGACAGAGACAGATTCAGCGGCAAACCTCCAGTCTTTGATGGAGAGAACTTTGATTACTGGAAAGACAGAATAGAAAGCTTCTTTCTGGCACATGATGCTGATCTGTGGGACATGGTGACAGATGGATACATGCACCCGGTGAATGCAAGCGGTCAGAAGATTGACAGGAAGGCAATGTCTGACCAACAAAAACGTGACTTCAAAAATCACCACAAGGCCAGAACCATACTTCTCAGCGCCATCTCTTATGCTGAATATGAAAAGATCTCCAACAGAGACACAGCAAAGGACATGTTTGACTCACTCAGAATGACACATGAAGGCAACGTTCAGGTCAAAGAAACCAAAGCTCTTGCGCTCATTCAGGAGTATGAGGCATTTAAAATGGAAGAAACTAAATCCATTGAAACAATGTTCTCAAGATTCCAAATTCTGGTGGCTGGTCTCAAGGTTCTGGACAAAAGATACTCTACTGCTGATCATGTCAAGAAGATCATCAGAAGCTTACCAAAGCAGTGGAGACCAATGGTTACAGCGCTAAAGCTAGCAAAAGATCTCAACAAAATTTCTCTGGAGGAACTTATCAGCTCCCTCAGAAGTCATGAGATAGAGCTAGAAGCTGACGAACCTCAGAATCAAGGTAAGCCTTTAGCATTAAAATCTAACAAAAAATCTGAGTCTAAAGTTTTGCAGGCAGTTGAAGAAACATCTGATGGATCCTCATCAAAAGAAGACGAACTTTCTCTCCTCTCCAGAAGAGTGAACCAACTGTGGAAGCAGAGGCAAAGGAAGTTCAGGAATCCCAGAAGATCTGATCAGAACGAGTCTTCTTCTAGATACAGAAGGACAGATTCTTCCTCTGGATATAGAAGATCTGAAGGCTCCTCAGGAAGCAGAAAGCCAAACACCAAGGACATCATCTGCTATGAGTGCAATGAGCAAGGACACTACAAGAGTGACTGCCCAAAGCTTCAGAGGGAAAAGCCCAAAAAGAAGTTTGGAAGAGAAAAGAAGAAAAGTCTCATGGCCACATGGGATGACTCTGACTCGTCTGAAGCTGACTCGGAATCAGATGATGAGAGAGCAAACATAGCTCTCATGGCCAACATTTCAGAAGACAGCGAAGCTTCTGAATCAGACTCAGAATCAGATACAGAAGAGGTATTTCCTGACTTTGCAATTAATTTTACTAAGGCTGAACTTGCTGAAAGCCTTAACGAAATTCTGGAAAGGTACCAGTAGACTAGAGTTAAATTCAGAAACCTGAAAAGGAATCTTGAATCTGACTCTAATAAGACTGAGAGTCTTAGATTGGAAAATTCTGAGCTGAGAAACAAAATTTCAAAATTAGAAAATGTTTTACAAAACTCTCAGAAGGAACCAATTTCTGAAACTCCCAGCAGTGCTGATGAGATCATCAAGGAGTATGATCACAATTTCCAGAAGTTCCTTGCTAAAAGCATAGATAGAAGCAAAATGGCTTCAATGATCTATGGAGTTAGCAGAAACGGCAGGATGGGAATAGGATACCAAGGTAAGGTTCCTACACCAAAGAATGTCATGGATTTAACCATTAAACACACTCCTCTGAAATCACATTTTGTGTATGGTCACACACATGATATTAAATACACTAGCAGTAAATATTCTGTGAAACCAAAATTCAACCAGAGTTTTGGTAAATCTAACAAATCAGGACCCAAGAAAATCTGGGTACCTAAGGATAAAATAATACATGTTGCAGATATCTTTAGCAGCAAATCAGAAACACCAGTCATGGTACCTGGACTCTGGCTGCTCGCGACACATGACGGGAAGAAGGCATATGTTCCAAAGCCTGGAACTTAAGCCTGGAGGCCATGTTGGCTTTGGAGGCAATCAGAGGGGAAAGATAATTGGCTCTGGAACTGTAGGTAATGGAAATCTTCCCTCTATAAATAATGTTCTGCTAGTAGATGGATTAATGCATAATCTGTTATCCATAAGTCAATTAAGTGATAACGGTTATGATATAATCTTTAATCAAAAATCATGTAAAGCTGTTAGTCAGAAAGATGGTACTATCCTGTTTAATGGAAAGAGGAAAAACAACATCTATAAAATCAAACTTTCTGAACTGAAAAGTCAGAATGTAAAGTGTCTTCTGTCTGTTAACAACAAGCAGTGGATCTGGCACAGAAGATTGGGGCATGTTAGTATGAGAAGAATATCTCAGATTAACAAACTCAATCTGGTCAGAGGACTTCCTAATTTGAAGTTCAATTCAGATGCTCTGTGTGAAGCATGTCAGAAAGGAAAGTTTGCAAAACCTTCTTTCAAATCTAAAAATGTTGTTTCTACCTCTAAGCTATTAGAACTTCTGCACATTGACTTATTTGGACCAGTTAAAACTGCTTCAGTCAGTGGCAAGAAGTATGGGTTAGTAATCGTAGATGACTATAGCAGATGGACATGGGTAAAGTTCTTAAGACACAAGGACGAGTCACACTCTGTGTTTGTTACCTTCTGTAACCAAGTTCAGAATGAAAAGGATCTTAGAATCGTTAAAGTCAGAAGTGATCATGGTGGAGAATTTGAAAACAAATATTTTGAGTCATTCTTTAATGACAGAGGCATTTTGCATGATTTCTCTTGTCCTAGAACTCCCCAACAAAATGGAGTTGTAGAACGAAAGAACAGAACATTGCAAGAAATGGCCAGAACCATGATCAATGAGACAAACGTTGCTAAGATCTTCTGGGCAGAGGCAATAAACACAGCGTGCTACATTCAGAATAGAATCTCAATAAGACCTATTCTGGAAAAGACTCCATATGAATTGTGGAAGAACAGAAAGCCCAACATTTCATATTTTCATCCATTTGGATGTACTTGTTTTATGTTAAATACAAAAAATTATTTGAACAAGTTTGACTCTAAAGCACAGAAGTGTATTATGTTAGGATACTCTGAACGCTCCAGAGGGTATAGAGTATACAATACAGAAACACAGATTGTGGAAGAATCAATCAGTGTTCGTTTTGATGATAAGCTTGACTCTGAAAAGTCAAAGCAGAATGAAGTTTTTGCAGGTATGGAAATTGAATTTACAGGTTCTGAAGACAAGTCATCAGAAGCTCTCAACAAAGACACTCCTTCAACATCTGAAAGGAGCACTGCTAGCAATCCTACAACAGCTGCTGATCAACCTCAGAAGAGATTACCCAGAAGCAACTTGGATCACCCAGAAGAAATTATCTTAGGAAGAAAGGAAGATCCAATCAGAACTAGAGCAAGCTTCAGAAACTCTGAAGAAACCCTCATGGGACTTGTGTCTCTGATTGAACCTTCTTCTATTGATGAAGCACTTCTGGACAACGACTGGATTCTAGCAATGCAAGAAGAGCTGAATCAATTCACCAGAAATGACGTATGGGATCTTGTTCCCAGACCAAAAGGATTCAACGTCATTGGAACAAGATGGGTGTTCAGAAACAAGCTAAATGAACAAGGTGAAGTTATCAGAAACAAGGCACGACTGGTAGCACAAGGTTATAGTCAGCAAGAGGGGATAGACTATACATAAACCTTTGCCCCAGTCGCCAGGTTAGAATCTATCAGACTTTTAATTTCATTTGCTGTTAATAGAGGCATCACTCTGTATCATATGGATGTCAAGAGTGCATTCTTAAATGGTTATATAGAAGAAGAGGTTTATGTGCACCAACCCCCTGGTTTTGAAAATACAAAACATCCAGAACATGTTTTCAAACTAAAGAAGTCACTATATGGTCTGAAACAAGCTCCCAGAGCTTGGTATGAAAGACTAAGTAACTTTCTGTTAGAAAATGAATTCACCAGAGGGAAGGTGGACACTACCTTATTCTGTAAGTCGGTTAAGAATGACATCTTAGTCTGTCAAATTTACGTTGATGATATTATTTTTGGATCTACTAATCCTTCTCTTAGAAGAAAATTTGCTAAGTGTATGCAGGCAGAATTTGAGATGAGCCTCATGGGGGAACTGAAATTCTTTCTAGGAATTCAGATCAATCAAACTCCAGAGGGAACTTACATTCATCAGAGCAAATATGTCAGATATCTTCTGAAGAAATTTGACCTCTCAGAATGTAAGCCATCAAAGATTCCAATGCATCCCACGTGCATTCTGGAAAGATAAGAGGTAAGCAAAAAGGTAGAACAGAAGGTCTACAGAGGTATGATTGGTTCTCTCCTTTATCTGGAGGCTTCAAGGCCTGATATCTTATTCAGCGTTTGTATTTGTGCTAGATTCCAATCAGATCCTAGAGAATCTCACTTAACAGTTGTTAAGCGAATTTTCAAGTATCTGAAAGGTACTACTAATCTGGGTTTATTTTATAGAAAATCTAGTGATTACAGCTTAGTAGGCTACTGCGATGCTGACTTTGCTGGAGACAGAGTAGAGCGTAAAAGTACTTCTAGAAGCTGCCAATTTCTGGGAGAAAATCTGATCTCTTGGTCCAGCAAAAGGCAATCCACAATTGCGCTATCAACAGCAGAAGCTGAGTACATAGCAGCAGCAAGATGTAGCACACAAATGCTCTGGATGAAAAGTCAGCTTGAAGACTTCCAGATTTTTGAGAGTAACATCCCTATACTCTGTGACAATACTTCTGCTATTTGCTTAAGTAAGAATCTTATTTTACATTCTAGGGCTAAGCATATAGAAATAAAACATCACTTCATTAGGGACTATATTCAGAAAGGAATTTTGAACTTAAAATTTATTGATACAGACCATCAATGGGCTGATATCTTCACTAAACCCCTTTCTGAAGATAGGTTCAATTTCATTCTGAAACATCTCAGCATGAAAATCTGCCCAGAGTGAAAATGTTTTAATTCTATATATTATCCTTCAGAATGTGTTTTCTTTTTACTGTGAACTTCTGATCAATTTCTTTCAGAATGATAGACATGCATGCAGATTGTATCAGATTCTATTCTTAAAGATCTGAGCGTTTCAGCTAAAGAATAGGCGTGTTGTTCACTAAATCAAACAGATGTCATCCAATCATCAGCAAATCTCTGAAGCAGAACGCGTGCACGCTTCTGAGAAGGCAAAATGCTGATTGGGTGCATTGAGACACATGTCTGGTAACCGTTTCAAGTATCTTTCTCAAATCCCCCAAAATCAGCAAGCATTAAATGAAAGTAATCATGTTTTAAAACGTAATCATGATTTTATTTCTCTTTCTTGAAACCGTTTACACTTTCAAAAAAAATTTAAATCTATTTAAACTCATTGACATCTCACATTAATCTTTTACCGTTTCCTTCAATCTCACAAACATTTTCTCTGCATTTTCCTTGTGTGTTTATCTCTCTCAACAGAAACCCATTTTTCAGTTTTCTCAGAAAAACCCTAAGTGTGAACATGGAAACCTCCAGCAATGTCTCTGCAGGTTCTCAGAATAAGGCTTCTTCTGAACAATACAAGATTCCTCTCAGAACACTCCTTACACCAGTGAAGAATTTGGAAGTTCTGTCTGAACTCATTGTTGACTTCTCCAGTCTAAAAGAAAATGGATTTGACTTGACAGAAGAAGTTAGGGCACAGGGATGGGAGAGATATTTTGATAGGTTGGTTGGACCAACATTCCCAGTATTGGTCAAGGAGTTCTAGATTCATGCGTCTGCATCAACACATCTTGTTACCTCCTTCATAATGGGAAAGAAGATTGTGATCACTGAGGATCACATAACAAGATTGATTGGATACAGTGGCGGTGGCGTCCGCTGTATCGATATGGCTGAAAGATGCTCTGATATTGCTGTCATTGCAGAACAGATTTTCACCCTTGGGGTGCCCAGCAGCAAAATCAGAGAGTTAAAGGATCAACATAGAGTATGGGCGAAGATCATTCTGGGGTGCTTTAATCACAGGAAGCTAACAAGCTCTCCTGATTATATAAATATAGATCAGCAGTTTCTGATCTACTTTATTAATCAGAAGGTAAAAATCAACTTGGCTCATCTTCTGTTTAATCACCTCAGGACCAGCGTCAAGGAAACAAGGGAAGAAGAAAGGACAATGAGAGATTGGATACCCTTTGGCGGGTTAATATCAGATATTCTGACTGAGAATAGGCTGATAGAGCACCTCACAGAAGCTCAGGAATTAAGTTACATTGAACCTACTGTTGGCAAGCCTCTGAACGCCAAGAATCTGAAGAAAATGAAGCTGATAGAGAATATCAGAAAGGAGCCCAACGTTACTCCTCTTGCTGACATCACCAGCAGAAGAGTCCCACTGAACGACTTTCCACTATTCTCTGAGATTGAATCAAAACCAGTTGTGGTTCTCAAATACTTGGACGCTTGCAAGGCTGATGGTACAGATCCCACACTGAATATCAAAGATCTGCACCAACCTCAACCATAAGTTGCTATGAAGAAGACGAAGAAAAGGAAGGCCACTTCAGCAGGATCATCCCAGCAGACCCCCAAGAAAAGAGGTAATTTATCTGCTGCTTCTGTTTTAAATTCTTCTGCTATTCCAACATCAATTCCAACCCCAGCTTCACATGAAATTCCAATCCCCATACCAACTATTGATGAAACCGAACCAGAAGATGACCCTTCTGAGTCACTGACTCTCAGGAGACCCCGCACCAAAAATCCAAAACCCACATCATCAACAGAATCAGAACTTGACAAAGTTCTGTATGATATTGATGAACATGTTTCTGCTCACCTCTCAAACAATCCAAACACTCAACCAGAGATTGCCCACTCTCCTCAACCAGAATATACTCTCTCACCCATACCAGAAGAACCACACATTCCTGAACAACCAGAAATTCCACCTCCTTCTCCACAACCAGCAATTCCACCTCCCTCTCTTCAACCAGAAATTCATCCACCATCACCTTCACAACCTGAGTTTCATCACTCTGAAACTCCATCACCTGAACCTCATTCTCCTCAATCCTCTGAGCCACGACCCTTGGCAATTCAGCTGCCATGTGGAACAACTGTAACCATGGCCCAGCTGCCATCCTCGCCAGAAACTACCCCTCCAAATACTCCAAACAGTCCAATTATTATTTCTGATTCTCCCACTCCATCTCTCAAACAAACTAGAGAAAACCACAACAAGACCTTCATCGATTTAACAATCCTTGACCGTCTTGCTGATCTCAAAAACAAAATAGCCATCCCCAAACCAAAACAGCTAGATGTTGGCTCTGGCATTGTGAATTTTGAAACAGGTTTGCAGCAGTGGATTGCTTCTCTAAAGCAAGTTTACCCTGGAATGATTGATCCTGCTGCCTCAGACCAACTCTGGACACGTTTCAGAATATGGGTACATGTTGAAGCTCTCAAATTGCAAGATATCAATTATGAGCAGGCACAACAGAACTTCAGCAAGCTGCTGAAGGAAGTTGGAAGCCAACTGCTGAAGGAAGAAGTGCTCTTTCTGGACAGTGAGCCATGGTCTGAGAAGCATCCAGCTTCAAAAGTGCAGCCAGAAGAAGATCAGACAATTCAAGCTGAAGAGGTCAGTCAAGCTGAAGATGTTGCAAAAAGCTCTCAGAAGCTCCCTGCTTCTGACGTTTCTCAAGCTGCCTTGGACAGGCAGACTCTGGAAGAGCTGAAGCATAATGATATTCGTATGCAGCAAAGAATGGATGAAACTGATCAGAAGATGAAGGAAAGGATGGGTGTGCAAGACAACAATATAGATACAGTAGTCAGCATGGTGCACAAGCAGCAGGAAACTGCTGATCAGATTAAGACAATGCTGGAGACTCTGTTCACACGCTTTCTAACCCAACCTTAGTTTTTCATTTAAGATATTTTCATTGTTTTCTTTGCATATCATATGTACTGTTTTGTATGGCTCTGAACTTTAATATAACAAGTTTTTCTGCTCTGACTGTTTTAGCTTATATTACTTACACTTTTTGATTGTTGACAAAAGGGGGAGAACAAGAATGATATTTTTCAATAACGGACTACTGAGACAAAAAGTCTCAAACATTCTAACTCTGATACTCTTGAATGTTTTCTGTTTTTGCATAAGTCTACAGGTACAAGAAGGTAATCACCTCTGATACACTGAAGCTCTGAAGCTCTGATATTCTGATATGAAGTTCTGATAGTCAAAGCTCTGATATTCTGATGTTCAAAAAAAATCAATAAAGATCTGATCCTGAAGACTCTCGGAATTAAAAAGGGAAGTAATAAATTCAGGGGGAGTATCTCCGATCCCAACTCTGATATCTCTTTATCCCTTATCTTTGATAACTTTCTATTTAATTCTGATGCAACTTATCATTTAGTTATCTCTGATACTTTTCACGCTATTTTCAATTAAAAAATATCTAGTTTTTGTCATCATCAAAAAGGGGGAGATTGTTAGAACAAAGTTTGAATCTACTACCCTAAGTTTAAGTTTTGATGATAACAAAATGAAAAGATATATTAATTATGTGATTCATGTAAGAACTATTTGCTACCTAAAAATTACTTTCTGTTTTACAGAAACTCTGATAGGTATCAGCATGAGAACATCCTCATCAGCATCAGAAAATTGGATATCAACATCAACATCAGAAGATGCTATATCAGATACCAGAATCAGAAGAACAACTCACGCTTATGTTGAAGCTTGATGAACAGATCTGCGCTCAACACTCTGATCTCTGATAAAGACAACAACAGTTCATCAGCATCTAAGCAGCGTCAAAATGAGCCAAAGCCAGAACACGCTTAAGTGGCAACGGTACTGTGCATTTAAGATGAGTTATTACCAACGGCATCATTCCAGACAAGATCTGCTTAATAAGGAAAGTTTGTTATTGGCATTAAATCAGAATTATTGCTCCAACGTTCACTAATTTCAATGCTATATAAACAAGTCAATGAAGATTGAATTGGCTAATGCTCTACAACAATCTACACACCAAAAAGATATTCATCACCTTCCTACTCTCAGTTTGCTAAAATCTCCAAGAATTCTTACTCAATTATTTTTAGCAATCTAGTTTCCATAAGCTTAATTTGTGTAGTATCACAGTTGTGATAAACAGTTTTGTAGAAAACATTCACACACCTAGATTTCAATTCTTTGTAAGTGATTCCTTGAGAAACCGGTTTGTGGTTTGCTTCAAGAAGGCTTTAGCAGTTGTTAAAGCAGATTGTAATATTCAGTTGAATATAGTGGATTAAGACCTCGTTGGAGAGAGGCGAAATCACCTTGACGGGTGGACTGGAGTAGTTTGAGATCAAACGAACCAGGATAAAAATATCGTGTTGATTGCAATTGATTTCCAGTTTTTACAATTCAACCCCCCTTCTTGTGTTTTTCACTTCTTCAGTTGTGAGCATTAAATGAGCATTAAATGATGATGAGATTTGTCAAAATCAGAAATCCTGTAATTTGAGATTTTGCATCATTGCTTAATTCTGGATCAGAAGTTCTATCTAGGACAAACATCCAACTTCTGATCTTTGTACTTTGTTGGCTCAGCATGCTCTGAAGGATTCCTCAGGCTTTCCAGTAACCTTCTTTGATTTATCTTTGAAAACTCTGGATTAGAAGTTCTGCTTCAGCGTAGCATCCAATCTTCTGATCCTTTTACCTTCTGGCTCCAGCATGTTCTGAAGGAGCTTTCAGGCTTCGTATTATGCTTTATTACCTTCTTTGCATTACCCTAGAAAACTCTGACTGAACTTGCATAGATGTTGAAGAGCCATGTTCTGACTGAAGACTATGTGTTGAACCATGTTTACAACTTCTGACTGCACCTGCCTGGAGGCTGGCTCAGAAGTTCTGAAGTGTCATTTTTCTTAAATACTTAGAAAAAATCCCAAGTATTTAGAAATTTGGCTTTTCCATAGTAAATTTGACTTTGAACTTTTTGATGACACAAACTTCATATTCCAACATGTCTTGATGAAATATGATTCTTGAAACTTGGTTTTGGTCCAAAGGTCAAAGTTAGACTTCTCAGCATGCAAATGACCATTTTGCCCTTGTGAATGGTTTGCTTGGAAAAATTAATAATTCAAGGCATGAGGATCTGATGAAAGCAAACTTAAGGATCCAGGGTGATTCCTTGAGAAATGAGAGGGCAAATTTTGGGGCGCAACAGCTGCCCCTGTTCAAATTTCTTGAACCTGAAGAGTTAGATTGGCGGATCCGCCATTCGTGACTTGAAGGTGAAAGATGATTGTATACTAGATTGCCCAGAAATTTGCACTCGAAGATGGATGGTGAATGGGCTTATAGATGCCATTTGGAGGAATGTTGGTAAATGCTGGAAGAAGTATCAACACAAAACTCTTATTGATTTATACCAAAACTTGATGTTCTACCTGTGAGAAAAGGGTAAGTAAAAATGCAGGTGTTTGCATGATGTTCACCAGATGTGGTATTATGCCAAATGCGTATGGTATGTACATGCTATGATGTATGAATGTGAAATGTATGTTTCCGTCTGGGAAAATAAATCCCTGTCTGCTGCTGAGGAAATCCAGGGAGGTTGAATCCCTTATTGCCTGTTGGAAATAAAGAACATGCATGTCTTCAAATTTTGTTGAAATGGCGCTTTTTTTGGGGAATATCGCTCAGATGTCAGCTATTATCTGGTCGGATCCAGGCTTCACGATTACTGAGGATAAAGTAGTTGGATGCCATCCGGTCGGATCCGGGCTTCGTGGCAACTTACTGGAAGAGGAGATGAATTAACTACTATTTGGTCGGATCCAGGCTTTGCAGAGAATTCTTTGAAATTGAATAGTCATCTGGTCGGGTCCAGGCTTCACAACAACTTTCTGGGGATATGGAGGTTAACTGTCATCTGGTCGGATCCAGGCTTCACAGTAACTTTCCAAGAATCATGGTTAATTATTATCTGGTCGGGTCCAGGCTTCACAATAAACTACTTGGGGATTTAGTTGTTATCTGGTCGGTTTCCAGGTTTCACACCGAATCTCTAAGGGTGATTGCTACTTGGTCGGATCCAGGCTTCACAACGAATCTCTTGAAAGGATGGAAATGAGTATTTATAACTGGTCGGATCCAGGTTTCTCAGTCCTTTGTTGGGGATAGAAAGACAACTCTACTGGGGAAAAGAAATTAAACCTTGGTCGGATTGAGTTTAGGTTTTTCTGTATATTTGAAGAGTTATGCTATTATCTGGTTGGGTCCAGGTTTCAGTAACTCAGACTGTTATCTGGTCGGGTCCAGGTTTCAGTAATAACTTGGAAATGGTGCTAATATCTTGTCGGATCCAAGCTTCATAGCATCTTGGAAATAGTAAAGGCTTTGCTGACGGCTTTACTGGGGATTAGGGGTTGTGGCCCCGTGATTGCAGTACTTTGAAAGGGAAATTCAAACTGGAGAGTATAGACTCAGTCGGGTAAGGCAGGCTCAGCTTGGCGAGGATGCAACCGATTAGGAACGATGGGCTCAGTTGGGGAGGATGGGCTCATCTAGGGAGGATAAATTATGTTTGAAGAAAAAGGCCTTGGTTTGGAGAAGATGTACTCAGCTAGGAATGATGGGCTCAGTTGGGTAAGTCGTGGTGTCTTGATTGTTGTATGTTGAGGCTTTTGAACTCGGCTAGGGAAATAACTCTATTTGGGGAAGTGAATTTCCTTTAGGAAGAGATCCCCTAGGTTTCAATCTTGTAAAAAAATTGATTTAGCTGGGGAGTAAATTGCTAAGAGGTTGAGACCCTTGCCGGGGATTATCCCGTGTAAGGAGATTTGTGGGCAACTCCGTTGGGGAAAGTTTTATTGTCACTGCCCTAATGGGGATAATGATGATAAAATAACTCTGTGGGGCTATTTCACATACATTAAAGAGATGCTTACTGCTGTTGTGCTGATGCTTTGTTGATGCTGCTGCTTGGCAGGACACATGTGCCAAATAGTTTTAATTATGTTCATATGCATATGTTCATTCAATTTTAGTCATTGGACAAATTTGCATTCAAAATAGAGATAGAAAATTTTGCACTTCAAAGTATATTTGTATTGATATTTTGCCCATGAATAGGCGTTTTTGTACATAGAGACGGAAATCCCAGTAAGAGGAAATCGTCAAAAAGTAAAACAATTTTGAGAACGAAAACAAATAGCCATGTGAAATGATCCCATTGCCTTCCAGCCCTACTATTGCCCTATAGGTCTTCGAACATCCTTTGTCATTGATCAAATTGATTGGATTGATCCTGGACCATTTGAACTTGGACCTTGGTGATGGAATTGACTGTGTTGATTTCACGGGACATAGTCGTACGCTTTTAATCCTTAATTTTTCCTGGACCTCCCTTTCGGGTTTTCGGTCCACCAGGATACCCTTTTTTGCCCAAGTCACCCTTTCGGGTTTTCAACTTGTCGGGTGTACAAAATTTTGCATATATCCCTAATTTTTGCCCAAACCTTTTGGTTTGTCGGGATGCCCTTTTTTTTGCTTAGGTGTATCGACCTAACGGGTCTCTCATGCGTAGTATTTTTTGACTATGTACGCGTTTACCGGATGCGGGAAATCTTCGCCATCCATGGTAGTCAGCATCATGGCACCGCCAAAGAAAACTCTCTTGACAACAAATGGCCCTTCATAGGTGGGAGTCCATTTTCCTCTGGGGTCACCTTGTGGTAAAATGATGCATTTTATCACCAAGTCACCAACTTGATATACTCTAGGCTTAACCTTTTTGTTGAATGTCTTGATCATACGTTTTTGATACGCTTGACCATGACAAACAGCAGTCAGTCTTTTCTCGTCAATCAAGTTCAACTGATCCAAACTCGTTTGAATCCACTCGTTTTCGTCTAAGCCGGTCTCAATCATAATCCTCAACGAGGGAATCTGAACTTCCACTGGCAGAACAACTTCCATGCCATAAACCATAGAGAAAGGGGTTGCCCCGGTTGATGTTCGAGCCAAAGTGCGGTAGCCGTGGAGGGCAAATGGTAATATCTCATGCCAGTCTTTGTATGTTACCACCATCTTTTGCACAATCTTCTTGATATTTTTGTTGGCAGCTTCCACTGTGCCGTTCATCTTGGGTCTATACGGAGAAGAATTGTGATGCTTGATTTTGAATTGAGTGCAAAGCTCAGTAATCATAGCATTGTTGAGGTTAGTCCCATTGTCTGTAATGATCCTTTCAGGAATACTGTAACGGCAGATGAGGTTATGTCTGATGAATCTGGCTACCATATTATTGGTGACTGAGGCAAATAAGGCGGCTTCGACCCATTTGGTAAAGTAGTCAATAGCAACAAGAATGAAGCGATGTTCGTTGGAAGCTGTAGGCTTGATCCCTCCGATCATGTCAATGCCCCACATTGCGAATGGCCACGGAGCAGTCATGACATTCAGAGGGATTGGAGGCACATGGACCTTGTCATAATAGATTTGGCATTTGTGACAAGTCCTTGAGTGTTGATGGCAATCAGTCTCCATCGTTGACCAGTAGTAACCCGCTCTTAAGATTTTCTTAGCCATCGTATGTCCCCTTGAGTGAGTACCGAAAAGACCATCGTGCATTTCTTCCATAATTTCCTCGGCCTCTTTCTTGCCCACACATCGGAGTAGAGTAAAATCGTGGTTGCGCTTATATATAATTCCGTTGCTTAGAAAGAATTTAGCCGAAAATCTTCGCAAGAATTTTTTATCATTGATGGAAGCCCCCTCGGGATATTCTTGCACCTCAAGATACCTCCTCACCTTATGATACCTTGGTTTTTCTTTGTCGGTGTCGAGCTCATTGCAATGCGTAGGTTCGTCAAATCTCTCAATCATAATCATGGGAGCTTCATTATCCCACCTGACTTTGAACATAGAAGACATAGTGGCCAAAGCATCATCCAATTGATTCTCTTCTCTAGGAAAATGCTCAAAAGTGATCTCTTTGAAGTATGGTATCAGAGTCAACACAAGCTCCTTGTAAGGAATGAGGTTAGGATGCTTAGTGTCCTATTCCCCCTTTACCTGACTAATCACTAAAGCAGAGTCTCCAAAAACACTCAGGTGCTTGATTCTCAAATTAATGGAAGCTTTCAACCCCATGATGCATGCTTCGTATTCCGCCATATTATTCGTACAATCAAAGCATAATCTGGCTGTGAAGGGAGTATGGAAACCCTCAGTAGAGATAATTACAGCACCTATTCCATTGCCCAGAGTGTTGGAAGCCCCATCAAAAACCATGGTCCATCGGGATCCTGGTTTAGGTCCGTCATACAGTCCCGGTTTTGCACAGTCTGTCACCAATATAATTTCTTCATCAGGGAAGTTAAAATTCATAGATTGATAATCATTGACAGCTTGGTGAGCCAAATGATCTGCCAATATGCTTCCTTTGATGGTCTTCTGTGTCGTATATTGAATATCGTATTCGGTCAGAATCATTTGCCACTTAGTTATTCTTCCGGATAGGGCTGGTTTCTCAAAGATGTATTTGATAGGGTCCGTCTTAGAAATCAACAGAGTAGTGTGAGTCATCATATACTACCTTAGCCGGCGAGCAGCCTACGCTAAAGCACATCAAGTTTTCTCGAGCAGTGAATATCTGGTTTCACAGTCGGTAAACTTTTTGCTTAGGTAGTAAATTGCGTGCTCTTTTCGGCCAGACTCGTCATGCTGACCCAACACACAACCCATAGAGTTCTCTAGTACCGTCAAATACATGATCAATGGTCTTCCTTCCACTAGAGGCATCAGAATAGGAGGTTCTTGCAAATACTCTTTGATTTTATTGAAGTCGACTTGACAATCATCATTCCATTTGATTACTTGGTCTTTCTTCAAGAGTTTAAAGATCGGTTCACAAGTAGCGGTTAGGTGGGATATGAAACGAGCGATGTAGTTAAGGCGACCCAGGAATCCTCTAACCTCCTTTTCAGAACGAGGAACAGGAATTTCTTGAATGGCTTTTACCTTGGAAGGATCAACTTCGATGCCTTTATCACTGACGATAAAACCTAGGAGCCTCCCAGATCTTACTCTGAATGTACACTTATTAGGGTTCAATCTCAACTTGTATTTCTTCAACCTCTCAAATAGCTTCTACAATTGATCGAGATGTTCTTCCTCAGTTTGAGACCTTGCAATCATATCTTCCACATAGACCTCTATTTCATGATGGATCATATCATGAAATAAAGCTACCATAGCTCTTTGATATGTTGCCCCTGCATTCTTCAATCCAAACGACATGACTTTGTAGCAAAAGGTGCCCCATTGTGTAACGAAAGTTGTCTTCTCCATGTCTTCGGAAGCCATATTGATTTGGTTGTAGCCAGAAAATCCATCCATAAAGGAAAAGACCTTGTGTTGAGCGGTATTATCAACCAAGACGTCAATATGAGGTAGAGGGAAGTTATCCTTTGGGCTTGCCCTATTCAGATCCCTATAATCTACACACATGCGGACCTTTCCATCTTTCTTTGGCACAGGAACTACATTTGCGACCCATTGAGGATAAGATGTGACAGCCAGAAAACCTGCATCGAACTGCTTCATTACCTCAGCCTTTATTTTCTCAGACATATATGGTCGCATCCGACGAACCTTTTGTTTAACAGGAGGGAAGTCTTCCTTCGTAGGCAGACGATGAACCACGATATCGGTATCTGACCCTGGCATATCTTCATATGACCAAGCAAATACTTCCACGTAGTCATGTAGCATCTGAACCAATCTTCTTTTGACGTTGTCTTCTAGGTTAGCCCCTATCTTGATTTCCCTCCTGTCTGTCTCAGTACCTAAATTGATGACTTCAATTGGCTCTTCATGAGGTTGGATAGCTTTCTCTTCTTGTATTAAAAGTCTGGCTAGTTCCCCTGGTATTTCACAATCTTCCTCGCCTTCGTCTTCGGCTTGGTGAACTGGATGTTCAAAATCATACTTGGCAATAGTAGAGTTGTTGACAATAAGATCCAGAGTGGATGATGATCTGTAAATGTGTGTGTGTGTAAGATACATGGCTATTGAAAAAGTAATAAAGGAAATGAAAGACAATGAACATAAAATTCGAATGCAGAGAGGTCCAATGGCTTATATTAAATGATCATATGATAGATGAAACATGAGCAAAACCCTTAACAAATGGACCAAAGTGCCTCGGGCAAGGCACATGGCTTAGAAGTCGTTGTTTGGAAAATAATATTATAGACATAGAGTTCTTGATAGAAAAAGTAAACAGTAATTACTCCTCAATGAAAGAAACAGGGATGAAATCCTTTTCCTGCCAATTGTTGAGCTTCCCTTCGGTTGTTGGGTAGATTCAGTCTTCAAAAGCACACTCATCATCAGAATCTTCTACAGCGTTCACTTCAAGATTTTTGAGATGGAGAGGCGGCTTTCCAGCACGAGCACTTCTAACCTCTTTCTGAGCTTGGGAGGTGAAACCTAACCCAAACTTGTCTGCCTTGAACGGGATGTCGAGGAGTTGACCCCACATCACATTGTTTCCTTCTTCTACCACAACACGGGCATCCTTAAGAGAAACGATCTTGGGAATAACTTTATCATCTCTTGGAGTGTCGGAGGAGATTTTGGTGGCGGCCACAACTTCAAACGTCTGGCAAGGAGTTTCTATGAATTCACCATCCATTTCTACGTATTTGAAAGAATTGATATGGCTTACCATAAATTCTTCCTCGCCGCAAACAGTGACAACCTTCCCTTGAACCGAATATTTTAACTTATGGTGGAGAGTAGAAGTGACCTCACCCGCCCTATGGATCCATGGGCATCCCAGCAAGCAAGAATACGCAGGCCGTATGTCCATTATATAGAATATGGAGTTGAAAATTTGCGAACCAACGTTAATTGGGAGACCCACCTCTCTATGAACCATCCTTCTCAACCCATCAAACGCCCTCACAACAATATCACTTGGCTTAAAAACCAAACCTTCACAGTCTAGCCGGTCTAAAGCGCCTTTAGGTAACACATTTAAAGATGAGTCGGTATCTACCAAGACATGAGCCAAAGTTGTCCCCTTACATTCAACAGAAACATGCAAGGCTTTATTGTGATTTTTTCCCATGGGAGTTAAATATACGTCGGAGAACCCCAGACCATTGCCAACTGTCAAACTTGCTATGCAGATCTCAAATTGATCGGCTATGGTTTCTTGAGGCACATGAGCCTTTTTCAAAAACTTAATCAAATCTTGTGCATGGGCGTCAGAGCATAGCAATAAGGACAACATTGATATTTTAGAAGGGGTTTGTCCCAACTGCTCTACTATTTTGAAGTCGCTTTTCTTGATGATCTTCAGAATCTCCTCCATCTCTCGAGTGGATGGTTCTTCCATAATAGTCTTTTTAGCAGGTTTCTCTTCCCTAGCAGGCTCACCTTCTTTCCCTTTCCCCTTGGCACCAGAATTGCCATTGGTTATGCAGACTGGAATAATGGTAGTGGTTGGTGGTGAGATAACAGGGGAAAAAACCCTTCATGTTCTTGTGACCTTACTAGAACTAGTAATATTAGTAACAGCAGCTTCATTATCATCAATCCAAGAATCTTGTTTTACCCCATGGTAATAAACCTCGACACCGTAATTCCATGGAACTGCTTTATCAGAGGCGTATGGAACAGGTCCGGCAGCAATGATTATGAGAGGAGCAATGATTGGTTCATTCGAAATCCTGATAGGTCCTTTGGACGATATCCTAAAAGGTTTGTTTGAAATTGTTATGATAGCCAAATCTTCAGCTTCGTTGATTGAATTTTTGATGGTGGGACTCTTTTCAAATAGAATCTCGCGACTATTTATCAGGTGTTGCACACCTTTCTTCAGTAGCTCGCATCCATTTTCTTGTTGATCACAACAGGCACAATTTGCGGAACACCCAAGAAACACACCGGCTTTTAGTAAATTAGCTTTCACAATGGTCAAGGGAGTTGTTAAATCTTCAACAGAAGCGATAAAAGTAACATCATTAATGGCGTTAACCCCTTGGCCATGTTTTGGCATTGGCGCGGTTATCACGTTTGGGGTAGCGGGTGGATCAAACTCAATTGTCTTGTCATCTATTAGGTCTTGAATTATTTTTTTAATGCCCAACACTGATCGATCTCGTGGCTGGGGCTGTTGGAATGGTATGCGCATTTTGCATTCGAGTTGTATTTAGGTGAGAAAACATCAGGGTTAGATGGCGGATTGCGCAGAGTGACCAAATTGGCTTTTAGAAGATGTTGTAAGGCTTGTGATAATGATATGTTTATTCTTGTAAATTGTCGTCGGGGAATTTCAGGTCTCCGATTGTTGGAGGGTTGCCTTTGAGTAGGTTGAAGGTTGGAAATTAATACAGCATTTATAGATGAATGACGGTCCTTCTTGGTATGGTCTCTTGCCCCATACACAACATTTGTTTCCTTTTTTCCAGTGAAGGGCCTTCTGACGGAGCTGGATGCGGAATCAGATGCCATAGGAATTTTGCCTCTTTTAATACCGCTTTCAATCCTTTCACCAGTTAAAATCAACTTGGTAAATTCGGATGAAGAACTTCCAATTAACAGGTTGAAGAATGGTCCAGTTAACGTACCCATAAACATATCAACTAGCTCTCTCTCGGTCAAAGGTGGCTGGACCCTACTGGCAATGTCTCTCCATTTTTGGGCATATACTTTAAACCCTTCGTCACTTCCCATGGTCATATTCTGAAGCTGAATTCTCATTGGTGCCAGGTCGGCATTATATTGATACTGGTGATGAAAGGCGGTGGCCAAATCCTCCCACGTATGGACGCGGGAACTTTCTAATTGATAAAACCACTCTAACTGAGTTCCAACTAGACTCTCCTGGAAAAAGTGAATCCATAACTTTCTGTCAGTAGTGTGTGGTTGTATTTTTCGCACATAAGATCTTAGATTTAGTTTGGGACAGGAGACCCCATCATACTTGGCGAAGACAGGTTGTGATACGGTGGGATAACTGACTATGACTTTTGCGTTTGTATTCGCACTTGTTCGGTTGAGCAAGAGTCGCCACCGACTTTTTATTTTATCCTAAAGGAAAGGTTAAAAAAGCACAGCAAAAACCTTTTGAGATATTTCGTGGGTTCGGGGGGTAGATTATGAAAAGGGAAGGTATTAGCACCCTTTTCATCCATGGTTATCCATGGGCTCTTAGTTACTTGGTTTTAGATCACTTGCCTTGATTTTCGATTGCTTGAAAATGGTGTGTGTATGTGTGTGTGTGTGTTTGTTTTTGAAAATGTTTTTGAAGAAGATGCCCTTTTTTAGGCAACCAACGTAATGGCTCGTGTTTGAGTATATACGAAGGTGTGTATCTTTCCGAAAAGATATTTCAAATGTTTTTGAAAGTTTGTTTTGAAAGTGTTTGTGGAATGTGGTTTTTGAAAAGAAGGCAAGTGTTTTTGCAAGTTGATCTCAAGTAACTAAGAGTTTTGTCTACCCTATTGTACTCAAAGGTTTTCTCTATGTTTTCAACCCTTTTTAACAATTTTGTTCCACCATTGAATTTGGTGGACAATCTTGCGTTTAGGATGTTTAACGGGACGGGCGCGGGTCATCGTATGGACCATGAATGCAATGGTGCCAAGTGTCTTTGGCAATTTGCTTTGAAGGGACTATGATCATTCCATTTAGGCAACTTTCGAAAGCGTCATCGAGGGACTTATGATCATTTGAATTTGTTTTGCCAAAGAAACTCGACGTGCAAGCATGGCCCATTTTGGAAGGCAACATGTGGGATTACCCTAGGGGGTGCAAGTGTGATTGTGTATTGATTTCATGTATTTGTCTTGTATTAGGTTATCTAGCGTTTGATTTTATGTACATGCAAACCCTAGGTCTAACCATGGTATAATTGGAAAGCGGTAAATTGCGGAAATGTAAAGTCTACGCTATTACAAAATAAGTATCCGGGAGTGGGGGTACAAATTTACAAATGGGGATGAGACTTTAGGAATGTAGTGTCCAATAAGTTACAACCAAATCGAATTTGCGATCAAATGTAAATGTAACGAATATACAAAATAAGCAAATGTATAATGTATCAAATGTAAGTATATTGTGTAAGTGTACGTGTATATGTGTAATTTATTTACAGGTTAAGATGTGAATTTAATGTATTATTAAGGCATTGTTTTAACGTAAAGAAAAGAATTAGATATTTATTTAATTAATCTTTTGTAATCTTGTATATTGTTAATATGTACAAAAAGAATGTTTTAATTAAAAGAAAAAAGGTGTTTTCAATTTTAATTATATTGTGTAATAAAAAATGTATTTTTATGTATTAAAGTATTAATGTATTATTGTCATGTTTTGTATTTTGTTTAATTATGTTAGTATTTTTAGAAATAAAAGAAAAGTATTATCTTAAGAAAAAAATCAATATTCAAAAAGAAAATGTAAGTTAAATTGTAAAGAAAAAATATTAGTTTCTATATAAAATTTAATTATAACTGTTATACCCCAAAATTTGCCCTCCCATATTCTTCAAGAAATTGCCAAGCTAAGTCATAAAATTCCCCAAGGGTTGTGCAGCTCAACTGTCTCCTATACAGTCAAAATTAGGGTTTTGAGTCTGATCAAGAAAAGGAAGTTTTCAAAGGCTCAATCAAGTCTCATATGCTTACAAACATGGTCAAACATCCTCATATCAAGTTTCAAGGCATTCAGCTCAAAATTGCACAGTCAAAACCCTAAATTGCCCTACAGTCAACTGTAGGGGCAAAATGGTCATTTGGCAGTCAAAAGTTCAAATTTTTGGTCAACATATCATTTTCAAGCCACAAACATCATTTGATCAATGCTTGATCATGATTCTCAAAATTTGGCTCAGAAATCATCAAAGATGCAAAAGTTGCTATATTTGGACAGCTGAAAAAGTCAACTGAAATTGACCAGGGCATAACTTTCACATGGATTATCAGAAAAATTCCATCCAAAGCTCATTTTGAAGAGAAAGACATTTCCTACAACTCATCTTCATACTTCAAGTCCAAGAAATGCTCTCACAAAAAGTTATCAATTTCAACATTACAGGTCATTTTCAAAAGTCAACAAAAAGGGACTTTAAGTCAAAGACCATAACTTGAGATTGGTAAATCAAAATGACATGGGACCAAAGGCATTGGTTAAAGGACTCAAAGACCTTTCCAAAATGTCCAAGAACATGTGAAAAGCTTAAAAATTGAGCAAGTTATGCCTTGTAGAAGTTGGGAAATTTTTGTGAAATGGCAAAAGTCAACTATCTTTGAAAATCCAATTTTTGACAAAAGGGCCCCATTTTTTCCACTTGGTTCATCCTTGTCATGCCACACACGTGTCCCATGATTAGTTTCAATACCAAATATTGATTTCTTTTATTTTATTTAATTTTTGATGATTTAATTCATTTTAATTCTTTGAAAATTCAAATAAAATTTAAAAACCAATGGAATAGTGTCATGTGAACTTGGACAATTTCTATGTATCATGAACCAACTCAAGAAATCAGGCTAGGGTTCATTTGCACACTAGGTCTAGGTTTTGGCTAAAAAGGAGGAAAAATGGTTAAGAATGAAAACCCTAAGACTAATTCCTTCACAAGCATGAATTAAGGCAAAAGAACAAGCCAATTCCATTCCATGATCATCACTGAGTCAAACCCTAGGCCTAAGAGATCATAAGTTGCGCCCAAACAAGCTTTGGCAATTTGAAATTTTGACATAAAAAGACAAATCTGATTTCAAAGTGGGAGGATCTTTCAAGCCTTAATTCTTTTCCCATTAGCATCTTGGACAATCACTGAACGCATCCCAACTCAAAACATCTTTCAAAAACCCAGGAATTGGTAGGGAGACCTCAAGCCGTGTCACATAATTTTTGAGATTGCATATCACAATTCACGCGTCCTCTTGCATTTTCATTGATGAATTCTTATTCCTTACAAAGTTTCTAAGCTGTTCATTGTATTTAATTGCATTTTTATATGCCATACACGAATCCACCATGTTTGGTTTTTAGGGTTTCCAGCTTTTTGAATTGGGGCTTTTACAACGAAGCAAAATTAGGATTCCAAACTGTGACCATTGGATTAAGCAGGTTGAGACGAAGAATAAACACTACTCGCGCCCAATTTATTGGTCTTATAATGCTAATCGCTATTTTCCTAAAGGTGACTTTAACCCACGCGTGAAAACTGTGGCCATAGTGTTTTATGTTTCAGGGTACACGAGGAAGAAGAAGTCGTGGCAGCCAATGATACGTGCGTTTGAAATTTGCGCGCGTTTGACTATCATGCGTTGGTTTTAATTTTTGTTATTTATTAACCATTATATGTTAATTGAAACGCAAATGCTTCAGTGGTACAGCTGTTACGCTTGCATTGTCTAAGACCTGGGTTCGAGTCCCAGGTCTGAATAATTCTCATATTATTTTTCAATTTGAGTTCACATGCAGCGCTAACATTGATGCCTACCATACACTTCAACATCAGCTCATCCACGTGTCCCAAGAGGTCTATCAAAGGGTC
The DNA here is from genome assembly GCA_948472305.1 of Vicia faba. NCBI lineage: Eukaryota > Viridiplantae > Streptophyta > Magnoliopsida > Fabales > Fabaceae > Vicia > Vicia faba. Next base: position 423,745,401 of record OX451736.1, read on the forward strand.
CAGAACAAAGGCATATGGTGGATGCCAGTCAACGTGCAGCACTCTATCCAGAAAGTCAATGAAATTCAAAGCTAATGGGCCAGAAATTCCAGGCCTGAACCTCACATTTGGGGTCTACACCCCCCCTGGTTTGACTTATTATTTTTCATTCTTTCTTTAATTTTTTTTCTTTTTATTTCTCTTCTTTTTATTTAATTAATTATTTTCACGAAAGTATAAAAACATTCAAAAATCAGAAAAGGCCAAAAAATATAATTTTTTTTATTTAATTATTTTCCAAATAAATTGTATGTAAGTTATTTAGTTTAATTAGGTACAATTTTAATCTCTTTTTTAATAAAAATCCAAAAAAACTAGAATTTAGGTTTAATGACTTTTATTTTCTTTTTTTATTTTTTCCCTTTTTTCAGAATAATAATGTTATTTACTTATTTTCCATAAATCAAAAATTGTACATAAATTAATTTAGAGTTAAGTTAGATTAAAAGTTAAAATGTTCATAATAAACTTAAAAAATAATAGAATTAGGTCTAATATTTAATTTAATTTCAATTAATTTTTCTTTTTTCTTTTAAATCTAAAAAACCCAAAAATACCATTTTTCATTCAATTTTAATTTTAGATAACTTAATTATTTTAATTCCTTTAAAGGGTTCAACGCCCTCGCATTTGATTATTTTCTTTTTCGCGCGTTTCATTTATTTCTTCTGTGAATATAATGTACTTGTACCAAAGCCATGTAATAGCTATTAGACATTTCTTTTCTGCAATTTATTTTAAAATGGGTCTGGATTAATTTGGCGTTGTAGACCCTCGCCTTTGTAATAGCGTAGGACTTTTTTTTTCTTTTCCGCACTTTAAATTCCCGCACTTTTAACTGTTAAACAATAACATGAAAGAATGAATGCCCAAAAATAAAATCGAATCGTTAGATCACCAATGCATGACAAGACAAACAATAAACTGAAAATGACACACAATTCGCACACACCACCCCTAGGGTACGCCTCACTGTTGCCTTTCGAAAGGTGATCATCGAGTAGAGGATATTTTAGTAAGTCCTTGTGTCCATTGATCTAGTTGCCTAAAACAAAGTTGCCTCGGAATAAAAGATCAATGGCATAAGGGTAGCTTCTAAGGTGTCTTCCTATTTCTCCGGTGATCACCATGTCCCTAAAACTCGAATTGACCCAAACACCTCCAACGGTGGTGCTACCTACCTCTCAATGGTGGGATGGCACTACTTTAAAGGACATTTACACAGACGAATTCCTTAGGGTAGGTAGGTTCTCAAGGATACTTGCTCTAATTTCAAACAAATCAAAACATCTTTTCACCAACACATTTTCAAAAAACTTTCAAAACAAACTTTTCAAACACTCTGACGTACGAGTTGAACTGAAACTTTTCAAAGAATATTTTTGAAACCCACATTGAAAAGCAAGCAAACATTTTGAAAACACATTGAGCAAGTATCTAAGAGCCCATGGATAACCATGGATAGAAAGGGTGCTAACACCTTCCCTTTCTATAACCTACCTCCCGAACCGAGAGCAATCTCTTTATAAGGAATTTTTCTGTGCTTTTGTCCTTTCCATTTGGAGAAAATAAAAGACGGTGGCGACTCTTGCTTCCGCGACATTTCGCGAACCAGCTTTAAAACAGTCAGTTCCAGATCCACCGATCACAGAACTGGCGACTCTGCTGGGGATAAAACTTAAAGTGAGGTGTACCTTAGGACTAAGATCATTGTGTTTTCCATTGCTTTCCTTGTTTGCTTTATTATTGTGGGACTGTCTTGGGAGTTCTATAGATCCTAACCCGGATCTGGGGGATACCTTCTTAGAAAGTAGCAACAAGGCTGTGAGGGAACTGTGCGGGGTATACCGACATGGTTGAAACAGTCTGCTACGTTGATGTGGCACTTTGGTGTGTACCGGTAACCCTTGAGTCAGTCAAGGAGAGTACGGGGCCTCCATGTGGTGTCATGAAGCATCAACAGACCTTAGGAACCTTAATTGAACAATCTTGGCCTCTTTAGGGTAGTGAGATAACTGACTTTGGTGCAGTCCGAGGTTGGTTGATACTCGATACTACACTCAATTGAGGGTTGCTTTCCTGGAATATTTCGGTCGCCAGTTCAGTGGCTAAATCGAAACGATGAACAATGAAAGCAATCCCGTGATATTGGGAACCTTAGAACCCGGTTACTTTGATAGGACAGGTTGAACCCACCAACTTCAAGAGGGTACTACCCAGACCTCATGCTGGCCTTAAACCTTAAGGGCCTGTCTTGTGTGCCTTGTGTGCCTTACATGTTTGTCTTTGTACATATCTGAGATGTGTTTAATCATAGCATCATGACATCATCCAATATCATATGCATTAACTAACCATTTCAGGGGTTCGAATTTTCATTTTTGTTCTTGTTTTGTAGGACATGGAAACTGTTCGTAGAAAGACAATTCCAATCAGTCTTGTAAGGATCCCTCCTCAGCTTAAGGAGCTTATATCCAGGATTCCCGAGAACTCTTCATTCAGTGAAAGGCATGGAAGTCTCATCAGCTTGGTCAATACCAACATTGAGGAAGATATGATAAAGGTCTTGTTCCAATTCTTTGACCCTCTGCATCACTGCTTCACCTTCTTGGACTATCAGTTGGTACCTACATTGGAGGAGTTCTCCCGACTCCTGAAGATCCCTATCTTTAATCAGTTACCCTTCAACGGTACAGAAAAGGAACCTAAGCTTGAAGAGATTGCTAAAGCCTTGCACCTACAGTCATCTGACCTCAAAGGACATTGGGAAGTTAGAAGTGGTATTAAAGGGTTCTTAGCCAGGTTTCTGTTTGAAAAGGCCTATGAATGTTGGAACTCCCTTGACTTACAAGCTTTTGAAAAGGTTGTGGCCCTTCTTGTTTATGGTTTGGTGTTGTTCCCTAATCCAGATCAACTCATTGATATCAGTGCTGTCCAGATCTTTATGTCCAGGAATCCTATACCTACGTTGCTGGGGGACCTCCTTCACTCATGTTACACTCGAACCATGAGAAAAAGAGGTGTCCTTATGTGTTGCACTCCTCTCCTGGGAAAGTGGTTTATTTCGCACCTTCCACAATCAGTCCTGAAGAATGAGCGGGGTTTGAGATGGTCACAACGGTTGATGACTCTTACACATGCAGATATACATTGGTGCCCTAGGTCCAGAGAAGATGTCACTATCATTGATCGTTGCGGGGAGTATCCTAATGTTCCTTTACTTGGAATCAGAGGGGGTATTACTTATAGTCCATGCCTGGCTTGGAGACAATTTGGTTACGCTCGGAGGGATGGTCCTCATGACATGTTGATTCCTGACATAGTTTTTGACTTCGACAACGATACTCAAGGACTTCGCCAGAGATTTATCAGAGCTTGGAGGATGCCTAGTAGGATAAACAGCAAGACACTGGGGCACAGGAACTCCATCCCTTTGGAGCCTTACCTCAAGTGGGTACGAGCCCGCTCTCAGAAATTAGTAATGCCCTATCCTCACATGCTTCCAGTAATCAAAGAGCCTGCCTTGGAAGGAGAGGTGTCTCATGTTATTCAGCACCCTGATATGCCCACATCCTGGGAAGAGATGCAGAAGAGCTGGATCCAGCTTAAGGAAGAGCGGAATTCTCTTGAGACTAGTTTGCATGCCAGTGAAAAGAAGGTCTTGGAGCTCACCCGCCTGTTGCACGAGGAAAGGAACCTCAACACTTACATAGCTCCAAAGAAGATGCGCAACATATTTTGGATGTGATTTGATCTTTTTGTACTTTTGCCCATGAGGCTTTGATGTATTAAACAATGATTTTCTTAATAATAATGTGTGTTCCTTTTGGTCTACAACAAATTTGAATTTTCGAACCCTTGAATGCATTGCATAAACACATATCATTCATCATGTGCATCATAGGTACTCTTCTTTTCAGGTTGTTTACCGTTCTTCGCTGTTTATTTCAGCATCATGAATCCTGAATCATCGACCGAGGCATCCATCAAGGCTCTTCAGGCGCAAAACGTCCAATTTCAGGCGCAAAACGCCCAATTCCAGGAGCTGATCAAGGGCTTGGCTCAGGGTCAACAAGAGTTGAAGACCATGCTTCTGAAGAAGACTAAGAAGAAGAGGAGGACTGTGCTATTTAACACTGGGCGCAGACTCGGGAACACTTTGGTTGAAGCTGAAAGGACTCCTCCATCTGTGACGGAAGGTAGTCACCAAGAAAGGGAGGCCACTACTCTTGTGGGCTCTGATACTGAAACAGACTTCAACGACGAACAGTACCCTCCTGCTGAAGACCGGTACAAACAGCTGGAAGACAGATTAAAGGCTGTGGAAGTTCAACGGGTACCTGGATTGGATTTCGGAGACTTGGGGTTATCTACTGGAGTGGTGATCCCACACAAGTTCAAAACACCTACCTTCGTGAAGTATGATGGGGCTTCCTGTCCCAAGATGCACCTCCGTTCTTATGTAAGGAAGATCCAGCCTTACACAGCAGACAAGAACCTTTGGATCCACTTCTTCCAGGAGAGTCTTTCAGGGACTCACCTCGATTGGTTCTATCAGCTAGATGGAATCAGCATTCGTAACTGGGAGGATCTGGCCACTGCTTTTTACAAGCAGTATCAGTATAATGCCGACCTCGCTCCTACGCGTACCCAACTCTAGGGTATGTCGCTAGGGTCGGGTGAAGGTTTTAAGGAGTACGCTCAGAAATGGAGAGACCTGGCTGGCAGGGTGCAGCCACCATTGACAGATCGGGAGCTGGTAGATATGTTCTTGGGGACCCTATCTGGTCCATTTTTCAATCATCTCATTGGTAATTCCTCTGCTGGGTTTACTGATCTGATCCTGACTGGTGAGAGGATCGAGGCTGGTATAAAATCGGGGAAGATACAGAAAGCTGCCTCCTCCAGTACTGAGAAGAAACCCTTCAAAAAGGAGGCTGGGGCTGTATATGGCTCCCGGAGAACAGAGCGACCTGAACACCGCCAATCTGTCAGTGCGGTAATGATTGCCAAACCTGCTGCCGCTCCTCGGCCAACTAATCCTCAAAAGTTTGAAAGACCCCGGAGAGAGTTTACCCGGTTAAGCATGACCTTATCACAGATCCTGCCACAGTTGCTATCCACCAATTTAGTGACTGTCAAGGAGGCTCCAAAGTTTCCCAATACTGCATCCCCCAAGTTCAATCCAAATGCTCGCTGTGCTTATCACTCTGATAGCCCGGGGCATAACACAGATGACTGTTGGGCCCTAAGGAACAAAGTTCAAGACCTCATTGATGCAAAGGAGATACAGTTTGAGGCGCCCGAGAGGCCGAATGTTGTAACTGCTCCCATGCCCCAGCATGGAGTGAATGCTGTTGAGGAGAATTTGTATGTAGCTTCGGTGGATGATGTTGCTACTCCGTTGCTGATGGTCAAGAGGAATCTGTTGCTAGCCGGTTTATTTCCGGGATGTAGCGAAAGTTGCCCTCTATGTGTTGCTTCCCCTGCTGGTTGTTCTCTGTTGAAGTCAGGCATCCAAAACCTGATAGATAGTAGAGAGATTTTGTTCGAAAAGACTATTGTTCCTGCTGCTCCTGTTGAAGAAGTGTCGATCGTTACCATCTTCAACAACTATTCTGAGGCTCCTTCAAAGAAGCCTATACAAATTTTGTCAGTTCACAAGAGTGCTCCCATTACCATTACTGTTCCGGGGCCTATGCCCTACAACTCTGATAAGGCTGTCCCATGGCACTATGGGGCGGATGTTTATGTTCTGGGTGTGAAGCAAGAGTGCAACATTGATACTGGTGTCTCCAACATCACTGGGCCTGCTAAGGTCACTCGTAGTGGAAGACTGTTCTCGCCAGACATTGCTCCTCCGGTAATTCATAGGCCTTTGATCTTCACACCTGCCAGTGTGCCTGTTTCTCCCTCTGACCAAGTGTCCACCCCTGCTACTGAGTCATCTGATACTCGGGGCAAGGGAATTGCTGCTGATGTGCCTGCCAGGACGGAGGCACCAAAGACCATTGTTGAGGCTTCCAAGCAGGAAATGGAAGAAATCCTCAAGATAATAAAGAAAAGTGATTTCAACGTTGTAGAACAGCTGGGGCACACCCCCTCTAAAATCTCCATGTTGTCACTGCTGCTGTGTTCAGAGGCCCATGCAAAGGCTCTGATTGCTTTCTTAAAGACTGCCCACGTCCCCCAAGAGACGACTGCTGACCAGTTCACCGACTGTGTGGCCAACCTAACTGCTGATAATGGCCTGGGTTTCTCTGATGCCGATCTGACGGTAAAAGGGAAGAACCATAATGATGCCCTGCATGTCTCCATTGAATGCAGGGGCACTACTCTTGCTCATGTGCTGGTTGACACAGGTTCTTCATTAAACGTGCTGCCCAAGAAGGCTCTGGATAGGCTGGATTGTGAGGGTCTAGAGCTCAAACCAAGTAGCATTGTTGTCCGGGCCTTTGACGGGTCCAAAAGAATGGTGCATGGTGAAGTGGACATCCCAATCAGGGTTGGGTCACAGGTATTCGATTCAAAATTCTATGTGATGGACATCCATCCGTCCTATTCTTGTTTGCTGGGTCGCCCGTGGATCCACAAGGCTGGAGCTGTGACCTCCACATTGCATCAGAAGCTCAAGTACCCGGTCAGGGGGAAGATCGTAACAGTGCAAGGGGAAGAGGAGTATATGGTCAGCCACCTCAACTCCTTCAGGTATGTAGAAATGGATGGGGAGTTCATTGAAACCCCCTTTCAACATTTTGAGGAAGTACCACAAACCTTGGCAGCAGCAGAAGATGAAGAGGTTTCTCCTATGAAGATGGCCTCCTTAAAGGACGCCCGGGCTGTGATCGAAAAAGGTGAATGTGCAAACTGGGGCAAGCTCCCTGATCTTACTCCTAAGACTAACAAGTTTGGGCTGGGTTTCACCACAGAAGCTCAGAAAGCAGTGCGCAAGGCGAGGATTGGAAGACCTCCGGTGCTCATCACTCACTCAGAAGTGAATGCTATTGGAGAGGAAGATGAAGTGGAAGAGTCAGAGTTCGATAGTTGGATCTACCCGACGGCCGACGGTGGATTGACCAATTGGACTGCTAAAGATTTTACACCCATAACTTTTGTTTCCCAGTAATGAATTTCTTTGTTTTTGATTTGTAATAAACAATAATTTGAGACTATATGGCCCGTTGTCTTACCCGGGGCACCGTGGTTTTATTTATGAGGGCTTTTGTTTGTCACTATCATATATCATGAATAAAAGCATTGGACGTTTTTCACAATTCAAATTTTGCGCTCCTTTTCTTTCCTTTCTTTACATATTGCAAAACAGCTGTATTTACACACACACTCACTCATACAGGTTTCAATCCACTCTGGATCTCACTGGTAACGACTCTGCTACTGCCAGTTATGACTTCGAAAATCCGATCAACTTAGCCGCAGACGAAGGTGAAGATGATTGCGAAGTGCCTGGTGAACTTGCAAGACTGTTACAACAGGAGGAGAGGGCAATTCAACCCCATGAAGAGCCAGTGGAAATAATCAACTTGGGTACTGCGGAAGACAAGAAAGAGGTGAAGATTGGTGCCAACCTAGAACTCAGCGTGAAGCAACGGTTGACTCAGATGCTGCATGACTATAAGGAAATCTTTGCCTGGTCCTACGAAGATATGCCCGGATTAGATACCGACATTGTGGTCCATCACTTACCAACTAAAGAAGATTGCCCTCCGGTTAAGCAAAAGGTCCACCGTATGCGTCCAGAGATGTCTGAGAAGATTAAAGCCGAGGTTATGAAGCAATTTGATGCCGGTTTTCTTGCAGTGACTTCTTACCCTCAGTGGGTTGCTAATGTGGTGCCAGTACCTAAGAAGGACGGCAAGGTCAGGATGTGTGTCGATTACAGGGATCTGAACAGGGCCAGCCCCAAGGATGACTTCCCTCTACCCCACATTGATGTCCTTGTTGATAACACAGCTCAGCATAAAGTGTTCTCTTTCATGGATGGGTTTTCAGGCTACAATCAGATCAAGATGGCTCCGGAAGACATGGAAAAGACTACATTTGTTACTCAGTGGGGCACCTTCTGCTACAAAGTCATGCCTTTTGGACTAAAGAATGCTGGGGCAACCTACCAACGTGCCATGGTTGCTTTATTTCATGACATGATCCATCATGAGATAGAAGTGTATGTTGACGACATGATCGCTAGGTCCCAGACTGAGGAAGAACACCTTGATCATCTGCAGAAACTGTTTGACCGTTTGAAACTGTACAAGCTGAGGTTAAACCCGAACAAGTGCACCTTCGGGGTAAGATCTGGGAAATTGATAGGCTTCGTGGTTAGTGATAAAGGTATTCAAGTGGACCCTGCTAAGGTCAAAGCCATTCAAGAGATGCCAGTTCCTAAGACAGAGAAGGAAGTCAGAGGCTTTCTAGGACGTCTGAATTACATTGCTCGGTTCATCTCACACTTAACTGCTACCTGTGAACCAATCTTCAAGCTGCTGAAGAAAGATCAGGTAGTACGTTGGAATGATGAATGTCAGGCTGCCTTCGACAGAATCAAAGAGTATCTCCAAGAACCACCTATCCTTATGCCACCAGTTGAAGGGAGACCTTTGATACTTTACCTGACAGTGCTTGATAATGCAATGGGGTGTGTGCTGGGGCAGCATGACGAGTCTGGCCGAAAAGAGCATGCCATTTATTACCTTAGCAAAAAGTTTACCGACTGTGAGACCCGATACTCACTGCTTGAGAAAACTTGCTGCGCTTTGGTATGGGCTGCTCGCCGGCTGAGACAGTATATGCTGACTCACACTACCTTGTTAATCTCAAAAATGGATCCTATAAAGTACATATTCGAAAAGCCTGCTCTGTCTGGGAGAATTGCAAGATGGCAGATGATCTTGACGGAATACGACATTCAGTACACGACCCAAAAAGCCATCAAGGGAAGTGTAGTGGCAGACCACTTAGCACATCAAGCTGTGGATGACTACCAATCAATGAACTTCGAGTTTCCAGATGAAAGCATTATGATAGTAACTGACTGTGAAATACCTGGACCAGATGAAGGACCTGAACCAGGATCCCGATGGTCTATGCACTTTGACGGAGCCTCCAATGCTTTGGGAAATGGTATCGGCGCCATAATCGTATCTCCACAAGGTACTCATACTCCACTCACCGCCCGGCTGTGTTTCAACTGTACCAACAACATGGCGGAGTATGAAGCGTGTATTATGGGTCTTCAAGCTGCGATCGACCTGAGGATCAAATCTCTGAGTGTCTTCGGAGATTCCGCTCTTGTGATCAATCAGATCAAAGGAGAGTGGGATACGAAACACCCAAACTTGATCCCTTACAGAGAATGTGTGTTGGCCCTGATCCCCCACTTCACAGAGATAACATTTGAGCACTTTCCAAGAGAAGAGAATCAGCTGGCGGACGCGTTAGCTACAATGTCTTCAATGTTCAAGGTTAAATGGGATAATGAAGCTCCCCGGATCATCATCTGGAAACTGGACGAACCGGCATACTGTTGTGATCTCGAAACTGAATTGGTAACTGAGAAGCCTTGGTACCACGAAGTGAAGAGATATCTGGAAGCTCAGGAATACCCTGAAGGAGCATCTGTCAATGATAAGAAATTCCTGAGGAGGTTTGCAGCCAAGTTCTTTCTTAGCAATGGCATCTTGTACAAGCGAAACCAGGATTCAACCCTACTGCGTTGTGTAGATAAGACTGAAGCAGATAGAATCATGGAAGAGCTACATGAAGGGACTTTTGGTACACACTCTAGTGGACATACCATGGCAAAGAAGATTCTACGGGCAGGGTATTACTGGTCCACCATGGAAGCTGATTGCTACCAACATTCTAGGACATGCCATAAATGCCAGATCTACGCAGACAAGGTGCATGTTCCTCCGGTTCCCCTGAATGTTCTGACTGCGCCTTGGCCATTTGCAATGTGGGGCATAGACATGATCGGTGAGATTAAACCTACGGCATCCAATGGACATCGCTTCATCCTAGTAGCGATTGATTATTTTACGAAGTGGGTTGAGGCAGCATCCTATGCTATGGTAACCAAGACTGTTGTGGCACGGTTCATTCGGCACAATCTGATCTGTCGGTACGGTGTCCCTGAGAGAATTATTACAGACAACGGTACCAACCTAAACAATAAGATGATCGCTGAGCTCTGCGAACAGTTCAAGATACAGCACCACAATTCTTCTCCTTACAGACCAAAGATGAATGGGGCTGTAGAAGCAGCTAATAAAAACATCAAGAAGATCGTGCAGAAGATGACAGTAACTTACAAAGATTGGCACGAGATGTTACCGTTCGCTCTGCATGGGTATCGTACCTCAGCTAGGACGTCAACCGGGGCAACTCCTTTCTCTCTGGTTTATGGCATGGAGGCAGTCTTGCCGATCGAAGTACAAATTCCTTCTCTCCGGATAATGAAGGATGCAAATCTGAATGAAGATGATTGGATCCAGACACGACTTGATCAGCTCAACCTTATTGACGAAAAGAGACTTGCTGCTATCTGTCATGGTCAGACGTATCAGAAGCGAATGATCAGGGCATTTAACAAAAAGGTCAGACCACAGGAATATCAAGTCGGGGATCTGGTGATCAAGCGAATCATCCTTCCTCAGAGTGATCCAAGGGGCAAATGGACCCCTACGTACGAAGGGCCATTTGTGGTTAAGCATGTGTTCTCAGGGGGAGCAATGATATTAACCAACATGGATGGTGACGACCTTCCTCACCCCGCCAATGCAGACATAGTTAAAAGATACTACGCATGAAAAAAAGACCCGCTAGGTTGACATACCTAGGCAAAAATAAGGGCTTCCCGTCGAACCAAAAGGGTTCGGGCAAAATGAAGGGATGAAAATGAAAAAATCTGTACACCCGGCAAGTCGAAAACCTGAAAAGGCGGCTTGGGCAAAAATGGGTATCCCGGTGGACTGAAAACCCGAAAGGGCAGTCCAGGCAAAAATTAGGGATAAAAGCGTAATACTATGTCTCATTGGATCACTTTGCATCCAGAATCCGGTATCTACATCAAGTTCAGAAGGCATCGATCAGTCAGCTTCACCTTCAACCAAGGTCATCAAGGGATGAGATGCTCAGAGTTATAAAGGCGATAGCAGAGTTGAAACCCAGTGGATCATTCATATTTCACACAGCTGTTTTATTTTCTTTTGTACAAAACTTGTAATAAACTCCCTTGTTCGGCGACATTTCTCTTACTAGGATGTCAGCCTCTTGTACACAAAACGCCTATTCACAGGCTATTCAAAATCAATACAAATATACTGTTCAGTTAAACGTGCCAACTGTTTTCTTTTTCCGTTTTGTTTTGCGAAGAACGTCCAAGGTTCAATTTGTGATGTATGCATTGACAATAACTTGCTAGTTCATAAATATTTGCATACGAAACGAAGAATTAATTGCAGGTGACACTAGAAACAGGGGCAATAAAGAGTTGTCTGAGCGGTCTAATTTTTCTATCCTCCAAGGTACCAAGGTAGGGTCAGCTAAAGAACCTAACCAGACATCTTAAATTCCCCAGAGGACAGCAAGTCAGTGCATTCTTCCCCAAACAAAGTTAACAAGTCTCAAGGAAATTGGGTATCCTCCGGTTGATCCCAATATTCCCCAGCAGCATATATTCTTAACAAGCATCCCCGGCAGTCTTGGTCTAAAGATTGTTCCCCGGCGGCATACATCAACATTCAAAGGAATCACTTCCCCAGCATATCAAAACTTCCTCAGGAGAGTCCCATCCAAGTTCCCCAGGAAAGATGGAATTCATCTCCCCAAGCAGTAAGCTTATCCCCAGTAAATTCTGGAAGCTTATCCTAGCAGAGCATGAACGCGTCGTTTGGCTTGATTTAAAGAGTTATTTCCTCAACGGGATATAACTGGGTTATCCTCAGCCAAAAGCCAAGGGAAGGTCGTCGTCAACGTAGTTCTTTCCTATCCCCAGCGAAGTCTATACAACGACGGTATCCCCAACAGAGTTACTTTCAACATTCAGCAAGGCATCACTCTTCCCACAGAGTATTGCTTTCCAGCATGATCGCTAGAGTATCTTTTCTCCCCACAGAATCTTCCATTTGCCAAGTTTATTCCGCAACGGAGTCATCTTCTCCTACCGGTATTCTTGCAATTATCATCCCCAGCGGAAGCAAAATCTATTCTTCGACATCAGCCCAGGATACGATTTCCCGGCACCCGTCAAGGATTTACTTTCCTAGACGAAAACATACATAAAACGTCACATACATCATTATAGCATGCATAACGCACTGCATCATACAAATCTCATTTATGTTGAGAACATCATTGATTGATCCATATCATGCATTGCATATGACTGACTTTTACCTTTCAGGAAAGATCCAGTTAAGTTCTCAAGCTACATTTTAAGACCTAGACCGGTTCAGTTAAATCGTCCCAAGATTTTCCTGATTGCTTATCCAGTCAAAGGCCTTCTCTGGTTCAGTTAAATCGTCCCAAGATTTTCCTGATGCTTATCCCTTTGAAGACATTTCAAGACCTAGACCGGTTCAGTTAAATCGCCCCAAGATTTTCCTGATTGCTTATCCAGTCAAAGGCCTTCTCTGGTTCAGTCAGATCGACCTTAAGATCTCCCTGATTCTTATCCCAGTAGAAGACATTTCAAGACCTAGACCGGTTCAGTTAAATCGTCCCAAGATTTTCCTGGTTCTTACCCAGTCAAAGGCCTCTCTGGTTCAGTCAGATCGACCTTAAGATCTCCCTGATTCTTATCCCAGTTGAAGACATTTCAAGACCTAGACCGGTTCAGTTAAATCGTCCCAAGATTTTCCTGATTGCTTATCCAGTCAAAGGCCTTCTCTGGTTCAGTTAAATCGTCCCAAGATTTTCCTGATGCTTATCCCAGTTGAAGACATTTCAAGACCTAGACCGGTTCAGTTAAATCGTCCCAAGATTTTCCTGATGCTTATCCAGTCAAAGGCCTTCTCTGGTTCAGTCAGATCGACCCTAAGATCTCCCTGATGCTTATCCAGTTGAAGACATTTCAAGACCTAGACCGGTTCAGTTAAATCGACCCTAAGATTTTCCTGATTCTTACCCAGTCAAAGGCCTCTCTGGTTCAGTCAGATCGACCCTAAGATCTCCCTGATTCTTATCCCAGTAGAAGACACCCCAGATTTTTTCTCAACGAGCGTTGTTGAAGTTAAAGTCATCCAAGGCTCTCTTACCATTCATGCTAAGGAAGTAATCATCCCTGGTTCTTTCATCGCCGTTTGAAGCTCCAGACTCAGCTCCTGTAACCAGTCAGGATACATCTATACCAGACATCTAAAAATCAGCTCCTGCAACGTGTCAGGTACTCATTTTCTGTTTTGCAGGTATACAGGTTCTCGCCAAGGAATCTCCTACGCAATCAAACATCCAGATGGCATCTATAAGCCCATTCCACCATCATTGCTAACATGTGAGCGCAAATTTCCGGGCACTCTAGTGTCCAATCATCTTTTACCCTCGGATTACGAAAGGCACGTCAGCCAATCTGCATCCTCAGGTCTAAGAAGATTGAACAGGGGCAACTGTTATACCCCAAAATTTGCCCTCCCATATTCTTCAAGAAATTGCCAAGCTAAGTCATAAAATTCCCCAAGGGTTGTGCAGCTCAACTGTCTCCTATACAGTCAAAATTAGGGTTTTGAGTCTGATCAAGAAAAGGAAGTTTTCAAAGGCTCAATCAAGTCTCATATGCTTACAAACATGGTCAAACATCCTCATATCAAGTTTCAAGGCATTCAGCTCAAAATTGCACAGTCAAAACCCTAAATTGCCCTACAGTCAACTGTAGGGGCAAAATGGTCATTTGGCAGTCAAAAGTTCAAATTTTTGGTCAACATATCATTTTGAAGCCACAAACATCATTTGATCAATGCTTGATCATGATTCTCAAAATTTGGCTCAGAAATCATCAAAGATGCAAAAGTTGCTATATTTGGACAGCTGAAAAAGTCAACTGAAATTGACCAGGGCATAACTTTCACATGGATTATCAGAAAAATTCCATCCAAAGCTCATTTTGAAGAGAAAGACATTTCCTACAACTCATCTTCATACTTCAAGTCCAAGAAATGCTCTCACAAAAAGTTATCAATTTCAACATTACAGGTCATTTTCAAAAGTCAACAAAAAGGGACTTTAAGTCAAAGACCATAACTTGAGATTGGTAAATCAAAATGACATGGGACCAAAGGCATTGGTTAAAGGACTCAAAGACCTTTCCAAAATGTCCAAGAACATGTGAAAAGCTTAAAAATTGAGCAAGTTATGCCTTGTAGAAGTTGGGAAATTTTTGTGAAATGGCAAAAGTCAACTATCTTTGAAAATCCAATTTTTGACAAAAGGGCCCCATTTTTTCCACTTGGTTCATCCTTGTCATGCCACACACGTGTCCCATGATTAGTTTCAAGACCAAATATTGATTTCTTTTATTTTATTTAATTTTTGATGATTTAATTCATTTTAATTCTTTGAAAATTCAAATAAAATTTAAAAACCAATGGAATAGTGTCATGTGAACTTGGACAATTTCTATGTATCATGAACCAACTCAAGAAATCAGGCTAGGGTTCATTTGCACACTAGGTCTAGGTTTTGGCTAAAAAGGAGGAAAAATGGTTAAGAATGAAAACCCTAAGACTAATTCCTTCACAAGCATGAATTAAGGCAAAAGAACAAGCCAATTCCATTCCATGATCATCACTGAGTCAAACCCTAGGCCTAAGAGATCATAAGTTGCGCCCAAACAAGCTTTGGCAATTTGAAATTTTGACATAAAAAGACAAATCTGATTTCAAAGTGGGAGGATCTTTCAAGCCTTAATTCTTTTCCCATTAGCATCTTGGACAATCACTGAACGCATCCCAACTCAAAACATCTTTCAAAAACCCAGGAATTGGTAGGGAGACCTCAAGCCGTGTCACATAATTTTTGAGATTGCATATCACAATTCACGCGTCCTCTTGCATTTTCATTGATGAATTCTTATTCCTTACAAAGTTTCTAAGCTGTTCATTGTATTTAATTGCATTTTCATAAGCCATACACGAATCCACCATGTTTGGTTTTTAGGGTTTCCAGCTTTTTGAATTGGGGCTTTTACAACGAAGCAAAATTAGGATTCCAAACTGTGACCATTGGATTAAGCAGGTTGAGACGAAGAATAAACACTACTCGCGCCCAATTTATTGGTCTTATAATGCTAATCGCTATTTTCCTAAAGGTGACTTTAACCCACGCGTGAAAACTGTGGCCATAGTGTTTTATGTTTCAGGGTACACGAGGAAGAAGAAGTCGTGGCAGCCAATGATACGTGCGTTTGAAATTTGCGCGCGTTTGACTATCATGCGTTGGTTTTAATTTTTGTTATTTATTAACCATTATATGTTAATTGAAACGCAAATGCTTCAGTGGTACAGCTGTTACGCTTGCATTGTCTAAGACCTGGGTTCGAGTCCCAGGTCTGAATAATTCTCATATTATTTTTCAATTTGAGTTCACATGCAGCGCTAACATTGATGCCTACCATACACTTCAACATCAGCTCATCCACGTGTCCCAAGAGGTCTATCAAAGGGTCCAGAACAAAGGCATATGGTGGATGCCAGTCAACGTGCAGCACTCTATCCAGAAAGTCAATGAAATTCAAAGCTAATGGGCCAGAAATTCCAGGCCTGAACCTCACATTTGGGGTCTACACCCCCCCTGGTTTGACTTATTATTTTTCATTCTTTCTTTAATTTTTTTTCTTTTTATTTCTCTTCTTTTTATTTAATTAATTATTTTCACGAAAGTATAAAAACATTCAAAAATCAGAAAAGGCCAAAAAATATAATTTTTTTTATTTAATTATTTTCCAAATAAATTGTATGTAAGTTATTTAGTTTAATTAGGTACAATTTTAATCTCTTTTTTAATAAAAATCCAAAAAAACTAGAATTTAGGTTTAATGACTTTTATTTTCTTTTTTTATTTTTTCCCTTTTTTCAGAATAATAATGTTATTTACTTATTTTCCATAAATCAAAAATTGTACATAAATTAATTTAGAGTTAAGTTAGATTAAAAGTTAAAATGTTCATAATAAACTTAAAAAATAATAGAATTAGGTCTAATATTTAATTTAATTTCAATTAATTTTTCTTTTTTCTTTTAAATCTAAAAAACCCAAAAATACCATTTTTCATTCAATTTTAATTTTAGATAACTTAATTATTTTAATTCCTTTAAAGGGTTCAACGCCCTCGCATTTGATTATTTTCTTTTTCGCGCGTTTCATTTATTTCTTCTGTGAATATAATGTACTTGTACCAAAGCCATGTAATAGCTATTAGACATTTCTTTTCTGCAATTTATTTTAAAATGGGTCTGGATTAATTTGGCGTTGTAGACCCTCGCCTTTGTAATAGCGTAGGACTTTTTTTTCTTTTCCGCACTTTAAATTCCCGCACTTTTAACTGTTAAACAATAACATGAAAGAATGAATGCCCAAAAATAAAATCGAATCGTTAGATCACCAATGCATGACAAGACAAACAATAAACTGAAAATGACACACAATTCGCACACACCACCCCTAGGGTACGCCTCACTGTTGCCTTTCGAAAGGTGATCATCGAGTAGAGGATATTTTAGTAAGTCCTTGTGTCCATTGATCTAGTTGCCTAAAACAAAGTTGCCTCGGAATAAAAGATCAATGGCATAAGGGTAGCTTCTAAGGTGTCTTCCTATTGCTCCGGTGATCACCATGTCCCTAAAACTCGAATTGACCCAAACACCTCCAACGGTGGTGCTACCTACCTCTCAATGGTGGGATGGCACTACTTTAAAGGACATTTACACATACGAATTCCTTAGGGTAGGTAGGTTCTCAAGGATACTTGCTCTAATTTCAAACAAATCAAAACATCTTTTCACCAACACATTTTCAAAAAACTTTCAAAACAAATTTTTCAAACACTCTGACGTACGAGTTGAACTGAAACTTTTCAAAGAATATTTTTGAAACCCACATTGAAAAGCAAGCAAACATTTTGAAAACACATTGAGCAAGTATCTAAGAGCCCATGGATAACCATGGATAGAAAGGGTGCTAACACCTTCCCTTTCTATAACCTACCTCCCGAACCGAGAGCAATCTCTTTATAAGGAATTTTTCTGTGCTTTTGTCCTTTCCATTTGGAGAAAATAAAAGACGGTGGCGACTCTTGCTTCCGCGACATTTCGCAAACCAGCTTTAAAACAGTCAGTTCCAGATCCACCGATCACAATAACATACATATGAAAAAAGTGTTATTAATGTAAAAAATTG
Source organism: Vicia faba (assembly GCA_948472305.1). Taxonomy (NCBI): domain Eukaryota; kingdom Viridiplantae; phylum Streptophyta; class Magnoliopsida; order Fabales; family Fabaceae; genus Vicia; species Vicia faba. The sequence goes on from OX451736.1 coordinate 423,762,846, forward strand.
TTATGTTAATTTATTTAATCAAAAGAAAAAGGTTTTATATGCTGAAAAAAAGTTTGGAGATTTGAATGGGCCAAAAGGGGATTAGGCCTATGCTAATCAAACAGAATGAGTAGATAAAAAAGGGGGTATGATCAAAAACGCAGTGGGCTTAGGTGCTGGAGAAAGGGCAAGGCCCATCAAACTTGACAAATGTTTTAGGGTTAATTGTTTTGTGTTCAGTTGGGAAAGGCTTAGGTTTGTATAACGACAGCGGCGCCGTTCTTCGTTCATCTCTCTTCGCCATGGATTCAGAGCATCGTCCCCTTCGCCTAAGCCATCAGCGCCTCAACCTTCCTCTTCCTTGGTTCAATGAAGCGAAAATTAAAGGGTAATCCTCTTGTCTTTTTTAAACGCGTTTAGGGTTTCGTTCTTCCTCGCCTGTTATGATTTACTGCCCTTTTTTTTATTAAGGTGTTTTGATTTGTTTTGTTTGAGGTATGAGAGAAGGGATGAAAGAAAATATACTACCTTTACTGAAGAGGGGAAGGAATGGTGGAGGCGCTTAGGAGGCTCGCCGATGAAGGGGTATGCGCGATGAAGCTAGCTTTGCAAGGACTCCTGGTACTCTGTATTTGTATCTTTAGGCTTTGTGATGTTTGTCTGAAAGCCTTTTTTCTTCTTCTTCTTGTCGCCCTGTTTACATGCTTATGTTGCCTTTTCTGTCGCTATGTGTTGGATGCCTGTGTTGCCTGTTGAACTGCTTCTTTGTCTCGTCTCTGAGTTGCCTTTTGGAATACTTGTTTGTATGCTGAGATTGATGCCTGTGATGTTGATTTTCTGAGGCTTTTGTGTTGCCTATTCTTCACTTCTTTCTCTCTCGCTTCTGCTGCCTTTTTGTGTATATTGGCCTATGATGAGGGTTTCTCTGAGGCTTTGTGTGGGCTTTGATTGGCTTGACAGGTTGATGCTTCTACTGGTTTTTTGGTTTTATGTTGGTTTGAGGACTGGGACTTGCAAGGTTTACAGGTAGTGGCCTTTTGAACTGGTTGGATGCTTGTTGGTTTAAGGCTGGAAGGCCTTTTGACAGGTTCTGGGGCTTTCTTGGATTTGCTTCAGGCAGGTTTTGGCATATGCAGGTTATCTGGTTTGTGGTGAGGTTTATGCAGGTCTGATGCAGGTTTTGATGTTTTACAGGTGGTGAGGCTTTATGGTTTTAGTTGACAGTGGTCCTTTTGCTTGTTGAGTTTATCTTCTGGTTTTTTATGATAGGCAGGTTTGTTGTGAGGCTTGATATCAGTTCAGGCTTGGTGTAGGTTTGACACTATCTTGCTTCAGCAGGGTTTGGCCTTTTCTCAGCAGGTTTTGCCTTTGGATATGTTTGTAAACAAAAAGGTTCAAGGTTTTTGAGACTGGAGGCTTATGCAGTTTTGTATATTTTTTGTGTGTATTCGTTTGCCTCCTTTCTGTACTGTGTTCAGTTTTGTTTTTATATATCTTTCTTCCTGCCTAAAGCCTTGTAAACCTGCTTTCTTTTTCTCTTCTCCCTCTCTTCAGTACAGTTTAGCATTAAAATAATGTTTGCATTGTACTTTTCTGAAAGGGCCACATTTTTTTGGGAAATGATGAAGAATTATGTTGCTTGCATATCATGCTTTTCTCTGCATTTTTTATCTCTTCTTTTGACAACTTCTTATCCTTGATATCTTTCCAAATCTTCTTTTGACAGCTTCCTGTACTTTTTGTATCTTTGATATCTTTCCAAATCTTCTTTTTTTTGACAGCTTGGGTAGCCTTTTGGATAGTTTTGGATTTTTGACAGAAAGTTTGAATTTGGACTTTGTAGTTTGATTTGAACTGTGCAGTTGTTGTTTGAGATTTGAACTATGCAGTTTGACAATTTGACTTGTGCATTTAGCAAATAAATATTCGTCCCTCTTTGTGAACCGGGAGAAATACCGTGATTTGCAGAGAGGGTTAACTGATCCCAATTAGTGGCCCTTAATGATGAACTTGTAATTTTATCTGTCTCTTTTATTTTTTTATCTGCTATTAACTTTTCTTCTTTTCTTTGCAGATGAATAATTAAAATGGAGCACTGGAGCAAGGGATAGCAGATGAAGAATTGAAGATTAGAAAAATGTTTAGGATAGTTTTCTTTTTATTTAAATTTAAATAAATGTAAAATCATTGTTGTAAACAACAAAACAATTGTACAAATAATTTAAAAATCAATAAAAGTTTCTTTATCCCATTAATTCTTTTTCCTCCTTTTTCAATTATTTATTTATTATTTATAGTTCTTTAAATTAAAATGACTGAAAATTAAATTCCAGCTATTTAATCTTTAGAATAATAAATAATTAACTAAACATTGATTCAACGTTGATCAAAATAATAAACTTGGCGCTTCCAACATCCAAAGCAAAGCACAGTCAAACACAATAACTGATCAGACGCATTCCCCTTTTTACTGATTTTTTACCAAACACTGCAAATCCAAACTGAATGCATCCTTTGACTGGTTCAATCAAACAAAATGTGAATTCAGTCCAAATGCATTCTTTTACTGATTAAGTCAAACAATGCGAATTCAAACCAAATCTCGGAATAACTTGCAAAGCATCGTAGAATTAAATCTTTCTGAAGAACCGCGCATGAACAATCCTAATTCTTGATTAAATACCAAAGAACGTTCGCCTGATCAAAGTTGAGCCAAAATCAACAAAAACTCTAAACCAACTGTTTGAAACATTCTAGAGCCCTGAAAATCAGTAAAACCCTAATTTTGCTTGGCTGACGAGAAAAGTATGTTTGACCGATTCTTGAGCCAGTCTGAAAAATAGGAAACGCTTGAAGCTGTGATTTCTTGAGGAAAATTGCGAGGGCAAATTTTGGGGTACAATAGTTGCCCCTGTTCAATCTTCTTGAACCTGAAGAGTTAGATTGGCAAGTTTGCCTTTCGCGACTTGAAGGTAAAAGAAGATTGGACACTAAAGTACCCAGAAAATTTGCACTCGGCGATGTGACGGTAGAGGTGAATGGGCTTGAAGATGCCATTTGGTGATGGGCTTAAAGATGCCATCTGATGCGATAGAATCTTGTCGGGGATGGGCTTAGAGATGCCATCTGGAAATGGGCTTAAAGATGCCATTTGGTGACTGCTGGTAGGAGGATGGGCTTATAGATGCCATCTGGAAATGTTGAAATGTATTTCACTGGTGAATGGACGGGTATCAGAAAGGTATCCGTGTTTTGGAACATCTCTGAACCGGGGGTCAGAACCAGCAATAGATTGACATCCGTGTTTGGAGAATCCGTAAAGTGTTCTCAGGAGTTGAAATTGAATAAGCAATAGAGCGGCATCCGTTGTTGGGAAGCGTCCGTAAACTATTTTCAGAAGTCTGAAGAAGGAATCGGTGTAGGGTTTCCTGATGATGAGTCCGTGTAAACGGCATTTGGATGAATCTGAAATAAGTATCAGAATGTCGTCGTGTCTGGGTCATATCTGAACTGTCTCTGAGTGAATCTGGAATAAGTATCAGAATGTCGTCGTGTCTGGGTCACATCTGAACTATTTCTAGAAAAGAATCTCGGAAGAAGTTGATCTTTGTCTGTCGGCTGGTCTTACCTGAAAAGGTAAAGAGTTAGCTGTATGCAATGTCATGATGCGTGATGCAATGTATGTTATGCCAATGTTTATGATATGAATGTGATGAATGCGCATGTAAGCTAAAGAGTTGTCTTTGCCGAGGATAGACGAATCCTGGATGGCTGAAAAAAGAATCTTGACTGCTGCCGGGGAAGGCAAATCCTTGGCTGCTGCTGTGGGGGGCAAGAATCTTTGATTGTTGGAGATGGGAAGTCCTGGGACCACTGTTGGGGAATCAAAAGCTTGGGTTGTATGCCAATCTACTGGGGAATCAGAAACTTGGGTGGTATGCCAAGCTACTGGGAAATCAGAGACTTGGGTTGTATGCCAATCTACTGGGGAATCCTTGTCTTGAGGAGATCTTCACCGGAGAATATTCGAATATTCTGTGGGGAACTGAGAATGAGAGTCTTCAATCTGTTTGGGGATTGATAGTTGGAAGTTTTAGCTTTGCTGGGGATAATGAAACTTGACTCTGAGGGGAGTTAGCTTCTGGAAGGTTCTCTGGCTGGGGATTGCGAGAGTCCTCTGATTACTGCAGGTATTGATCTGGAATAAGTTACTGAACATCGCCATCTCTGGGTCACATCTTGAACTATCTCTAGAAACAAATCTGAATAAGTTATAGAATGTCGCCAAATCTGGGTCACATCTGAACTATTTCTGGAAGCAGGCTTGGATAAGTTATAGAATGTCGCCAAAATCTTGGGTCACATCTTGAACTATATCATGAATGAAAATCTGAATAAGTTGTGGAATGTCGCCGAATCAGGGTCACATCTGAACTATTTCTGGAAGGAAATCTTGAATAAGTTACGGAATGTCGCCGAATTAGGGTCACATCTGAACTATTTCTGGAAGGAACTTCTGAATGAGTTATAGAATGTCGCCATCTCTGGGTCACATCTTGAACTATATCTGGAAGAAAATCTGGAATGAGTTATAGAATGTCGCCAAATCTTGGGTCACATCTTGAACTATATCTGGAAGGAATCTGGAATGAGTTATAGAATGTCGCCAAATCTTGGGTCACATCTTGAACTATATCTTGAAGGAAGTCTGAATGAGTTATAGAATGTCGCCAAATCTTGGGTCACATCTTGAACTATATCTAGAATGAAGTCTGAATGAGTTATAGAATGTCGCCAAATCTTGGGTCACATCTTGAACTATATCTAGAATGAAGTCTGAATGAGTTATAGAATGTCGCCAAATCTTGGGTCACATCTTGAACTATATCAATCTTCGGAGGTGATGAGGGAATTATTGAACACTTTTGACATTTGAATGCCCCAAGTGGTGATGAAGGAGTCTTGAATCAGATTACTCTGCAGATTGAGAGATTTCTTGAAATCTTGACTGGACTGCCCCAGGTTAACTGAACTTTAAAAGATCTGTCGAAACCTTGACTGGACTGCCCCAGGTTATTTGGATGGTGACATGTCATACCCCTTGTTGATAGGAGATTCGCAATGGAAGTGTCATCCTTTTGAAGTGATTTTGACTCACTGAGAGAGTTTTCGTTCCTCCGAACATTTGCTGCATGAATTTCTTCGCTGTCAAACAAAAAACCAAATGCAAACAGTGATATTCAAGCAATGCAAAGTTTATGTTTGTCTCGAAGTTTTGGAAAATGCGTTTTTTAGCAGAAAACTTTTTCATAAGACAAGTAAACACAAGATTTAGAGCAAAGCCTTACAGGAGTCAGGGTACCTTTTGTAACAGTATGCTTTCGAACTAACCCATGCTTCAATTAGGACTTTTGAAGGGTTGTAACGTGGCTTGGTTCACGGATTAAGAAACAAAGGATAAAGGCTCAAAGTATATTTATACCCACCCGCTCTTCGTGATGTTCTTCACACCTAAGCTCAGTTAATTGTGCGTCGCACTCTGTTTTGAGTTTGGAACGACTTTTGGGTGATGGTTCACCAGATGAATTTGGGAGACAGTCATCATCTCCTTTTTTCTTTTTCAACATTTTTCATGTTGTTGAGGATTTTGTAATGACCTCACTATTTTGATTTTGATTTGTTATCCCTAACTTTTGCCTGACCGTTCCCGTTTTTCGAGATTACAGTCAGCGGGATGCCCCAGCTTTCTTGAGCTTCCTTTACAGGTTTTGGCTCAGTGGGCTTTTTCTCTTTTGAGAGATTGACTGTCTATGTGATAGGGAACCACCCTTGTCTTTTGATTCCAAAGGAATGCTTTCTCTTCTTTTTTTTGACGTCGTTCGTTGTGTTACGAACTGAGAGCTTGCGACTTCAATGCGCATTTTCTTTGAATTAACTGAGATACTACCCTGCCCCAGGTTTATATCAAAGGTTTCGATTGTTTAGAACATAAAACTCCTACTTCTTTGGCTCGAAGGGGTTGACTAGGGATTATCTTCCTTATAACTCCAGTGTTTGGGGATTGAAAGAAATGCCTGTACATCATCAGCAAGGTCTGTTCAAAAGCATACTGTATGAGATTATGGTATTGTTTCGTCATCCTCCCTCTAAAGGCTTGCAGCTTTTTATCAAGAGTCAAATATCATAAAGAAAGCATAAGAGTAGTGAAAACGAATGGATGAATTCAAGACAAACATATGCAATGCATTAATGAAACAAAGTTTAACATTAAAAGATAATTGTTTGAATGACAAAAGATTACAACTTTGAAAATTCAGAATGAAACAAACACAATCTCAATGAGCTGGCATAGGAGCGGTGATCATGTTGGGGTCTCTGGAGAGTCAAACTCGATCTCCTTGGCATCAATCATGTCTTGGATCTTGTTCTTCAGAGGCCAACATTTGTCGGTGTCATGCCCCGGGCTATCAGAGTGGTATGCACACCTTTTATTGGGATGATAGGTTGGAGCAGAAGTATTTGGGTTCCGGAGAGGATCCCTCAATGTAATCATGTCCCTTTCCAACAAGTGTTGCAGTGCCTGAGACAGTGACATGTTGATCTTGGTGAACTGCCTCTTAGGTGCGACCTCCTTATGCTGATGCCCCTGTCTTTGCTGAGCAGGTGTAGGGTTAGAGATCACGACTGCCCCTACATGTTGGTCATGACGACCCTTTTGACTGTTCGCAGCATTGGACTCTTTCTTTCCGTTGTAGGGAATTATCTGAGTATCGGAGGTTGTAGCTCCTTGGATCTTTCCACTTTTGATGCCAGCTTCGACCCTTTCGCCGGTCAGTATTAGCTCGGTGAACCCGGCTGAGGAGCTTCCAATTAAGTGCTTGAAGAAAGGCCCTGTCAAAGTCCCCATGAAGATGTCAATCAGCTCTCTGTCAGTTAAAGGGGGTTGCACCCTACCAGCCAAATCTCTCCACTTTTGGGCATATCCCTTGAAGTTCTCGTCGACCCCCATGGTCATGTTCTGCAACTGCACACGAGTTGGTGCAAGATCAGCATTATACTGATATTGTTCGTAAAAAGCCCTGGCTAGATCTTCCCAGGTGTGGATGCGAGAACTCTCCAATTGATAGAACCACTCGAGTTGAGCCTCTACCAAACTTTCTTGGAAAAAATGGATCCAAAGCCTCTTATCATCTGAGTATGGTTGAATCTTGCGAACATAAGACCTTAGATGCATCTTAGGGCAAGAAACTCCATCGTACAGAGCAAAGGTAGGGACTTTGAACTTTGGAGGGATGACCAATCCAGGAACCAAACCCATGTCTCCTAAATCCAAGCCAGGTATTTGTTGGATCTCCATAGCATTGAGGCGATCCTCCAACTCTTTGTACTTGTCATCAGTGAGAGGATATTGTTCTTCGGAGTAATCAGCTTCCTCTTCAACAATCTCCTCATTATGGTCTTCTTCAAGACTAACTACTGTGTTGGATGGAGTTGCAAGGTCTTGGGTCTTAGGCCTTCTCCTCAAGTTCAGGATACGGGCTGCCTTCTTGGACTTCTTCTTCTTGTCTTTGAGAAGAAGAGCGGTCAGATCCTCTTGCCCTTTCCCCATAGCCAGCAACATTTGTTGGAATTGAGCATTTTGAGCCTGGAGATCTTTCACCGTTTGTTCCATATCCATCTTACTGAAATAAACAGTAAGAAGATAAGAAGACTTGTATGGGAGAAACCTGTTATGCAATGATATGTGTGATATATATGCAATGTTTTCAAGGATCTCTTGGGGTAAACACAAGAGAATGTTAGAGGTTGAACTTCGCTCTTTGATTGGAGAACTTTGCACCGGTGGATGTCTTTCCACTAGAATCAAGCTCACCATGTCAAGTGGGTCATAGCCACTGATTCAAGTTGTTGCACTTGATCTTTGATTGGAGAACTTTGTATCGGTGGATGTCTTCCCACGAGAATCAAGCTCACCATGTCGAGTGGGTCATAGCCACTGATTCAAGTTGTTGCACTTGATTTTTGATGGAATTTGTTTAGAGGAGAAACCTCTTGCCCTTTGGTAGACGTCTGGTTCAACGTAACCCTGCATCAAAAGAACCCTCGAGACCCTTGAAATGGTTATTGAAAATGCTATGGTATGATGTCACGATGTTATGTACATGTATGCAAAAGCAAGTGAGTGTATATACAGGTAATCATATTCACACAAAGTAAACAAGTCCTTAGGTTTAGACTTGCATGGGGTTATAGGTAAATACCCTCTTGAAGTTAGTTGGCTCATCCTGTCCTAAAATAGAAACCGGGTTCTAAGGAGCTCAATATCATTGGATTGTTTTCTGTGTTCATTGTTTCGGTTTAGCCACTTACTGGCGACCAAAATATTCCAAGAAAACAATCCTCAAATGAGTGTAGTATCGAGTATATACCAACTTCGGACTACACCAAAGTCGGTCATCTCACTACCCCTAAAAGGCTAAGATGGTCAATTAAGGTTCTAAGGGTTCGTTAGTGCTTCACGACATCACTCAGCGGCCCTGTACTCTCCTTGACTGAACTCAAGGGTTACCGGTACTCACAAATATGTCACACTAACATAGCTTACTGCTTCAACCGTGTCGGTATACCCCGCACAGTTCCCTCGCAGTTTTTTGCTATTTACCTAAAAAGGTGCCCCAAATCCGGGTGTAGGATTTACAACAAACCCAAACAAGAACCCAAAAGATAAAGCAATCAAGTCAATCAAAGCAAGAAAGTAAAGGTGATCTAAACCCTAAGGTAACCCTACTTTACAGAATCCCCAGCAGAGTCGCCAGTTCTGTGATACGGTGGGAGAACTGACTATGAGTTTTGCGTTTGTATTCGCACTTGTTCGGTTGAGCAAGAGTCGCCACCGACTTTTTATTTTATCCTAAAGGAAAGGTTAAAAAAGCACAGCAAAAACCTTTTGAGATATTTCGTGGGTTCGGGGGGTAGATTATGAAAAGGGAAGGTATTAGCACCCTTTTCATCCATGGTTATCCATGGGCTCTTAGTTACTTGGTTTTAGATCACTTGCCTTGATTTTCGATTGCTTGAAAATGGTGTGTGTGTGTGTGTGTGTGTGTGTGTGTGTGTGTTTGTTTTTGAAAATGTTTTTGAAGAAGATGCCCTTTTTTAGGCAACCAACGTAATGACTCGTGTTTGAGTATATACGAAGGTGTGTATCTTTTCGAAAAGATATTTCAAATGTTTTTGAAAGTTTGTTTTGAAAGTGTTTGTGGAATGTGGTTTTTGAAAAGAAGGCAAGTGTTTTTGCAAGTTGATCTCAAGTAACTAAGAGTTTTGTCTACCCTATTGTACTCAAAGGTTTTCTCTATGTTTTCAACCCTTTTTAACAATTTTGTTCCACCATTGAATTTGGTGGACAATCTTGCGTTTAGGATGTTTAACGGGACGGGCGCGGGTCATCGTATGGACCATGAATGCAATGGTGCCAAGTGTCTTTGGCAATTTGCTTTGAAGGGACTATGATCATTCCATTTAGGCAACTTTCGAAAGCGTCATCGAGGGACTTATGATCATTTGCATTTGTTTTGCCAAAGAAACTCGACGTGCAAGCATGGCCCATTTTGGAAGGCAACATGTGGGATTACCCTAGGGGGTGCAAGTGTGATTGTGTATTGATTTCATGTATTTGTCTTGTATTAGGTTATCTAGCGTTTGATTTTATGTACATGCAAACCCTAGGTCTAACCATGGTATAATTGGAAAGCGGTAAATTGTGGAAATGTAAAGTCTACGCTATTACAAAATAAGTATCCGGGAGTGGGGGTACAAATTTACAAATGGGGATGAGATTTTAGGAATGTAGTGTCCAATAAGTTACAACCAAATCGAATTTGCGATCAAATGTAAATGTAACGAATATACAAAATAAGCAAATGTATAATGTATCAAATGTAAGTATATTGTGTAAGTGTACGTGTATATGTGTAATTTATTTACAGGTTAAGATGTGAATTTAATGTATTATTAAGGCATTGTTTTAACTTAAAGAAAAGAATTAGATATTTATTTAATTAATCTTTTGTAATCTTATATATTGTTAATATGTACAAAATAAATGTTTTAATTAAAAGAAAAAAGGTGTTTTCAATTTTAATTATATTGTGTAATAAAAAATGTATTTTTATGTATTAAAGTATTAATGTATTATTGTCATGTTTTGTATTTTGTTTAATTATGTTAGTATTTTTAGAAATAAAAGAAAAGTATTATCTTAAGAAAAAAATCAATATTCAAAAAGAAAATGTAAGTTAAATTGTAAAGAAAAAATATTAGTTTCTATATAAAATTTAATTATAACATACATATGAAAAAAGTGTTATTAATGTAAAAAATTGTTATTAATGTAAAAAATTGTTATGTTAATTTATTTAATCAAAAGAAAAAGGTTTTATATGCTGAAAAAAAGTTTGGAGATTTGAATGGGCCAAAAGGGGATTAGGCCTATGCTAATTAAACAGAATGAGTAGATAAAAAAGGGGGGTATGATCAAAAACGCAGTGGGCTTAGGTGTTGGAGAAAGGGCAAGGCCCATCAAACTTGACAAATGTTTTAGGGTTAATTGTTTTGTGTTCAGTTGGGAAAGGCTTAGGTTTGTATAACGACAGCGGCGCCGTTCTTCGTTCATCTCTCTTCGCCATGGATTCAGAGCATCATCCCCTTCGCCTAAGCCATCAGCGCCTCAACCTTCCTCTTCCTTGGTTCAATGAAGCGAAAATTAAAGGGTAATCCTCTTGTCTTTTTTAAACGCGTTTAGGGTTTCGTTCTTCCTCGCCTGTTATGATTTACTGCCCTTTTTTTTATTAAGGTGTTTTGATTTGTTTTGTTTGAGGTATGAGAGAAGGGATGAAAGAAAATATACTACCTTTACTGAAGAGGGGAAGGAATGGTGGAGGCGCTTAGGAGGCTCGCCGGTGAAGGGGTATGCGCGATGAAGCTAGCTTTGCAAGGACTCCTGGTACTCTGTATTTGTATCTTTAGGCTTTGTGATGTTTGTCTGAAAGCCTTTTTTCTTCTTCTTCTTGTCGCCCTGTTTACATGCTTATGTTGCCTTTTCTGTCGCTATGTGTTGGATGCCTGTGTTGCCTGTTGAACTGCTTCTTTGTCTCGTCTCTGAGTTGCCTTTTGGAATACTTGTTTGTATGCTGAGATTGATGCCTGTGATGTTGATTTTCTGAGGCTTTTGTGTTGCCTATTCTTCACTTCTTTCTCTCTCGCTTCTGCTGCCTTTTTGTGTATATTGGCCTATGATGAGGGTTTCTCTGAGGCTTTGTGTGGGCTTTGATTGACTTGACAGGTTGATGCTTCTACTGGTTTTTTGGTTTTATGTTGGTTTGAGGACTGGGACTTGCAAGGTTTACAGGTAGTGGCCTTTTGAACTGGTTGGATGCTTGTTGGTTTAAGGCTGGAAGGCCTTTTGACAGGTTCTGGGGCTTTCTTGGATTTGCTTCAGGCAGGTTTTGGCATATGCAGGTTATCTGGTTTGTGGTGAGGTTTATGTAGGTCTGATGCAGGTTTTGATGTTTTACAGGTGGTGAGGCTTTATGGTTTTAGTTGACAGTGGTCCTTTTGCTTGTTGAGTTTATCTTCTGGTTTTTTATGATAGGCAGGTTTGTTGTGAGGCTTGATATCAGTTCAGGCTTGGTGTAGGTTTGACACTATCTTGCTTCAGCAGGGTTTGGCCTTTTCTCAGCAGGTTTTGCCTTTGGATATGTTTGTAAACAAAAAGGTTCAAGGTTTTTGAGACTGGAGGCTTATGCAGTTTTGTATATTTTTTGTGTGTATTCGTTTTCCTCCTTTCTGTACTGTGTTCAGTTTTGTTTTTATATATCTTTCTTCCTGCCTAAAGCCTTGTAAACCTGCTTTCTTTTTCTCTTCTCCCTCTCTTCAGTACAGTTTAGCATTAAAATAATGTTTGCATTGTACTTTTCTGAAAGGGCCACATTTTTTTGGGAAATGATGAAGAATTATGTTGCTTGCATATCATGCTTTTCTCTGCATTTTTTATCTCTTCTTTTGACAACTTCTTATCCTTGATATCTTTCCAAATCTTCTTTTGACAGCTTCCTGTACTTTTTGTATCTTTGATATCTTTCCAAATCTTCTTTTTTTTGACAGCTTGGGTAGCCTTTTGGATAGTTTGGGATTTTTGACAGAAAGTTTGAATTTGGACTTTGTAGTTTGATTTGAACTGTGCAATTGTTGTTTGAGATTTGAACTATGCAGTTTGACAATTTGACTTGTGCATTTAGCAAATAAATATTCGTCCCTCTTTGTGAACCGGGAGAAATCCCGTGATTTGCAGAGAGGGTTAACTGATCCCAATCAGTGGCCCTTAATGATGAACTTGTAATTTTATCTGTCTCTTTTATTTTTTTTATCTGCTATTGACTTTTCTTCTTTTCTTTGCAGATGAATAATTAAAATGGAGCACTGGAGCAAGGGATAGCAGATGAAGAATTGAAGATTAGAAAAATGTTTAGGATAGTTTTCTTTTTATTTAAATTTAAATAAATGTAAAATCATTGTTGTAAACAACAAAACAATTGTACAATTAATTTAAAAATCAATAAAAGTTTCTTTATCCCATTAATTCTTTTTCCTCCTTTTTCAATTATTTATTTATTATTTATAGTTCTTTAAATTAAAATGACTGAAAATTAAATTCCAGCTATTTAATCTTTAGAATAATAAATAATTAACTAAACATTGATTCAACGTTGATCAAAATAATAAACTTGGCGCTTCCAACATCCAAAGCAAAGCACAGTCAAACACAATAACTGATCAGACGCATTCCCTTTTTTACTGATTTTTTACCAAACACTGCAAATCCAAACTGAATGCATCCTTTGACTGGTTCAATCAAACAAAATGTGAATTCAGTCCAAATGCATTCTTTTACTGATTAAGTCAAACAATGCGAATTCAAACCCAATCTCGGAATAACTTGCAAAGCATCGTAGAATTAAATCTTTCTGAAGAACCGCACATGAACAACCTTAATTCTTGATTAAATACCAAAGAACGTTCGCCTGATCAAAGTTGAGCCAAAATCAACAAAAACCCTAAACCAACTGTTTGAAACATTCTAGAGCCCTGAAAATCAGTAAAACCCTAATTTTGCTTGGCTGACGAGAAAAGTCTGTTTGACCGATTCTTGAGCCAGTCTGAAAAATAGGAAACGCTTGAAGCTGTGATTTCTTGAGGAAAAATGCGAGGGCAAATTTTGGGGTACAACACAGGTGTTTTGAACTTATAAGGAATGGCGACCCCAGGAACTAGGCCCAAATCACTAAAATCCAAGCCATGCACAGCTTGAATTTCAACTGCTTTTAGCCTATCCTCCAATTCTTTGTACTTTTCCTCACCAACAGGTGGGTACTGTTCGTCGAAGTGATCCTCATCTTCAGAAACTTGATCATTCACATCTTTAACATGGGTGTTTCTTACCTCTTCTGCTTTGTTCTCATCCTCCTCAAAGGAGTCTTCGACTACCTGCACCTGGTGAATCTGTTCCTTGAATCTATTCCCCGTGTTAATGAGGGCCTTCTTTTTCTTCTTTTTAGTGGTCAACACTGTCATCAGCTATTGCTGCCCTTTAGCCAAGGTCATCAAGGTGACTTGGAACTGAATATTATGAGCTTGCAAGTCCTTCACTGTTTGTTCGAGATCCATCCTTACTGAAATAAACAGTAGAAAGATGAGGAAACCTGTTGTGAAAAGCGTGCTTATGACATGATGCATGTATATGCGAATGATTTCAAGGATTTAAAGAATTTAAATTTGTATAGACAAAGAGTGAACAAACGCTAACTTGCATTAAAGAGTTCTAATTTGAATACAAACACGTCTCTTGAGCTTACAACAATAGAAATAAGCATAAAGTAAACTCCTAAGACAGAAAAGTTGTGCGCATCCTCTTTGGCGCAATGTAGGTGTTTAAACTCCTTTCTTCATGAAGCTCCTTGTAAGATCTAATATCTTCTTCTCGCCCTCATGGAACTTAGCTTCAAAGGTGTCTCACTCTCCTTTTAACTGAATCTAAGCATTTTTCAAATCTTCAAGAGAAGTGGGCATATCAGGATAGAGGATAGTATGTGGAACGTCTCCCTCAACTACTGGCTCCATGATAACAGGTAAAACGGCTTCATAAGGCATCTTAAGACTTTGAGTGCGAGCCCGCATCCATTTAAGATAAGGTTCCAAAGGAATGGAATTCTTATGCCCCAACGTCTTGCTATCAACTTTGTTAACCATACCCCAAGCTCGTATAAATCTTTGACGGTACCCTTGGTCTTCTTTGTCATAGTCGAACACCAAACCTTGAATGAGCATTTCATGAGGACCGTCTCTTCGGGCATACCCAAACTGTCGAAGAGCTAAACAAGGATTGTAGGTGATACCTCCCCTAATACCAAGCAAAGGAACGTTAGGGAATTCCCCACAGCGGTCAATGATGGAGACGTCTTCCAAGGATCTTGAACACCAACGGATGTCAGAATGGGTGAGGGACATTATCCTTTGAGACCAAGTCAATCTTTGCTCGTTCTTCAGTACTGATTGAGGTAGATGTGAGACAAACCATTTGGCGAGTAAGGGAATACAGCACAAGAGAGTGCCTCTTTTCTTCATGGTGCAGGTATGAAGGCAATGTAAGATGTCTCCCAATATGGTAGGTATGGGATTGCGAGAGAGAAAGACTTTGATGGCATTAACATCTATGAATTGGTCCGAGTTGGGGAACAGAACCAAACCATAAATGAGGAGAGCCAGGACGTCTTCAAAAGCTTGGAAATCCATGTCATCCCAGAATGAACGAGCCTTCTCCAATAGAAACTTGGCTAGGAAACCTTTGACCCCACTTCTTGTCTCCCAATTGGCTAAGACATCAGCTTTTTTTAGATGCAAAGCTTCGGCGATGACTTCAGGCTTTGGAATCCCTTCTAGGCCGGTGAACGGTATCCGATCAAGCACGGGCACCCCTAAGATTAGAGAGAACTCTTCCAATGTAGGCACCAACTGATAGTCCGGAAAAGTGAAACAATGATATACGGGATCAAAGAATTGGAACAGTACACACATCATCTCTTCTTGGAGGTTGGATGTATCCAAACTAAGGAGTCGGCCATATTTCTTGGTAAAAGGAGAATCCCCAGGCACTCTTGAGGTTAACTCTTGAAGTTGAGGGTGTGCTTTTACAAAACTGATTCAGATGGTGTTTCTTCGGACGGAATTCATGACCTACAAAACAAAACAAAGATAAATTTCTAAATCCTTGAAATGGTTAGTTAATGTGTGCCTATGATGCTTTTATGATGTTTATAATGTTATGTACAAGTAAGTATATACACACAAAGCAAACAAATCCCTATGTTTTATGCTTGCAGGGGGTTTTATAGGTAAGTACCCTCTTGAAGTTTAGTTGGCTTAACCTGTCCTAGTAATAATGATCGGGTTCTAAAGGATCTCAATATCACCGACCTTTCTTTTAGGCGTTGTCTCAGCACAATCAATCTTTTCTTGTGGCCAAGATATCCCAAAAGTCCAGCCTCAATGAGTGTAGCATCGAGTATCAACCAATTTTCAGCTTTACACCAAAACCAGTTATCTCACTACGTCCTAATGGCCAAGTTGTTCAATTAGGGTTCTAAAGTCAATTAGTGCTTCACAACACCACTCAGCGGCCCCGTATTCTCCTCAATTCACCACGAGGGATACCGGTACCCAAAAATGCGTCACACTAACATAGCCATTGTTTCAACCATATCGGTCTATGCCGTACAATTTCCACAATCTATTGCTATTTACCTAAAAGGTGTCCCCAGATTCGGGTGGAGGATCAAAGCAAGCCCAAACAGAGAACCAAAGTGTAAAGCATACAAATAAAAAAACATAAGCAAGTAAATGTGATCTAACCCTAAGGTAACCTCACTTTTAAGTATAACTAAATCCCCAGCAGAGTCGCCAGTTCTGTGATACGGTGGGAGAACTGACTTGAGGTTTTGCGTTTGTGTTCGCAAATATTGCGGTTTAGCAAGAGTCGTCACCTACTTTTCTTTTATCCCATAAGGAAAGGTGAAAAAGCACAGGAAATACCTTTCGAGATATTTTCTTGAGTTTGGGGGGTAGATTATGAAAAGGGAAGGTATTAGCACCCTTTTCACCCATGGTTTTCCATGGGCTCTTAGTTACTTGCTAGATCACTTGCTTTCGTTTGAAAATATGCTTTGTGTGGTTTTTGAAAGTATTTTGAAAAGGTATCATCGTTTAGGAAAAACTTTGTTATGGTTCTCGTTCGTAAGAACGTATACAAAGTGTTGAGCTTTTGAAAATATTCCAAGTCTTGGAAAGATGTTTAGAAAGTGTAGGTGATTGTTTTTGAAAATAGCAAGGATGTTTATTTTGAATTTGAGCAAGTAACTAAAATTAATCTACCTACTCAAAAGGTCTTAGATATGATTTTCCTCTTCCTTTAGATGTTTCTATCTTACCATTGATTTGGCAAGAAGCCCCATCATTGGATGCGAAGGGACGAGCGTTGGGTCATCGTATGACCGTGATAGAAATGTTGTGAGATGACTTAGCACTTTTTCTTTAGGGACTAAGATCACTTTGAAAGCCAACTTTAATAGCGTCATTGAGGGACTATGATCTTGTATTTTTAGATTTGTTTGTGATAATACATCCCACATGCATAACATGGCCATTTTTGTAAGGCAACAAGTGAGATTACCCTAAGGGTGCATGTGTGCAAGTGTATTTGATTTGCATGCATTTAGTCTTGATTAGGGTTGTCTATTTTGTTGTTTTTATCTTGCCATACACACCCTAGTTACTATACAGCATATGAAAGCAATAAAAGTGCGGAAATGTAAAGTCCTGCGTTATTACAACATTTGGGGGATGAGGTATACAAGTTTATGAATGGGGATTGCAAGGAAAATAAACCCTAAATTACTATTACAACCATATTGAAATGCATAAGAAAGTACAAGAAAATGTGAAAAGGAACTGGTTTTATTTTAAGAAAATATTTTTTGGTCTTTTGTTTAAGAAAACAAAATAAAGTGTGAAGGAAATACTTTTGATGTTTACTGGTTAATGGAATGGAGAGTGATAGCAAAATAATGAAAAAGAAAAAAGAATCAGCGTGTTGCTGATGAAATGAAGTCAGAGGTTCTAACCCCGACACGCTGAAAAACAGAAATCTGTTAGTGAAAATGTATAAGGTCAGAAGCTCTGAACCCACTGGGAACACAGTAGTTTTCAGAAGTTTTGATACCACTGACAACTAAACAGACTTCATAAGTTCTAAGACCATTGGCAGAACTTGGTCTCTCTCTATATGCTAGTCAGAACATCTGTAATTTGGTTATTTCTCCATAAAACAGAAGACGTGCATAAAACAGTTACAGCAGGTGTCATAGCGTTTCAGAAATAGGAAATATCAGAACTACAAATCAGAGGCACGTATGAATTTGCTAATCCTAATTCTGAGTTCTAATTTCCTCCAGAAGTTATGAACTGGTTTATTCCCTACTTAGGCAGGCAGATGCATGAAATCTCAGAATATGTACATCATCAGAAACATGATATCTACATTATATTTTTGAGCATGTAAATCTGGTAATGCTTTAAGTAACGTGATAAGAGTCAGCAGAAGCTTACCTTGCAGTTGAAAAGATTCTATGGGATGGAGGTTGATCCTGAATTCTGGTGAGGTTCTGAGCAACTTCTTCACGTACTCAGCAGGATGGGGGTTCTCAACTTCTGGTACAACAAAGAGGTGATGTTCTGATTTCTTTGAGTATATGGATAAAGGATGTGAGGTAGTATGAATACAGGGGTTAGGGAAGTTTCTAACGTGTAGATCAGAAACTGTGTGAATGGTTTTTAGTCAAGAAATATTTGAGAACAAGTGGAGTTTCGAATGCAAGGAGTCAAAAGTTAACAAGGTTTTAAGTGTTGTGTTTACAGTTCCTGGAGCCCTTGGGATTTTGGCAGAGGTTCAAGACTTTTCTTTCTCAAATTTTCGACCTCTTTTCAATGGCCAAAGGTGCTCTATTTATAGGCAAAGATTTTGTAGTTTTGGAGAGGTCAAGTAGCGCCAACATCATACGCTAGATGTTGACTTGTTCTTGAAGCAAGTTCAAAAAAGGGTGTGATAGTTGACAGTTTTTTAGCCTAGACTGGAATAGCAAGCAGGGATTAAGGAAAGTAAACCCACAAGCGGAAAGTAACGCATGGACCCTCCCATACTTCTGTATAAAAGTTGCTTTTAAGGATAACAAGGGTATTACTATGCCACACTTGGGGAGATCCTTTGGATAAAGACTCCAAAGTGGTTGTGATCATTAAATGAGCATTAAATGATGATGAGATTTGTCAAAATCAGAAATCCTGTAATTTGAGATTTTGCATCATTGCTTAATTCTGGATCAGAAGTTCTATCTAGGACAAACATCCAACTTCTGATCTTTGTACTTTGTTGGCTCAGCATGCTCTGAAGGATTCCCCAGACTTTCCAGTAACCTTCTTTGATTTATCTTTGAAAACTCTGGATTAGAAGTTCTACTTCAGCATAGCATCCAATCTTCTGATCCTCTTACCTTCTGGCTCCAACATGTTCTGAAGGAGCTTTCAGGCTTCATATTATGCTTTATTACCTTCTTTGCATTACCCTAGAAAACTCTGACTGTACTTGCATAAATGCTGAAGAGCCATGTTCTGACTGAAGACTATATGTTGAACCATGTTTACAACTTCTGACAGCACCTGCCTGGAGGCTGGCTCAGAAGTTCTGAAGTGTCATTTTTCTTAAATACTTAGAAAAATCCCAAGTATTTAGAAATTTGGCTTTTCCATAGTAAATTTGACTTTGAACTTTTTGATGACACAAACTTCATATTCCAACATGTCTTGATGAAATATGATTCTTGAAACTTGGTTTTGGTCCAAAGGTCAAAGTTAGACTTCTCAGCATGCAAATGACCATTTTGCCCTTGTGAATGGTTTGCTTGGAAAAATTGATAATTCAAGGCATGGGGATCTGATGAAAGCAAACTTAAGGATCCAGGGTGATTCCTTGAGAAATGAGAGGGCAAATTTTGGGGCGCAACAACGACCAACCAAAGCCACATCCGTTTTCTGCTTCTCTTTAATCTCATCAAGAAAACCACTAGTCAGCTTTAGCATGCCCAGTCTCACTATTAGTAGTTACCTCACATACTAAGCTCAAGTCTCTGAATTGTTCGATCAAATCCAACTCTCTAGCCATGACAACTGACATGTGCAAAGATTTCTGACTCAATGTGTCTGTTGCAACACTGGCTTTACCAGGATGGTAGTTCAAACCAAATTTATAATTCTTCAAAAACTCTAATCATCTCTTATATCTCATATTCAACTCCTTCTGATCGAATAAATACTTCAAAATCTTGTGATCACTAAACACTTCAAATCTAGAGCCAAACAGATAATTCCTTCAAATCTTTAACACATGCTAATTCCAGATCATGATTAGGATAATTCCTTTCATGAACCTTCAATTTCCTAGAAGTGTAGGCCACAACCTGACTATTTTACATCAGCACACCTCTTAGGCCCATTCTCAAAGCATCACAATACACAACAAAAGGTTTACTTGGACTCGGTAAAATCAAAATTGGTGTAGTTGTCAACTTCTTCTTGAGCTCTATAAAACTCTCTTCACACTGCATGTCCCAAACATAAGCTTGACCCTTTCGAATTAACTGAGTCAAAGATAATGCTAACTTCAAAAAACCTTTCAATAAACCTTCTATAATAACCAGCCAAGCCTAGATAACTTTTGTTCTCAATAAGAGACTTCAGAGTTTCCCATTGCAACATTACATGAATCTTCGACAGATCAACAATAATACCACCACTAGAAATTACATGACCAAGGAAACTTACTTCTTTCAGCCAAATTCCCATTGAGATAACTTTCCGTACAACTTTTTTTCTTTTAATGTCTGCACCACGATTTTCAGATGCTCTGCATGTTCTTCATCAGACTTGGAATATATCATAATATCGTCGATGAACACAACCACAAACTGATCTAGATAAGGATGAAAAATCATATTCACGTATTCCATAAACACACTTGGCGCATTAGATACAACGAGCGGAATCACAAAATACTCATAATGACCATATCTCTTTTTAAATGCAGTCTTCGGAATATCTTATGGTTTCACTCGAATTTGATGATAACCTGACTACAAGTCAATGTTATTGAATACACACGCATAAACTAAATTGATCCATCAAATCATCAATCCTTAGAAGTTGATACTTATTCTTAATGGTAACTTTATTCAATTGTCGGTAATCCACACACAGTTTCATGCTATCATCTTTCTTCTTCACTAACAACACCGACGCTCCCAACATCGAGTCACTCGATCGAACTGAAAATTCTGGCTGCAGATACTCAATGTCACGTCCAATGTTATGACACCGTATCTGACTTACTATATGACAGTAAATACAAAAGCAGTAAAGAACACAATCAATTGTTTACCCAGTTCAGTGTGCAACAACACCTACTCTGGGGGCTACCAAGCCAGGGAGAGAATCCACTATAAGAGATGTTAATTCAGGAATAAACCAACCAGTTTATCTCCTTCACTTAAAACCTACCCAATGCAATTCTAATCTAAGTACAACTTAAACCTGAGTTCCTACTCACTCCCCCTCAATCACAGCAGTGATACATAAACCAATTTGACTTAAGAATTGATGAAGACACTCTTCAAAAACACACACTTGATTAACCTTCACAGCTTTTTAATCAAGCAACACAATCACTCGTGCTTCACAGCTTTGAGTGATGTACACAACTAACTTGAATCTGCTTCACAGCTTTAGTCAAGGGACATTCAAACACTCTTGCTTCAAAGCTTTGAGTGCTACACAACCCTTACAATTTAAACCTATTCCAAGGCACTTATCACAATGATAATTGCTTGGAGTACAATAAACAAATCTATACAGATTACAAAATTGATCTTCTAATCAATCAACAGGGATATCTTGAAAAATAGCAGCTCTGTTGAATATATAGCAGCTGCAACTTCAGTTAGGGTTTCCAAAAACCTAGGGTTAATTCTGTTTGACCTAAAGACCAGGTCACAGGACTTTATTAACCAGGTTAGGGTTGAGCTAGGTTACTCCTCAGAAAACGCAGGATTCTGTTCAGAAAGGACTGAGTTATTTCCTGAAAAAACTCAGACTTATCCAATCCTGCAATCCTGTTAGTTCATAACAGGATGTCATAACATCTGTTATGACATCTGAGAAAACCTGTCTACTGATTTAGCAAAATGTGATCATTTTGCAAACATGCTCAGATACACACTTATAAACATCAGTATTTGAATTACAATATTTTTCTGCACATGTACCTAATGAGTTAGTACAACCTGAACTAGAATGTTATGACATCAGTCATGACATTCACACATACACTTGGGATTTACCAAAAATGCAAGCCAATACTTAAACACCTACAAACTCCCCCTTTGGCAGATTTTTGGCTAAAGTCCCTAAACAATCAGAGATAGATAGCAGCAGAAATAAGTGACAGCAGAAAAATATAATGTCAAGTACTAATTAAGCAAGTACCAAAATATTCTCCCCCTCTTTAGCCACAAATGGGCCAAAGTTACATGTTCATAAAATTATACAGTTATCCAAAACAAAATAATGAGATCAGCAGCAGACAACAGCAGAACACACTTCCAAACTCCACCAGCAATTAGCAACCATCCTTCAAGCACTGTCATCAGATCCAGAGGATTCAGGCTTCTTTCTTTTCTTGTGAGCAATGTCAGCATTCTTCTCTTTGTTTGATGTCTCAACATTCTTAGAGACATTTGGATTTGTTTCAGAATTTGAGCTTTCTTGGTTCAGAGGAACAGAAATGCCAGGAACTGAGTGGTTCTCGTTCAGAATTCTTGAAACAATTTTTTCTATTGCTTGATTAACATAGGCTGTCCCTTCCCTATTTGCAATTTCAGGAGGAACTGAAGAGGAAGGATGAGATGGATTACCTGCATGTCTTGTTCTCCACTCTTTGACCTTGGTGGGGTTAGTTCCCACTTTTCTATGAGAAGAGATCTCCAGAACGTCAGAGTTTAGACAGGAAGAGATTGTCCCAGAATCTTGATCAGAGGAAGAGGTTGAGATGGTCGTATTGGATGATGATGGTGTTTGAGACATTTTGTCAGTTTTAAAGGACCAACAGCAAATGAGGAGAAATTTGTGATTGATGAGGAGACGAGGAAGGAAGCAAAGGAGTGTCTATTCAACTTCTTAAAAGAATTGTAGGAAATGAGAAAACACAATTTTAAACCAATCAGAACAGGCATAAGTCCTTTGGTCCTTGTTTTAAGCAAAATTAATTGCTACAATTCCTCATGTTGGCAAATACCCAGCTTACCCCTTAAGTTTTCAAATTGGTTTGCATCCAAAGCCTTGGTAAAAATGTCAGCCAGCTGTAGCTCAGAGACAACATGTTCCAATTTGATTGTCTTCTCTTCTACAAGGTCTCTAATAAAGTGATGTCGTATGTCAATATGTTTAGTCCTGCTATGCTGAATGGGATTCTTGGATATGTTGATTGTACTCAGATTGTCACAGTACAATGTCATAACATCTTGTGTGACATTATACTCAGTGAGCATCTGTTTCATCCATATCATTTGAGAGCAGCTACTACCAGCTGCAATATATTCAGCTTCAGCAGTGGAAAGAGACACACAGTTCTGTTTCTTGCTGAACCAGGAAACCAGATTACTTCCCAAAAAGAAACATCCTCCAGAGGTGCTTTTTCTATCATCAGCACTACCAGCCCAATCAGCATCACAGTAGCCGGTCAGAGCTGGTTCACAGCCATGAGTATACAACGGTCCATAGTTGTAAGTACCACTTACATACTTCAAAATTCTCTTCACTTGATTGATATGACTGACTTTGGGATCAGCTTGGTATCTAGCACAAACTCCAACTGCAAAGGCAATATCAGGTCTGCTGGCAGTTAAGTACAACAAGCTTCCTATCATGCTTCTGTACAGACTTTGATCCACTTTAACCCCACTTGAATCTTTGGAAAGCTTTAGATGAGTGGGAGCAGGAGTCCTTTTGTGACTTGCATTCTCCATACCAAACTTCTTTACAATATTCTTAGCATACTTGCTTTGAGATAAGAATGAAGGGGTGAAAAACACAAGAAGGGGGGGGTTGAATTGTAAAACTGAAAACTTAAAGCAAATGACAAGGTATTTTTATCCTGGTTCGTTTGATCTCAAACTACTCCAGTCCACCCATCAAGGTGATTTCGCCTCTCTCCAACGAGGTCTTAATTCACTATATTCAACTGAATACAAATCTGCTTTAACAACTGCTAAAGCCTTCTTGATTCAAACCACAATCCGGTTTGTCAAGGCAACACTTTCTTACAAAGGTATAAAACAATGTGTGTGAATGTTTTCTACAAAACT
Organism: Vicia faba; assembly: GCA_948472305.1. Lineage (NCBI taxonomy): Eukaryota > Viridiplantae > Streptophyta > Magnoliopsida > Fabales > Fabaceae > Vicia > Vicia faba. The sequence continues at coordinate 423,786,404 of OX451736.1, forward strand.
ATATCACAACTGTGATGTTTACACAAATGAAGCTTAGAATACTAGGTTGCTAAACGCTAATGAAGTATCAGAGTTTGTTGGTTTAGCAAAACTGGTAGATGAAGATTATTGTTCAGCTTTGTGCGTGTAGAGAGTTTGGAAGCATTAGCCATTATAATCTTCGAAGCTTGGTTTATATAGCACTTGAGAAGATGAACGTTGAAGCAAATATTCTTGATTCAATGCTAATAACAAGCTTTCCTTTTTGAGCAGATCTTGTCTGGAATGAGGCCGTTGGAATTGATTAGCGTTCAATGCACAGTACCGTTGCTTCTTCAATGCACGTTCTGGCTTGGCTCATTCTGATTCTGCTTCGCTGCTGATGAACTATTTGTTTCTGTATCAGAGTGTTTACGCGCAGTTCTGTTCATCAAGCTTCAGCATGTACGTGAGTTGATCATCTGATCTTCACGTTCTGATTCAGCAACTTCTGATGCTGGTGTATCAAATCAAATTCTGATGCTGAAGAAGTGATCTTGCTTATTTTAATCAGCATATCTGCAAGTCAGAGCATAGTGATTTTAGGCAGCATATAATTCAAACATGAAACATTTAAATACTATATCTTTTCACTTTGTTATCATCAAAACTTAAATAGGGTACTAGATTCAAACATTGTTCTAACAATCTCCCCCTTTTTGATGATGACAAAAACTAGATATTTTAAATAAAGAATAACGTGAAAAGGTATCTAGGAAATGTATCAGAATTAAGAAGTAAAGAGAAATCAGAGTTTAAGAGATACTCCCCCTGAGTTTGTTACTTCCCTTTGATATGTGTGTTCTTCAGGATCAGATCTTTTTCTATCCTTGAGCATCAGATTATACGTCTTTGACTTATCAGAGAGCAGAGCTTCAGAGCTTTTCTTGTCAGAGCTTTGCTTCGGATCAGAGTGTTAGGTCGATCAGAACTTCATATTTGATCAGAGCAACATGAGCTTCTACATTTTGATCAGAGCTTCTAGCTTCTTCATAGTGTTCAAGAGCTTCCTTGTGCCTGTAGACTTAAAAACAAAACAGAAAAACATTTCAAGTAATAGAGTTAGAATGTTTGAGAGTTTCTGTCTAGTTAGCCGTTATTGATTTTAAATATCATTCTTGTTCTCCCCCTTTTTGTCAGCAATCAAAAAGTGTTAGTGATGTGCTAAAACAATTTAGATCAGAAAAACAAATTATATTAAAATGTTTCAGAGCAAAAGAACATTACACAAACATAGTCAAAACAATACATCAGAAAATAAAGAAAACATAGAGAATGTCATGCATGAAAAAAATTTTAAGGTTGTGGGGGCATGCGTGAGAACAGGCTTTCCAGCATTGCTTGAATCTTTTCAGAAGTTTCATTCTGCTTCTGAACCATGGTGACAACAGTGTCAATCTTGCTGTCCTGTACATTCATTCTTGCTTCCATCTTCTGATCATTCTCTTCCATCCGCTGCTGGAGACGCAAGTCATTCAGCCTTAATTCTTCCAGAGCCTGCCTGTCCAAGGCAGCTTGAGAACTTTCAGAAGGAGGGAGCTTCTCAGAACTTTCAGCTACATCTTCTGCTGGATTTTCTTCCTGAAGAGTCTTGTCTTCTTCTGATGGTTGCACCTGTGCAGCTTGCTCTTTCTCAGACCAAGATTCACTGTCCAGAGGGAGCACAACTTCTTGAGGCAGCTGACTCTCAACTTCCTTCAGCAGCATGCTAAAGTTCTGTTGAGCCTGCTCGTAGTTGTCGTCCTGCAGCTTGAGTGCTTCAGCACGTACCCATACTCTGAACTGTGACCAGAGCTGATCAGAAGCAGCTGGGTCGATCATCCCCGGACAGACTTGCTTCAAAGAAGCAACCCATTGCAGCATACCTGATTCAAAATTCAAAATACCAGAGCCAACATCTGGTTGCTTTGGTTTGGGTATGGCAATTTTGTGTCTTAGATCAGCAAGACGTTCAAGACTTGTTAAGTCAATGAAAGTTCTGCTGGGGTTTTCAGCGGATTGGTTTTCAGAGGTTGTTTGTTTTGGAGGAGGGTTATCAGAGTCAGAAGATATTTCTATTGGAGTGGTTGGAGTTTTTGGAGGTGTTGATTCCTCTGAAGATGGCAACTGGGGCCTGACAATGGTGGTTCCACATGGCAACTGGATTGCCAGCGGTGAAGGTTGAGGTGAGTGGGGATCAGAATGATGTGGAGAAGGGGTTTCATAACGGTGAAACTCTGTTTGTGGTGAAGGTGGTTTATTTTCTGGTTGAGGAGGTGGAATCTCTGATTGCTCAGGGATCAGAGGTTCTTTTGTGAGTGGTTGTTGTGATTGTGGTTCTGGTTCTGGTTGTTGTTGAATTTCTGGTTCAGGTTGTGGGTCTGGTTGTGGAGGAGGAATATTTGGTGGTTCAGAATGAGGTTGAACAGAAGCATGTTCACGCTCAATATCAGCTAGCACTCTATCAAGTGCTGGTGTTGTTGAAACAGTGGGTTGTTTGGTAATTTTGATTCTGGTTCTTCTGAGTTGTAAGGTCTCAGAAGGGTCTTCTGGTATGGTTTCATCAATGGTAGGGATTGGAATGGATATTCTGTGAGAGGTTTTAGGAGGGGCAGCAGATGTTGGAATAGTAGATGAAATTGAAATAGGGGCAGCAGATGAATTACCTCTTTTCTTTGGAGTCTGATGAGATGATCCTTCTGCTTTCCTCTTCTTTGTCTTCTTCTGAGTTACTTCAGGTTGAACTTGACTCAGATCTTTGATCTTCAGCTTTGAACCTGCATCTTCTTCCTTGTATGAATCTGGATACTTGAGAAACATATCAGGTTGGGATTCCATTTCAGAAAATCTTGGGAAATTACTCAGAGGCACTCTTCTGCTGGAGATGTCAGCAGTTGAAGTGGTTCTGGGTTCCTTCCTAATATTTTCTATCAGCTTCATCTTTTTCAGGTTCTTAGCGTTCAGCGGTTTTCCAACAGTTGGTTCCATAGTGCCCAGTACTTGAGCTTCGCTCAGATAATCTATCAGCTTATTCTCTGTCAGAATATCTGATATGAGCCTTCCAAACGGTATCCAGTCCCTTTTGGTCCTTTCTTCTTCTCTAGTCTCTTTCACACTAGTCTTCAGATGGTTGAACAGGAAGTGTGCCAGATTGATCTTCACCCTCTGATCAATAAAGTAGATCAGAAATTGCTGATCCACGTTTATATAATCAGGAGAGCTTGTTGACTTCCTGTGATTGAAACAGCCCAGAACAATCTTGGCCCATACTCTGCAGTGATCCTTCAGATCCTTAATTTTGCTGCTGGGAAAACCAAGAGTGAAAATGCAGTTGGCTACCACACCTATATCAGGGCATCTATCAGCCATGTCCACACAACGGACTCCACCACCACTTTGACCAATTAACCTAGCAATGAGGTCTTCAGAAATTACTATCTTCTTTCCCATGACAGAAGAGATGACTAGATGTTTATGAATCTTGGCGTGAATCCAAAATTCCTTGACAAGCTCTGGGAACGTTGGTCCAACCAACCTATCGAAATACCTCTCCCACTTTTGAGCCTTGATTTCATCAGTTAGGTCAAATCCATTATCCTTCAAACTTTCGAAGTCGACGATTAACTCAGAGAGAACCTCAAGATTCTTTACCGGTGTGAGAAGAGTTCTGGTAGGCACCTGATATTGCTCAGAAGTTTCTTTCTTCTGATTCCCTGCAGAAATGCTGGAGGATGCCATTGTTCTCACTAAAAAGCTTTGAGAATGGTTTGAGAGAAAAAAGGGTTTGAAGAAGATAAACTCAGAAATATGCAGAAAATACTTGAAGGATTATGAGAAAGCGTAAAGAATAAGAATGAAGAATAATGTGCTTAAATAAGGTTTTCAAAAATTATTTTGAAAAATTAAACGTTTTTAAGAGAGAGAAAAAAATAATGATTGCCATTAACAAGCGTGATTACTTTGCATTAAATGCTTGCTGATTTTGGGGGATTTGAGAAAGATACTTAAAAACGGTTACCAGACATGTGTCTCAATGCACCCAATCAGCGCTTTCCTTTCTCAGAAGCGTGCACGCGTTCTGCTTCAGGGATTTGCTGATGATTGGATGACACTTGTTTGATGTAGTGATCAGCACGTCTGTCTTTGAGATTAGACTCTCAGATATTTAGACTTGCATCTGATACAATCTGCATGTTCTATCTTTCTGAAAGAAGATTGATCAGAAGTTCACAGTAATATAATTACATTCTGAAGATAAATACATGGAATTAAAACATTTTCATTCTGGGCATACTTTCATGCTGAGATGTTTCAGAATGAAATTAAACCTATATTCTGAAAGGGGTTTAGTAAAGATATCAGCCCATTGATGGTCTGTATCTATAAATTTCAAGTTTAAGATGCCTTTCTGAATATAGTCCCTAATGAAATGATGTTTTATTTCTATATGCTTAGCTCTAGAATGTAAAATAGGATTCTTACTTAAGCAAATAGCAGAAGTATTATCACAAAGAATAGGAATGTTACTCTCAAAAATCTGGAAGTCTTCAAGCTGACTTTTCATCCAGAGCATTTGTGTGCTACATCCAGCTGCTGCTATGTACTCAGCTTCTGCTGTTGACAGAGCAATTGTTGATTGCCTTTTGCTGGACCACGAGATCAGATTTTCTCCCAGAAACTGGCAGCTTCCAGAAGTACTTTTACGTTCCACTCTGTCTCCAGCAAAATCAGCATCACAGTAGCCTACTAAGCTGTAATCACTAGATTTTCTATAAAACAAACCCAGATTAGTAGTACCTTTCAGATACTTGAAAATTCGCTTAACAGCTGTTAAGTGAGATTCTCTAGGATCTGATTGGAATCTAGCACAAATACATACGCTGAATAAGATATCAGGTCTTGAAGCAGTCAGATAAAGGAGAGAACCAATCATACCTCTGTAGACTTTCTGTTCTACGCTTTTGCTTACCTCTTCTCTTTCCAGAATGCACGTGGGATGCATTGGAATCTTTGATGGCTTACATTCTGAGAGGTCAAATTTCTTCAGAAGATCTCTGATGTATTTGCTCTGATGAATGTAAGTTCCCTCTGGAGTTTGATTGATCTGAATTCCTAGAAAGAATTTCAGTTCCCCCATGAGGCTCATCTCAAATTCTGCCTGCATACACTTAGCAAATTTTCTTCCAAGAGAAGGATTAGTAGAACCAAAGATAATATCATCAACATAAATTTGACAGACTAAAATGTCACTCTTAACTGTTTTACAGAATAGAGTAGTGTCCACTTTCCCTCTGGTGAATTCATTTTCAAGCAGAAAGTTACTTAGCCTTTCATACCAAGCTCTGGGAGCTTGTTTCAGACCATACAGTGACTTTTTCAGTTTGAAAACATGTTCTGGATATTTTGTATTTTCAAAACCTGGGGGTTGGTGAACATAAACTTCTTCTTCTATATAACCATTTAAGAATGCACTTTTGACATCCATCTGATACAGAGTGATGCCTCTATTAACAGCAAAAGAGATTAAAAGTCTGATAGATTCTAACCTGGCGACTGGGGCAAAGGTTTCTGTATAGTCTATCCCCTCTTGCTGACTATAACCTTGTGCAACCAGTCGTGCCTTGTTTCTGACGACTTCACCTTGTTCATTGAGCTTGTTTCTGAACACCCATCTTGTTCCAATGACGTTGAATCCTTTTGGTCTTGGAACGAGATCCCATACGTCGTTTCTGGTGAATTGATTCAGCTCTTCTTGCATTGCCAGAATCCAGTCATTATCCAGAAGTGCTTCATCAATAGAAGAGGGTTCAATCAGAGACACGAGTCCCATAAGAGTTTCTTCAGAGTTTCTGAAGCTTGCTCTTGTTCTGATTGGATCTTCCTTTCTTCCTAGGATAGTCTCTTCTGGATGATCCAAACTGCTTCTGGGTAATCTCTTCTGAGGTTGATCAGCAGCAGTTGTAGGATTTCTAGCATTGCTTCTTTCAGACGTTGAAGGAGTGTCTGTGTTGAGAGCTTCTGATGACTTGTCTTCAGAACCTGCAAATTCAATTTCTATACCTGCAAGATTTTCATTCTGCTTTGACTTTTCAGAGTCAAGCTTGTCATCAAAACGAACACTGATTGATTCTTCCACAATCTGTGTTTCTGTATTGTATACTCTGTACCCTCTTGAGCGTTCAGAGTATCCTAACATAATACACTTCTGTGCCTTAGAATCAAACTTGTTCAAATAATTCTTAGTATTTAACATATAGCAAGTACATCCAAATGGATGAAAATACGAAATGTTGGGCTTTCTGTTCTTCCACAATTCATATGGAGTCTTTTCCAGAATAGGTCTTATTGAGATTCTATTCTGAATGTAGCACGCTGTGTTTATTGCCTCTGCCCAGAAAGTCTTAGCAACATTTGTCTCATTGATCATGGTTCTGGCCATTTCTTGCAATGTTCTGTTCTTTCGTTCTACAACTCCATTTTGTTGGGGAGTTCTAGGACAAGAGAAATCATGCAGAATGCCTTTGTCATTAAAGAATGACTCAAAATCTTTATTTTCAAATTCTCCACCATGATCACTTCTGACTTTAACGATTCTAAGATCTTTTTCATTCTGAACTTGGTTACAGAAGGTAACAAACACAGAGTGTGACTCGTCCTTGTGTCTTAAGAACTTTACCCATGTCCATCTGCTATAGTCATCTACGATTACTAACCCATACTTCTTGCCACTGACTGAAGCAGTTTTAACTGGTCCAAATAAGTCAATGTGCAGAAGTTCTAATGGCTTAGAGGTAGAAACAACATTTTTGGATTTAAAAGAAGGTTTTGCAAATTTGCCTTTCTGACATGCTTCACACAGAGCATCTGAATTGAACTTCAGATTTGGAAGTCCTCTGACCAGATTGAGTTTGTTAATCTGAGATATTCTTCTCATACTAACATGCCCCAATCTTCTGTGCCAGATCCACTGCTCGTTGTTAACAGACAGAAGACATTTTACGTTCTGACTCTTTAGTTCAGAAAGTTTGATTTTGTAAATGTTGTTTTTCCTCTTACCATTAAATAGGATAGTCCCATCTTTCTGACTAACAGCTTTACATGATTTTTGATTAAAGATTATATCATAACCGTTATCACTTAATTGACTTATGGATAAAGGTTATGCATCAATCCATCAACTAGCAGAACATTATTAATAGAGGGAAGATTTCCGTTACCTACAGTTCCAGAGCCAATTATCTTTCCCCTCTGATTGCCTCCAAAGCCAACGTGGCCTCCAGGCTTAAATTCCAGGCTTTGGAACATATGCCTTCTTCCCGTCATGTGTCGTGAGCAGCCAGAGTCCAGGTACCATGACTGGTGTTTCTGATTTGCTGCTAAAGATATCTGCAACATGTATTATTTTATCCTTAGGTACCCAGATCTTCTTGGGTCCTGATTTGTTAGTTTTACCAAAACTCTGGTTGAATTTTGGTTTCACAAAGTGATTACTGCTAGTATATTTGATGTCGTGTGTGTGACCATACACAAAGTGTGAATTTAACGGAGTGTGTTTAATAGTTAAATCCATGACATTTTTAGGTGTAGGAACCTTACCTAGGTATCCTATTCCTTTCCTGCCGTTTCTGCTAACTCCATAGATCATTGAAGCCATTCTGCTTCTATCTATGCTTTTAGCAAGGAACTTCTGGAAACTATGATCATACTCCTTGATGATCTCATCAGCGTTGCTGGGAGTTTCAGAAATTGGTTCTTTCTGAGAGTTTTGTAAAGAGTTTTCTAATTTTAAAATTTTATCTCTCAGCTCAGAGTTTTCCAATTTGAGACTCTCAGACTTATTAGAGTCAGATTCAAGAGTCCTTTTCAGGTCTCTGAATTTAGCTCTAATCTGCTGATAACGTTCCAGAATTTCATTGAGGCTTTCAGCAAGTTCAGCCTTTGTAAAATTAACAGCGAAGTTAGGGAATACCTCTTCTGTGTCTGATTCTGAGTCTGATTCAGAAGCTTCACTGTCATCTGGAATGTTAGCCATGAGCGCTATGTTTGCCCTTTCATCATCTGATTCTGAGTCAGCTTCAGACGAGTCAGAGTCATCCCATGTGGCCATGAGACTTTTCTTCTTCTCTCTTCCAAACTTCTTTTTGGGCTTTTCCCTCTGAAGCTTTGGACAGTCACTCTTGTAGTGTCCTTGCTCATTGCACTCGTAGCAGATGATGTCTTTTGTATTTGGCTTCTTGCTACCTGAGGAGCCTTCAGATCTTCTGTATCCAGAGGAAGAATCTGTCCTTCTGTATCTGGAAGAAGACTCGTTCTGATCAGATCTTCTGGGATTCCTGAACTTCCTTTGTCTTTGCTTCCACAGTTGATTTACTCTTCTGGAGAGAAGGGAAAGTTCGTCTTCTTCTGATGAGGATCCATCATATGTTTCTTCAACTGCCTGCAAAACTTTAGATTCAGATTTTCTGTTAGATTTTAAAGCTATAGGCTTACCTTGCTTCTGAGGCTCGTCAGCTTCTAGCTCTATCTCATGACTTCTGAGGGAGCTTATAAGTTCCTCCAGAGTGATTTTGTTGAGATCTTTCGCCAGCTTCAGAGTAGTAACCATAGGCCTCCACTGCTTGGGTAAACTTCTGATTATCTTCTTGACATGGTCAGCAGTAGAGTATCCTTTGTCCAGAACTTTGAGACCCGCTACCAGAATCTGGAATCTAGAGAACATAGTTTCAATGGATTCAGAATCTTCCATTTTAAACGCCTCATACTTCTGAATGAGCGCCAGAGCTTTTGTTTCTTTGACTTGAACGTTGCCCTCATGCGTCATTCTGAGAGAATCAAAGATGTTCTTAGCTGTGTCTCTGTTGGAGATCTTCTCATACTCAGTATAGGAGATGGCACTGAGGAGGATGGTTCTGGCCTTATGGTGATTCTTGAAGTCACGCTTTTGTTGATCAGTCATTGATTTTCTTTCAATCTTCTGACCAGTTGCATTCACAGGGTGCGTGTATCCATCTGTCACCATATCCCACAGATCAGCATCATGTGCTAGAAAGAAGCTTTCAATTCTGTCTTTCCAGTAATCAAAGTTTTCTCCATCAAAGACTGGAGGTTTGCCGCTGAATCTGTCTCTGTCCTCATTGGTGTCATTGCTGAAATGAGAGTTGTTTCCTGCCATTGTGTTTTTCTGACGCTGGATCTTGTACTGACACGGTTAAGTGTTTTAGCTCAGAACCAGGCGCTCTGATGCCAATTGAAGGGGTGAAAAACACAAGAAGGGGGGGTTGAATTGTAAAACTGAAAACTTAAAGCAAATGACAAGGTATTTTTATCCTGGTTCGTTTGATCTCAAACTACTCCAGTCCACCCGTCAAGGTGATTTCGCCTCTCTCCAACGAGGTCTTAATTCACTATATTCAACTGAATACAAATCTGCTTTAACAACTGCTAAAGCCTTCTTGATTCAAACCACAATCCGGTTTGTCAAGGCAACACTTTCTTACAAAGGTATAAAACAATGTGTGTGAATGTTTTCTACAAAACTATATCACAACTGTGATGTTTACACAAATGAAGCTTAGAATACTAGGTTGCTAAACGCTAATGAAGTATCAGAGTTTGTTGGTTTAGCAAAACTGGTAGATGAAGATTATTGTTCAGCTTTGTGCGTGTAGAGAGTTTGGAAGCATTAGCCATTATAATCTTCGAAGCTTGGTTTATATAGCACTTGAGAAGATGAACGTTGAAGCAAATATTCTTGATTCAATGCTAATAACAAGCTTTCCTTTTTGAGCAGATCTTGTCTGGAATGAGGACGTTGGAATTGATTAGCGTTCAATGCACAGTACCGTTGCTTCTTCAATGCACGTTCTGGCTTGGCTCATTCTGATTCTGCTTCGCTGCTGATGAACTATTTGTTTCTGTATCAGAGTGTTTACGCGCAGTTCTGTTCATCAAGCTTCAGCATGTACGTGAGTTGATCATCTGATCTTCACGTTCTGATTCAGCAACTTCTGATGCTGGTGTATCAAATCAAATTCTGATGCTGAAGAAGTGATCTTGCTTATTTTAATCAGCATATCTGCAAGTCAGAGCATAGTGATTTTAGGCAGCATATAATTCAAACATGAAACATTTAAATACTATATCTTTTCACTTTGTTATCATCAAAACTTAAATAGGGTACTAGATTCAAACATTGTTCTAACAAAGAAGATTGAGTCCTCCATCTGTGAGACTTGTAGTCCAAGAAAATAAGTTAGTTCTCCCATGAGACTCATTTCAAATTCAGCCTGCATCTGGTCAGCAAAGTGTTTAACCATATGTTCTGACATTCCTCCGAACACTATGTCATCAACATATATTTGGGCAACCATCAACTTCCCTCCTTCAGTTTTGACAAATAGAGTTTTGTCCAAGCCTCCTTTTCTGTAGCCTTTGTCTGAGAGAAACTTTGTTAACCTGTCATACCATGCTCTAGGAGCTTGTTTCAGCCCATACAGAGCTTTTCTTAATTTGTAGACATGATCAGGATGGGTTGGATCCACAAAACCTTTAGGTTGTTCCACATAAGCTTCCTCATTTAGGTACCCATTTAGAAAGGCACTTTTCACATCCATCTGAAATAACTTGAACTTCAGAAGACAAGCAATTGACAACAAGAGTCTGATTGATTCCAACCTGGCTACAGGTGCAAAGGTTTCATCAAAATCAACCCCTTCAACCTGGGTGTATCCTTGAGCAACAAGTCTTGCCTTATTTCTGGTGACAACTCCTTCAGCATCTGACTTGTTCTTGAATATCCATTTTGTCCCAATGATGTTAGTTCCTTCAGGTCTAGGAACCAGTTCCCAAACTTCATGTTGCTTGAATTGGTTCAGTTCATCTTGCATTGCACCAATCCAATATTCATCAGTTAAGGCTTCCTTGACATTTCTTGGTTCCATTTTGGACACAAAACAAGAGTTTGAGATGATTTCTCTAGATCTTGTGATGACTCCACTATTGGGATCTCCTATGATGAGCTCTTTTGGATGATCCTTCTGAATTCTGATGGAAGGAGTCTTGCTAGCTTCCTTTGATTCAGATTCTGTTGTGGTGGAGTTGGGTAGATCATCCTGTTGGGTTGAAGTCTCAAGGAACGTCTCAACAGTACAAGGAACATCTATTTCTTCATGATAGTCATCAATTATAACATTTATTGATTCCATCATAGTTTTGGTTCTGGAGTTGAATACTCTATAAGCTCTGCTGTTTGAGGAGTATCCTAGAAATATGCCTTCATCACTTTTGGAGTCCAGTTTTCTTCTTTGTTCACGATCGGATAGGATATAGCATTTGCTGCCAAACACATGGAAGTACTTCACAGTTGGTTTTCTTCCTTTCCAGAGTTCATATATGGTGGATGAGGTTCCCTTTCTCAAGGTGACCCTGTTATGAACATAGCAAGCTGTATTCATAGCTTCAGCCCAAAAATACATAGGAAGTTTTTTGGCATGTAACATTGCTCTGGCAGATTCTTGTATGGTCCTGTTTTTTCTTTCCACAACTCCATTTTGCTGAGGTGTTATGGGAGAAGAAAACTCATGACTAATTCCCTCTGAAGAGCAGAAATCATCAAATTTGTTGTTTTCAAATTCCTTGCCATGATCACTTCTGATTCTGACAATACACCCTTCCTTTTCTCTTTGAATTCTTTTGCACAATTCTTTAAAGACTTCAAATACATCAGATTTTTCCCTAATGAAATTAATCCAGGTGAATCTGGAAAAATCATCCACAACCACATAGGCATATCGTTTTCCACCAAGACTCTCTACTTGCATTGGTCCCATCAGATCCATATGAAGAAGTTCCAGAACCTTAGATGTGGTCAGATGTCTTGACTTTGGATGTGACATCCTAGTCTGCTTACCAACCTGACATTCACCACAAACTCTTTCTTCATCAATTTGCAGTCTTGGAATTCCTCTGACTGCCTCCAAGGAGATAATCCTCTTCATACCCCTTAGATGAAGATGGCCAAGTTTTTGGTGCCACAGTTTCACCTCTTTTTCTTCTTTTGCAATGGAACACACGGATGAGAGATTAGTATTCTCAGCCTCCCACAAGTAACAGTTGTCTTTGGATCTGACTCCTTTCATTACTATCTCTTGTTTGTCATTGATTACAAGGCATTCAGATCTTGAGAAATTGACCTTGAATCCTAGATCACACAGTTGACTGATACTAATGAGATTAGCGGTCAGTCCTTTCACCAGCAGTACTTCATTCAGACTTGGAACTCCAGGGCAGTCCAAATCACCAACTCCTTTGATTTCACCTTTAGCCCCATCTCCAAAGGTCACAAAATTGGTGGTGTGAGGCTTAACATTATTGAGGAGGTTCTTGATTCCAGTCATATGTCTGGAACATCCACTGTCAAAGTACCAATCTTCCTTTGCAGAGACCCTCAGGGAAGTGTGAGCTATCAGTGCAGTAGCCTTTTTCTTCCATTGAGGAGCATGTGGTACCTTTTTAGACTTAGGTTTGACATCTGAGTTCTGATTAGGATATCCATGTAGTCTGAAGCAGAAGGGCTTTATGTGACCATATCTCCCACAATGATGACATTTCCATCTTTGGTATCTCTTCTTCATATGTCTCTGTCCCTGATGTTGAGAGTAATGTTGAGACATCCGTTTTGACATTTGCTTACCAGTACCAGATTTCTTTGTTTCCACAAATCCTAGGCCAGATTTATTTCCCATATTTTGTCCAGCCTGAAGGATCTCTTCCAATTTGTCTGTTCCATTGGTCAACATCTTGACAGATTTGGTCAGTTGATTCAGTTGTGAGTTCAGCAGTTGAACTTCTCCTTCTAGATGACTTATGGTTTCAAGATCTGCCCTTTTTTCAGCCTCCAGCTTTATAATGAGCTTTGATTGTTTCTCATTATGCACACAGACTTCAGCACTTCTGATACACAATTTCTTGTAAGTATCAGCCAGTTCTTCAAATGTCACCTCTTCATCACTGATGTCACTTTCAGAGGTACAAACACCAGTTAAAGCAGTAACTCGTTTGGAAGTTTCTTCTTCAGAATTACTTTCTGAATCACAGTCAGACCAAGTAACAGTCATTCCTTTTTGTTTCTTAAGAAAGGTAGGACATTCAGCTCGAATATGCCCATATCCTTCACAGCCATGGCATTGAATTCCTCTGCCTTGAATTCCCTTCTCTTCTGACCTTGGTCTTCTGCTGGAACTGTCAATGTTAGAGGGAATGTTATGAACATTAGACCTTGACTTTGGATAGATTCTTTTGATGAGTTTGTTGAACTGTCTTCCAAGCATGGCTACAGCTTCTGAAATGTTTACTTCAACATCATTGTCGGACATGAGTGCTATGCTCTTGTTCTTTTTGACAGCATTATCAGTGATTCCCATCTCAAAAGTCTGAAGAGACCCAATAAGCTCATCCACTTTCAACTTGCTAATGTCCTGGGCTTCCTCTATGGCAGTTACCTTCATTGCAAATCTTTTAGGCAAGGATCTGAGAATCTTCCTCACCAGTTTTTCTTCTGACATTTTTTCTCCCAGTGCTCCTGAGGTGTTGGCAATCTCCAGGATGTTCATGTGAAACTCATGAATGGTTTCATCTTCCATCATTTTTAGATTCTCAAACTTAGTGGTCAACATCTGAAGCCTTGACATTTTTACTTTGGAAGTGCCCTCATGAGTAGTTTTGAGAGTGTCCCAAACTTCCTTGGCCAGTTCATATTGATGTACTAGTCTGAAGATGTTTCTATCAATTCCATTGAACAAGGCATTTAAAGCTTTTGAATTTCCCAGAGCCAACTCATCTTCTTCTTTACTCCAATCTTCCTCAGGCTTCAGACTGATTGTCCCATCTATCTCAGTTATGGTGGGATGAATCCATCCTTTGTCAGCAGCTCTCCAAGCCTTTTTGTCCAGAGATTTTAGGAAGGCAATCATACGAGGTTTCCAGTAGTCATAATTGGTTCCATCCAGAATGGGTGGTCTATTTCCAAAAACTCCTTCTTTGTCCATAGTGCCAGAAAGTGATATCCCTAGATCTCACCCAGTAATACAGGCAGGGTGCCTGCTCTGATGCCAATTGAAAATTCTGGCTGCAGATACTCAATGTCACGTCCAATGTTATGACATCGTATCTGACTTACTATATGACAGTAAATACAAAAGCAGTAAAGAACACAGTCAATTGTTTACCCAGTTCAGTGTGCAACAACACCTACTCTGGGGGCTACCAAGCCAGGGAGAAAATCCACTATAAGAGATGTTAATTCAGGAATAAACCAACCAGTTTATCTCCTTCACTTAAAACCTACCCAATGCAATTCTAATCTAAGTACAACTTAAACCTGAGTTCCTACTCACTCCCCCTCAATCACAGCAGTGATACATAAACCAATTTGACTTAAGAATTGATGAAGACACTCTTCAAAAACACACACTTGATTAAGCTTCACAGCTTTTTAATCAAGCAACACAATCACTCGTGCTTCACAGCTTTGAGTGATGTACACAACTAACTTGACTCTGCTTCACAGCTTTAGTCAAGGGACATTCAAACACTCTTGCTTCAAAGCTTTGAGTGCTACACAACCCTTACAATTTAAACCTATTCCAAGGCACTTATCACAATGATAATTACTTGGAGTACAATAAACAAATCTATACAGATTACAAAATTGATCTTCTAATCAATCAGCAGGGATATCTTGAAAAACAGCAGCTCTGTTGAATATATAGCAGCTGCAACTTCAGTTAGGGTTTCCAAAAACCTAGGGTTAATTCCGTTTGACCTAAAGACCAGGTCACAGGACTTTATTAACCAGGTTAGGGTTGAGCTAGGTTACTCCTCAGAAAACGCAGAATTCTGTTCAGAAAGGACTGAGTTATTTCCTGAAAAAACTCAGACTTATCCAATCCTGCAATCCTGTTAGTTCAGAACAGGATGTCATAACATCTGTTATGACATCTGAGAAAACCTGTCTACTGATTTAGCAAAATGTGATCATTTTGCAAACATGCTCAGATACACACTTATAAACATCAGTATTTGAATTACAATATTTTTCTGCACATGTACCTAATGAGTTAGTACAACCTGAACTAGAATGTTATGACATCAGCCATGACATTCACACATACACTTGGGATTTACCAAAAATGCAAGCCAATACTTAAACACCTACACGAACAAACTTCTTATCAAGTAGATCTTCTAATTGTTTCTTTAGCTCACTCAACTTTGAACATGATATTTTATACGACTACATTGACACGGGACTAGTACTGGGCACCAAGTTTATGGCGAATTCAACTTCACACTCTAGAGGCAAGTCACAAATATTTTCAGAAAAAACATCAGTAAATTCATACACTATTGGCATAACACTAGTCGTCACATCGTTGTCCACTCTCAGAGAAGCAAATATCACATATACCTGATCAGTCTCCATTAAAGACATCTCAACTTGACCAACAGACAAGAATCTTGAAATAACACTTACACTTTTGCAATCAGCGGTACGCTGAACCAACTCTCCACATCTGCAACATCTTAGAGAAGCAGAAGCTTCTCCCTCACTTGTTTCAATCCCACTCCTACTGGCAAGCAATTAGAAAAACAAACAAGCACTAACAATGTTTCACGCACATGTTGCATACTAGGGAACAAACAACATTACAAAAATCTGGTTGGACCTGCTCTTATACCACTATGTAACACCCCTGACTGCTTTTAGGATTACCGTCTGACCCCACAAACCAACACTAGTCTTTTCAGCATGTATTATCCTCTTAACTGTAGAATTCTTATCTGTGAGATTGTCGAAAAAGAGGATGCATCTTGTTGATATATGTAATATCAATCAATCCTTATAAGTCTTCCTTTAACCATGCAGTCCCTTCTCTGCACAGTCTCAAGATCCCTCTTATTCCGATATGGCGACCACTCCTTGCTCTCTTCGGCCTCAGGTGTTACATGTTTGGTTCAGTTTCGAGAAAACCTGATACCTTAACCGATAAAAAATATATGGATTAGTTTGGATTGAATTTGTACATTGTTACGATAAAGCTCAAACCGAAAAACAGCATGTTAGTTTGAATTGGATTGATCGAATATATTAGAAACAAATGACGATTCATTTTTTTCTTGAGGTTGAATCCCTTATACTAATTTTTATGATAATTATGATATAAATTATACAAATTAATTATGATTGATTCAGAAATACGGAACCGCGGTAAACTTTTGAAAATTCATTGCATAAATCAATTTACATTGAAATTTATTAGTTTGATTTGGTTTTTGACCGAGCTAAAAAAAATATCGGACCCAAATACCATAATTTGATTTGAATACTTATTAGATGTAGAATTATTTATATATTTATAAAATCCTAAACTGAACAAATGTAAAATTTTGAAGATGAATTAAGTTACATAAAAGAGTTTAATTTCTATGCATGAAATTGTGTTTATTGTATTTATTAAATTTTTATTACACTGAATTCACCCAAATGCCATGCAACTAGGAGCATTTTGTTGAGTTGAGATCGCAAGAACAAACTCTGCATCTCTTCAGATTCCGTTCCAATTGCCAAATCATGAAACTGAATTCACACTCTCGTCACTCATCAGGTTCTTCCATTCATCCACATTCTCACTCACACCGTCGCTTCGATCTCGACGTTAATCACGTCGGATCCCATCGATCGACGCTAATTCCATTCGCTTCAATTCAATTCATTTTTTTTCTGTTTTCAGTTTATGGATTCCGAGATTGAGCTATCGGCGATCGTTTTCTTGATTAATCACGAACGTATCTTTGTTTTGTTTTTGCAGAAACTGTGGTGTTGTTTAATGAGTGGTGAAAAATGCAGCGTGCTGCGGTGACGGTGGAGGAACTGTTGTTGGAAAAAGCGATTAAGGATGAATGCGAATGGGAGAATCTTCCCAGGCGACTTCAACAAACGGTTCCTTCCAAGGAAGAATGGATCACAACGTAACTAAAATAATCTCCAATTTTTCATTATTATTTATGCTGTAACCCTGCACATGCACATGATGTCTCTGCACAATTATCAACTCTAAGCTGATGACTTAAGCGGACAATACTTATCCAATTTAATTACAACTAATAAATTCGAGAGTGGTTATAAGTATTTTAATCATTAATTAAGCTTAAATAAGCTCTTTTTAACCTAGAAGGGCTTATTTACTATTTGAATTGATCTCATGACAAAAACCAGTTGTGTAAGTGTTTGTGAGAGCTTAGGAAAATATCTTATGGCATGTTCATAAGCTGTTTTAGCCTATTTCAATGAGCTCGACAGGATAGCGTATAAAATCAATTAAAAAATTCAATGGAAATGGTTTGACCATGTTATCTCTTTGATTATGGAACAAGTTATACGTAAGTGATTAATTAAGTAGTTTATCCAACATTGTACTCTTATGACTGTTGAAGGAGCTAAATTTGTTGCTTTGCTGTTTAGTTTTTACTGCCGAAAACAACATTATTTAGAGTCACCGGTAAATTGAGAACTGCTGAGGCCTAAGTAGTGGAGTGTAGTACCTCTATAATAATGACCTTGAATTCGAGAGAGCATTGGAGTTGCTTGTTTGGTATAACTGCATTGTTACACTCGTGTTATCTATTTCAATGGCTGTATGTGTAGTGCCTTTAGCTTCAAAATAAATATAATAAACAGAAGTTCTGATTTCGAGAGCTGATTCTCACATCTGTGTTTTTTCTTCTTTTAATTAGGTTTCCATAATGTGATACACTTCTTTTAATTACATATCTTTTTTTCGTTGGTAAATTAATAATTTTAATCCTTCCATCTCTATTGCTGGCCACGGGTATTTTATGCAGGACAATTGAATACTGCGTAAAGAAGAGACTTCAATGGGATAGTTGTTTTGCTCGTAAATTTTGTAAAGAAAGCGAGTATTATGAAAATATGATGCGGTACTTGCGGAAGAATCTAGCTGTATGTGCTTTTCAGAATGTCCGGTACTCTGTTTGATTCCTGAAATTTGAACTTCTATATCAAATACACTGTTACAGATCTTTATATGCCTTTGTTCTTACAAAATCAGAAAGATATGATAGAATTTTGTGAAGAGATTTAATTTATATTATGCTTCGAAAATCAAAATTGTGAATGTTGTAATTGTAAAATATCTTGATTTCTTTAGCTCTAAGATCACTTTTGGTAACTAATTTGATCAAATTACCTGGTGATTTTAATTTATGAGAGAAAAAAACTGTTATTTCTTGTACTTAGTATTTAAGAACTCCAGATATAACCAGTACTTTCCATATTTTAGCCAGTGCTCTCATGTTTTGCTTTTTCAGTTGTACATCTGAATTTAATGTCCTGGGTCTCACTTGCAGATATTTCCTTATCATCTGGTGGATTATGTTTGTCGTGTAATGAGACTATCACCTTTCAGATATTACCGTGATATGCTTTTTGAAGTAATGAAAAATGGTAACTATGTTACTTGCTTGTTGGAATTCCAACTGAGTTAACTCCATGTATGAAGATTGTGCCTAACTTTTGTTAAATATAGCATGAAATAGGGAATTTGAATTTAAAATTTATTAATAGAAAAGAAGTTAACATTGACATTGACATTTTTTAGAGGAATACTTGCTAGTATAATAGAAGCTTGAGAAAAGATATCTACTTCAATTGCAGTTGCTTGTTTGGCATCTCTGTAGTGTTACACTCGTGCCACTTTGTTTTTTATTTAAATTATACCAGAAAGCATTCCTCCATCAATTTAAGTGAAAACTAAAAAACATAGAATGAAAGAAAAAAATATTCAAGAGAAATGTTAAGAATTATCAGCATGGGGCATGTATAGTTGATTTTGATGGAATATAGAAAATCTAGATTGAAAGAGAAAATTATTTAAATTATAGATAAGATATACAAAATAGGCAATTTGAATTTAAAAGAAAAGAAATTAATATTAACATTTCATTTTTAAGGAGAATAGATTAAGAAAACAAGTCATTCTAAAAAGTACATGAATGTATGCACAAGATACTAAAACGTCACTTTGGTTTGATATGATCTTTCAGTTCTTGTTATTATATCATAATATGTGTATGGTTTATTGGACATTATATCTCATCATTGATTAACTTCATGTTATACTAAATGTTTGTTCGAGTAGAAACTGGCCAATCTCCTGCTTGTTTTGATTACTTGCAGAACAACCTTATGACAGCATCCCAAATTTTAGCGCTGCAGATGCTTTAAGACTTACAGGAATTGGGAGAAATGAATTTATTGATATAATGAATAAGTGCAGATCTAAGGTACTGCAAAGATTTTTCCTGTAGATCAATGTTATCGACGGCGGACAATGGCGGAAAGCCAAAAATCCGCCATATGGTGCTTCCATAAAACACCATGGCGCCGCCATCTTTCACTAATTGGTCATGGCGGTTGTCAAAAAATCTGCCAACACAATCTGCACGACCGATATTTGACAATACTGCTGTAGATTACACATAAAAGTAAACTTAGTACTTGAATTGCATCTATGCCATGCTATGCATATTTACCTGTAGCAATCCTTGTTTATCTTACATTCAAGGCTTTATTCAATTGGTAAAAAGGAAAGTTCAATGAACCTTTATATAAGCTGACGTGCCATTAAAGTCGATGTATAGAAGGAATCAGTTATGGTAAGGATCCTAGCAAGACAGATATATATGCTTGCATTATATGTTCTCAATGACATTACTTAGAGATAAAATAGGTGATTTCTTCATTTTCTTCTTTTCCAACCATTATGCTCTGCAGTTTGAGTTTATGAATTCAGCAACTTTGCTGCCCCTTGTTCTGGATAATGATTTGGTTTTGCATACTATAGTCAACTCATCTCAAATGTGCCATTATGCTCAAAATACGTTGAAAACTTATATTATTCTTAACTCACCTGTCAATGCTCTATTGGGAATATCCAGAAAATAATGTGGAAATTGAACAAGTCAATAGCAAAAGAACATTTGCCTACTCAACCTGTGGATTTTCCAGTTGAACCCTGGTGGGGAGTTTGTCTTGTGAACTTTACCTTGGAGGAATTTAAGGTGGGGTATGTCTTTCACCCTTATAAAATAGAGGAGGATTTACTAAATTAATGGTTCATTGGCATTGAAAAAAAAAAACATTTGGAGAAATGCTAGCAATTGTCTACTCTTACTTTGTTGCCTATTTCTTCTCATCTTAATAGAAGCTATCAAATGAGGAAACGGCCGTAGTAGACAAAGTCTGTGAGGAGGAAGCAAATTCATTTGTCATGTTTGATCCTGATACCGTAAGGGGTCTTTGCAGACGAGGACTGGTCTACTTCGAAGTTCCTATACATCCCGATGACCGGTTTAAAGGTTTATTCTGCTTATGGTTTGTTCTATATATGTTAGCTTAATAAGTTTTACTTTCATAACTTCTATATAAAAAGTATAATTCCTGAGTTTTTGTCTGAAACTTCATAATTTAAATAAGTAGGGTAGAATCAGTAGTGTTTTGCTCTAAATTGAGGCAACTGACCAACTGGATTGACCATATTGGTTCCCCAAAATTGAAACCATACAGTTCTGTTTATGGCAGCACAACTGAACTATAACAAACATTTCTAAATTAGTTTCATTTATTTACAAGAATCTGTTGACCTTAAATGATTGAAATATATCCGAAACAATTGAATGATGTTAAATGGGTTTGGATCTCATCGCAAGAGCTCTTAACAAATGACATGGAAGTTGTGGTGCTCCCTCTTAAGGTTCTCTAGGGTATAAAGAAAGACATGGAACTTGTTTCCTATGTAGCTAGATCTTGTTCAGCCACTCTTGTCTCTCCCGTGAAATCTCAGCTCGAGTTAGTCTGACGGCTAAGAGATCAACACTCTCAGGTATCGGCTGTAGATTACTCCAATGACTGGGATTTTGCCGGAGTGAATCTATACAGTGTTGCCCAATTGATATTAGTCCATATGTACTTAATTGGATCTTTTTTCTTATAAGTAAAAACAAAGTGTCCCTCTTCTACTAAGAACCTTCTCATTGTTATTGCTGTAAGAGAACCTTCTCAATTGTTATTTCTGTAAGAGAACCTTCTCAATTTTTTCTTTCCAAGAAATAAGAGTGGCCAGCTAGTCACCGTTGACCCATGCGAAAACTTAAAATAATAACTATTAAATATTTTTCTTATGGCGCACTTTCGATTATGTTGCAGCTCTCGTTGATGGAATTTATTTATTTTCCACGATGTTGGTTAGTTTATGATTTCCTTAGTTGATGTCTTATGGACTCATAACTCGATATTATAAAAGTAGAATTACTGAACAAAGAATTTTTTTTAAAATATATTGTTCTTTCTTTTATTAATTTTTACCTGTTATTGAAGTGTCACAAATATCTATGGTCCTATTCAGTTACAAAATCATAAGTGGATACATAAAGATGAAAATTAGTGAAAAGAAGATATGACAAATAACATGTAAACTATCATTTTCAATAGTTGTGTCTCTTAAGTAATTTCAATAATATTTGTATTTATGGTGGCTCAGTTTCCAGGCTTGAAGGCTTTGTTTCCAATAGGGAGCAGTCTTATGAAGATCCTATTGAAGAGTAAAGTAGTTGTTTCAGTTTGTGTTTACATCATTTTTGTTTAAAGTATACATTTCCATATAGTTCGAGTAATTATTGATCTTTGCTTTCAGGCTGTTGTATGCAGTTTTTGTAGTCTCAAATGAAAATGCAACTGTTAGTGAGTTGGCAACAACCCTACAGGCTGAATTGTCACAGTTACTAGCTGCTGCTTCTTTTGTGTGTCGTTTGGGATGGGCTACAAAAGTGATTGATCCCAAATCTATTATTGGAAATTCCGGTATAACTATGTCTCCTAGAAGAAGTACATTCAGTGACGAAGACGCTTCTGTTGCTAGTCAGGGTTCTGAGAATATGCTTATTGATAATGACTCCCCTCGGCAAGGAGATGTTTCAGCTTCAGGAAACTATGGTCCTCGTTCTGCCTTTACTCGCGTTGCTTTAATAGTTGATGCTAATATTACATCCTATCTTATGATGGGATCTGTTTCACCAGGTTTATATCTTTTGCACCTTCTGTCTTGAAGCTTATGTTCATTCAGTATGGTTTTCAGAATTATTTTTTTTAAGTCAGTCTGTGCTGAGACAGAAAATTATGAGTAATCCATATTAAGGTTGGTCGTGATCTATTATTGATGTCTACGAGTAAGCTACCATTACCAGTCACATCTCATGTAGATGTTTTTAGCTCTAAAATTTAATTCTACCCTATATCTGATAGTTTTTAGTGCAAGATAATATTTTCAAGCTTCTAAGTGCTAATATTTTCCGCTTTCTTCTTTGCTACACATCAAAGTGTGTGCTTCTAGCAGTGGACACCTTTTGTGTTTTGGGGCATAAACAACAATTGGACAGCAATCTGGATATATGTAGAATTGATTACCAGAGTTTTAATAAGTAATCCAGAATATCCTCAATATATAAATTTAAATATTTATCAACAATTTGACAAGATTCTTAAAACAATTTAATAAGACCCGTCCTGCTGTTCAGTTATTCAGTAACGTGCTTACTGATAGCATAGGAAATCAGTCATGTGAATCCGTTTCAGGATATGGATAAGAGATATGGTGGGACTGTCAGCTAGGACATGTCTTGTAATATATAATGCAACTATCTTACAAGAAAATTCAAGGTAGAAACTCAACTTTAATAACCATGAGTTGGCCTAATAAATCTATATAGGTTTCTATTTTCCCCCACTTCTTGTTTTTTGGACTTTCTAGTTGCTAAAGTAAAATGCAGATCTATAATCTCTGTTAATTGAAATGGTAAAGAGATTGTTTTCTTTTGAGCACTGTCGTAGTGAAGTCTTTTGAATGGGAAAAAATAGGCAGTAGGAGAGCTATTTTCCTTGAAGTGAGTCAAACCTGCTTAATTGACTCAATAATCAGGGTTCAATATTTTGCCTTTGATTGAGATTGGTTTGCATCTCCGATCAAGATCATACTACTTTATTGAACTTTGTCAGGCCTGAAAACTCATGCCGTTACACTATACGAAGCGGGAAAATTGGGTCATGCGAGCATTGCTGATCTTTGCAAGGATCTTAGCACCCTGGAGGGTACAACATTTGAGGGAGAACTACAGGAATTTGCAAATCATTCGTATAGTCTGCGTTGTGTGTTAGAATGTCTGCATTCAGGTGGAATACCTGCCGACCAAAGAGAAGAGGGAGATATAAATAAACTGGGTACAACTACCTTAGTTAATGATAAGTCAAGTTCTGTGATAGCAGAGCCTGAAACCTCTTTGACTGACAGATCAAGAAACTCTAGTGATGGAGACACTGTAATAAATACTGATGATTTAGAAAACTTTGAATCAGAGAAGAATGTAGTAGAGACTTCTGTTCACTCAGAAATTTCTAGCAGTAAGGATGATGGAGACCATTCTGTTACTTTGGAAGATGACAGTAATCACATTCAGCAAGTCGATAAGTCAGACACAAACTTTCATAACAATGATAAAGTAGTAGAAGTTGAAGCGTCAGATGTTGGAACAGAAATGCAAAAGAAAAAGAAATATCGTGTAGACATTCTCCGGTCTGAAAGCTTGGCTTCTCTTGCACCAGCAACTCTTAACCGATTGTTTCTTCGTGACTACGATATACTTGTGTCCATAGTGCCTCTTTCCCATTCCTCAATTCTTCCTAGAGCCACAGGTCCAGTTCATTTTGGTCCTCCCACATATTCTTCTATGAGTCCTTGGATGAAATTGGTATTGTATTCAACAGCAGCTAGTGGGCCTCTGTCAGTTGTTCTGATGAAAGGACAGTGTATGCGCTTGCTTCCTGCCCCATTGGCTGGCTGTGAGAAAGCCCTTATATGGTCCTGGGATAGTACCACAGTGGGAGGGCTAGGAAGAAAATTTGAAGGAAATTTAATAAAGGGAAGCATACTCTTGCATTGTTTAAATTCACTTCTTAAGCATTCCGCGGTGTTGGTGCTGCCTCTCAGTAAGTACGATCTTAATAAATCTGGAAAAGCAGCTACTTTGGATATCCCTTTACCGTTAAAGAATGCAGATGGGACTATTGCTTCTGTAGGAGAAGAGTTAGGACTTTGTGAAGAAGAAAATTCGAAGCTGAATTCTCTGTTGACGAATTTGTCTGACAAGATGGAACTGTGGACAGTTGGTTATATTCGACTTTTGAGATTATTTATTGGAAAAGAATCAGATCAGTTATCTTCTGAAGTGAAGTACGAATGGGTTCCATTGAGTTTGGAATTTGGGATGCCACTATTTAGTCCAACCTTGTGCAATAATATATGTAGAAGGATAATTTCATCAGAGATGCTCCAATCTGGCTCATTTGCTGAACACCATGATGCAATGCAAAACTTAAGGAAGAAGTTGTATGACATTTGTGCTGAGTACCAATCAACAGGTTTTACCGGAAAGCTTCTTTACCAGAAACAGCTAGCAAAGAAGTCTTTTGGGAAGCTTAAGAACCATGCTAGTGGAAAGTTGAATCCACTTCTAGATCCTTCTTCTCCCATTTCAGGGGCATCAAGTGTCCATCAGAGGTTAATACTTGCTAATCGACAGCGGTGCCAAACTGAAGTGTTGAGCTTTGACGGAAGTGTTCTTAGGTTTGTTATCGAGCTTCTATTAACTCAATATACTTGAAGATTCATTACATAAAATTCTATTAGCATTATATTGACAAACATAAAACAGAAGGCTCATTATTTTGATTGCCTAATTATCTCAAGTCTATTGAATGGTGCATGCAGATCATATGAGTTAACTCCAGCTGATGTAGCTGCCACAACGGATGTTAAAGAAGCAACTCAAGCGGATACAATGAAAACTGAATCAGAAGAAAATGATAGCAAAGAACCAATCCTTCCTGGTGTTAATCTTATTTTTGATGGTTCTAAGTTACTTCCATTTGACATAGGTGCTTGCCTCCAGGCATGCCAACCTATTTGCCTAATAACTGAGGCAGCAGCTGTCTCAGCATCTGTAGCTATGAAATAGATCTGCAGTCATTATAGATTACTCCACTTAAAAACATGGATACCAGTGAATGACAATGCCAAAGATTTACTTGGCAATGTTGATGAAATTATCTGGTTCGTATGCATCTTCAAAGTGGATGGTTTGTGCATAAATTTTGGCTGAGGTTGGAGATAAGGTTCGATTCTTTTGACTGGTTTCCACGTTCCTTACAAATTTGGTGACACCTATATGGATTTTGTACACGTTAATACTTAATCAGTGTTCTACTTTTTTTTCCAGGTTTTTCCACATCAGGAATCCACATCAACTGGAGCTGTGAATAATGTATATATGACAGGAGGTTTATTTGCTCCTGTAACATACTTGCAACGAAGAGGGCATCAAGTCACCAGTTGCAAATACTTGAGGATAGTGTGACCATTGAATATCCTTATTGGCCATGTGTAATCACATAGTGCCCTAGATTATTCATCAACTACAACACTTTGGTAACAGGAATCAGTTTTTTTAGACGAATTTCATTTGTTCATACACGCATTTAGCCAGATGTGGTGAATTTCAACTGCATTCAAGAACTAAAATTGGAAAACATTATTTGTTTGGTCGAGAATGCATTCGAAATATTTAGCAACACGAGAACATAATTATATTCCTTTAATAGGAGCATTAAAATAATAGTCCAGTTGAGAGTGTTATTTTATCTACAACTAGTTAAAAATTCCTGCATTGAGAAAGTTGATTGTAAATTTAGACAATTGAAAACAAATGAAAATCATTAAATCTATTACATATTAACTATTAGTTGAATACTTTTAAAGATAAAGAGTTACATATATTTTTAAGTTGTTGTTGCTCTACATAAACAAAAAAACTATCAAATATGAAAATATCAAAAAATGTCTTCATGCAATTTCAACTGAAAACTTTGTAGTTGAGAATTGGTTCTTGGGTTAGATAGCTCTCGAGTGTTTGTTGTCGTGGAATATCATAAGTATAAAGTTGAGAATATCTTATGATAGGGTGGTACACAATCACTACAACCCTACCACATCAAGACAATTTCCAAGTTATGTGTGTTGTTTTTGGTAGTGTCTATCGTTTGACAAGCTAACTCATTGGTAGGCGAATTGATGTGATCAAATACATTATAAACACGTGTTTGAACCTCGAAGATAGTTGATCATAAGATTTACTTCTTCCACGTGTTTGAACCTCGAAGATAGTTGATCATAAGATTTACTTCTTCCGCTTTAAAATAAGTGTCGTTGAAGGTTTTTTCATACAGATTAAGGAATGTAATAATATTGTCATAAGATATTGCACTTTTACTAAATTAATTTTATAAATGTATTGAAAGTAGTGTAAAGTGTAATAATTAAAGGACACGATTGAAAAAATAACAATCATTTCTACATTGAAAAGTGATAATGACATTTATTTTAAAAAAAAATTTATTTGCTAAAACGACATTCATTTTAAAATGAAGGGAATAGAAACTAGAATCATTGTCTAACATACAAATATGATTATGATATACTAAACTAAGACTATATCAGATCTAGGGTTGCAAGAGAAGATAAACATAAATAAACTTTTCAACTTTTTGATAGAATTGGAGAATAAGAATAATACAAATAAGATTATGATAGACTAAACTAAGACTATATCAGACCTAGGGTTGCAAGAGAAGATAAACATAAACAATTTTTTTTAACATTTTGATAGAATGAAAGAATAAGAAAAATACAATATAAATAGCTAGGTCGAACTAACTAAATGGGCCAAGGGCGTTCTCAAATAAAACAAACATCAATAACTAAATAGAAAAAATTTCCAACTGCACCCCTATTTTTCTAAATAAAGTCCTTCAACCAAATAGATTTTTTTCTTTCTCTAATGGACTGCCTAACAATACTTTTTTCCTATTGGAGAATCTTGTCCTCAAGGTTAATAGAACTAACATTTGGGATTGGACTGGATTTGGGTGGGATTTTCGGAATAGGTATTATTAGGGTATGGTTGGATAAAAAAAGGTATTTGGGAAGTTGGAAAATATGGGATAGTGGGATTGGGGCGCGTGTCGAGGCTTAGGGAAAGGGAAATTTTAAAGCCGTAATAAATGTTGGTGGGAGATTGTGATGGGAAGCGTGTATGTGTGGTTATAGTTTGTGTACAGTTCTTGGAATGAGATGAAGAGATAAAGGAATCTAATGAATATTTGCTGGAAAATTGTGGTGTGGGGTCCCACACGTCTGATACGCGTGCAGGTTCCTCGGGGTAATGCGCATGCCCCATTCAACTTGATGGTGTTTGCAAGCTGTCAAGCAATTTGTATCATGTGGCTGAATTGTTTTTCCTTTTTGTTCGTTGGAATTAAAAGGGTGAATAGAAAAATCTTTTAATACAGGGCCCACATGAGGTAGGCTAGGCTACATGGCAACATCTGTGGAGGCCAAAAGGATGTTCAACGGTGCAGCTGAAATGGTGCGGACATGAGTGGTAATATGGTCATTTTGGCACGAGGGTTGGGTTTTAATTCCTTCAAACTCATATTGAAACTCATTTGTTGGTAAGTGTTTACCCTTAACACTTGTACTTCCCTACACTTTACTCTCATAAATTCTCCACAAAGTCTAGAGTTTCAAAGTTCTTTTTTTTTTACTTGTACCCTTATTTCTATCATCTTCTCCACCTTCACTAAGTCTCTGAAATATACTCTCATTCATCAGCAAATATTTTATAGATTTGTAATGGAAGGGAAGTTAAATCCTTATTTTCTTTTTCACCAAAATAAGGCCTCAACAAAGAAACGTGAACCACATGGTGTATTTTGGAGGACGAACTGAGGTAAAGTTCATACGCAATATTACCAACTCGTCGAATCACTGAAAAGGGACCAAATAACGCTTGGCTAATATCGAGACGTTTGTTTTACCACCATATGTTGCATGTACGGTTGTAAACAAAGCAAAACCAAGTCTCCAATTGCAAAGGTAAAATCAACTCGCTTTTTGTTAGCTTGAAACTCCATTTTTGCTATGTTTTTTGTAGGTTAATCTTAATTTGATTTAAGATATGTTGTCTTTGTTGCAGAAGAGTATCCAAAGATTCTACAACAGTGGTGCTGGAAAGATAGTCAGGGATAGACGATGGACTACGACCATATAAAGCTGTGAAATGATTCATTTTGATGGTAGAGTGGAAAGATGTATTGTGCCAATACTCAGCCAAATAAAGGAACTTAAACCACTGCCGAGGGTGGTCACTCGCGAAACACCGCAGATAAGCCTCTAAACTTCAATTTAGAATCTCTATTTGTCCATCAGTTTGCGGATTATATGTCATACTATATTTGAGTGTTGTGCCTTGGTGTTTGAACAATTATTTCCAAATTGTGCTAAAAAATAATGGATCTCTATCAGAAATAATGGACTTAGGAATACCATGGAGACGACATATTTCTACATAAAATCTTACGGCCAAAACCTTTATCGTGAACTTGGGGGGGAGGACAGTGGAATAGAAGTACTTAGTAAGGCGGTCACAGAAAACCCAAATCACAACATGACCAAAAGAGTTAGGTAACTTTGTGACAAAGTCCATGGTGAGTTCTTCCCAGACCTAGATTGGTGTTGGTAATGGTTGTAACAATCCCTTTGTTTTCCGTGGTCGATATTTATTGTGTTGACAAATTGAACAATGTTTGATGTATTGTTTAACATCCATGTAAAGGTCTAACCAAGCAAAAGAAGCCCCAAGTCTGGCTATTGTGGGTTTAATTTCGGAATGACCACCAGTTGGGGTATTATGGAACTCACTGATGAGATTGAGGCACAATTTGTTACAATCAGGTATAATGAGTTTTTCTTTGAAATAAATAATTCCCTTTGTGAATTTGAGACAAAAGATCTGGTATTGGGGAAGACATGGATAATAAAAGGAGTTCTTCAGTACAATATTTTCTACTAAGAGCATCAGCAACTAAGTTTGACCGAACAGGTTTGTAGAAAATTTCAAAGTTGAAACCTTGAAGTTTAACTGTCCATTTTTGTTTTATGGGATTTGGATCTTTTGTAATAACAGATTTCTAAAGCTTTTCTAATCTGTGTAGATGTGGAAGGTTTATCCTGTAGCTGTGTAAAATTTGAGATCAAACTATTGATTGACTTGACTCATTATAGTGAAAGTCTCCACCGCGCTTTATTATTTCCAATGGAATGGGAAAAGAGCAAATAAAAACCCAAAATAAATATGCAAAGCTAAACTAAAAGTAAAGCAAGAACGATGAATTAAAGAGATCTAAGATACAGGGGTTGGTTATACAAAGGTAAGGTACTAGCACCCTATGTATCTATAGTATTTGTAGCAGTAGAAATTTTCAAGACTAAGCCATTGGATTGACTAGAATTTATACAAATCAAAATAAAAATCGCCACCACGCTTTATTGTTTCCAAAGGAATGAGAAAAGAGCGAATAACCCAAAAAAAGGGGGAAAGATTCAAGGTAAGGGGGTTGGTTATACAAATGGAAGGTATTAGCACCCTAAACATCTACGGTACTCCGCAGGAACCTCTTTGAAAAATCTGTATATTTTGGTTATAAAAATGTGTTGTATATAAAATGGATGGTGGAGGTGAGAAAAGAAATATTTTTATAATTTTTGCACCCGTCGCGGTTGCGAACCTTTAGTGCCTAGGTACCACCTTTCGTGCAATAGGGGATCAGGGTACACGTAGTTCCTCTTTTAAAAATTTGAAACACAAGTGTGTTGGTTAATTTTATGAGATAAGACATCATCTTCGTTGTCCGTGTGGAAAACATACTTACTACCCACAATCATGAGAAAAGAGAATTTGCATCATCTCAAAGTGGAGGATATGGCTTGGATTTTAAAATCAACAATGCCTCACTCAACACCCAAGTGGAAAATATCTCTCTTTACTATATATTGTAGAAGTATAGTTGTTTGTATCACTACAAGGATTGACAAGAGTCTAATCTTTTAAGAAAAGTTTTAAAATAAAAGGCCAAAGTGGCAAAAATGGTTTGAAATGAGATTGATTGACTTTTAGTCTTCTCACAAAAATGTCAAGGTATTATTAAATTAATTGAAATTTATTTAGGAAAATATTTTGAAAATGCATGGACCTAAATCTAAGTTTATTATGAAAGTATTTCAAGTTTAGAAATAAGAAGAGTTTTTAAAAGGAGGGAGAAGATTTTTGAAATTAAAGAAGGTGGGAGGAGATGAAGAGACTATCCTAAAGCATAAGGTAAAAGTTAGGGATAAGAACCATCTAACCAACAAGAAGCCAATACTTGACATTATGAGTCAATATAGAATTCCCATTCTTTGGATTGAAACCAAGAAAGCAAAGATACTAGACCTCTTGAGAGGATCCAACTTCAAGTGTATTAAGTCTTCGCAAAAATTGGGCAGAGTAACGGTTGTATACGGGTGAATTCCAGATTACAAACAAAGTATGTAATCACAATAACCTGCACACAAAACAAACAAACAACCCAATGTCTTGAGGTAAACCTTAAGAACTCCAGACAAAATAATCAAGTAATATCACAGGGTCTCTAAGATAGGCCAAGGTCTCTAACCCTAAGTACAAGAAGTCCAATACTCCATAATGCCAAGGATAGTAACCAAATAGTCTAAGTATCATTAAAGATTTTTATGGTTCATGTTGATTATTAGGTGTATTTAAAAGGAAAATAAAAGCTCAAGTGAGCAAAATAAAAATGACATAAAAGTAAATGCTCAAGTGAGCAAAATAATAAAAAATGGCATGAAATGTAAATGCTTAAATTAAATGGTACATAAAACATAAAAAATAAAAGCATAAAGTAAAGTCAATTGTTAGAAATTAGTGATTAGTTGGATGACCATCTTGAAACTTGCATTTGGAACTCATTAGAGGATTGGTAGAACCAAAGCCTCCACACAACAAGTTGCATTTGCTTTTTGTCAAGTATATCATCCATTTTGGAATCCTCAAAAGTAACATTTAATGATCAACTATGTTTAAGTGATCCGCGTTAACCAAAGGTGTTGTAGATCCATTAGA
Source organism: Vicia faba (assembly GCA_948472305.1). Lineage (NCBI taxonomy): Eukaryota > Viridiplantae > Streptophyta > Magnoliopsida > Fabales > Fabaceae > Vicia > Vicia faba. Next base: position 423,817,604 of record OX451736.1, read on the forward strand.
GGATTGGTAGAACCAAAACCTCCACACAATGAATCTCAAGGTTATTGGATCAAAGAGATCAAATTAACATACTTGGGCTTGCAATCATAAGTTTGGGCCACGAATGATCATTTATTTGAATCGGGACAAAATTTAGCGTTATGTTAAGCAATCGTAAGTGGACTTATGTAGAAGTCGCACATATTTTGAGGTCGGTCAATAGCAATCTATGTACTTCATGTTTAGATAAATGATATAGAAATCACCATCCCTTAACATGTAGCACAATTAAAAAAGAAAGGGATAAGATGAAGATGGAGGGGAATGATAAGTTAATTTGGATCACCATCTCAAAATTCTTTCATCTTTAAATTCAACCACTCCTTTAGATGGATTAAAGCACTAAACATATCATTAATCCAAAGCACCAAAAATGAATTAAATAATTCACTCTTAGGTAGATTTGAATTGATGAACATTTATCCAACTTCATCTACATCACAAAGTCCATTGAGTTTAAAGACAAATTGGACATTTAAAATTGTAATCTAAATTATCCATCAAAGAGAGTGAGCAGAAAAAATATTTGAGTCAAAACAACCCCAAAATAAGGCAGAAAAAGTAACTTTGGCACTGTTACAATCAATTGTGTTTAGACAGCAACCAATTGCATCAGTGCAGTTTTTTTCAAATCAATTTTCTGTGACAAACAATTGCAATGTTACAACAATTGATTGCAACCTGTTAAAATCAGTAGAAAACAACATTTCAAGGATCAAATTTTTGTTCCAACTTTTCATCAAACACCTTATGATCATGGATCCAATTGAGCATGAAAATTCCATCAAATTATGAGAAAATAGAACTAATGGAATCATAAAACAGTGCTCAATGAATCAAAACCAGAAATCCATAAGAGATCACATTGTGAAAGATGATGATCCAACTTATCAAAGGTAGAATTAGAGAATTATCAAACAACTTCCAGAATTTGCTTCAATTCAACAACAAGAATCAATTACCAAAGCTTGGATGTATAGAATTAATGAATAAAAAGTGTTTGGATGAAGGTTTAGCTCAAAGATTAGTAAGCTTCAATGCAAAGCTTACTAACTTTTTGAAAATGGAGCTTTGAGTGAATTTGGTAGAGAATTGAGAGATTTTTTAGCAAAGTGATTTTGGCTATCAAAAGCTTGAAATTTGAATGTGACGAGGGCTCTATTTATAGAGTTTAGGATTGGGATTAGTGGTAATTTGGTAATTGATTCTTGGAGCCAAAAATTGAATTAATGATATAATTTTCAAATTATGCAGAAAAATTGGAGCCAAAAAGATGACAGATTTGAAATTGTTGGCTTTTTTTCAAAAATCACGTGTGTTTTGCTGCTATGAGTCGACACAAGAGTCGTATGCGTCGAAACATGCTAGTTGTATAACACAGCATGAGTCGACGCAAGCTTCTATGGGTCGATACAAGCTGCTATTTCAATACAAAACAGAATCAATCAACTTGCATGAGTCAATACATAATATGTATGTGTCGGCACATGCTAGTTATACAAAGCAGGATGAGTCGATACAAGCCTCTATGTGTCGATACAAGCTGCCTTCGACACAATACAGAATCAATCAACTTGCATGAGTCGATACATAACATGTATGTGTCGACACATGCTAGTTATACAAAGCAGGATGATTCAACACAAGCTTCTATGAGTCGATACAAGCTGCCTTCGACAAAATACATAATCAATCAACTTGCATGAGTCGATACATAACATGTATATGTCGACACATGCTAGTTACACAAAGCAGGATGATTCGACACAAGCTTCTATGGGTCGATACAAGCTGCCTTCGACATAATACAGAATCAATCAACTTGCATGAGTTGATACATAACATGTATGTGTCGATGCAAGCTGCTACTTCGACACAATACAGAATCAATCAACTTGCATGAGTCGATACATAACATGTATGTGTCGACACATACTAAAAAAAAATATTTTTGAAGGCTGGAAACACAGTTTTTTTTTCAAAGATTATGCACAATACACTCTGTGCCATTGATTGCACTATGGGAGCAATCGATTGTTCAGGTCAACAAAAAAAATGAAAAAAATTTAATTATTTTTATTTTTCTTTGCAAAAAAGAGATTTTAGGGAAATAATACCGGAAAACCTTATTGGTTGGATGCTTCGACTCGGTACCTACAAAACACAATTTTGCAAAGACAAAGACAAATATTTTTTTGTATTTTGGTTAGAGGTTAATTATCAACGCATATATAAAATACACAACTAAGGTGCTTGGAGATTCCTCAAGAGAAAACTTAAAGATAGGAGATAGAAAAAAGAGGAAGAACCAACCTTAATGTGATTTTGTTATGATCAAGTTGGCATGATATGATAGGGGAATCTTAGGGGAAAAAATTGGGGTACAACAGCTGCCCTTATTTAAGTGTCTTCTATCCGGAGATACGAAGGTTAAAAATCTTCGTGTCGACGCGATTGAAGATACTTAAATATAAAACAAGCCCTATTTTTGTCTCTAAGATGCCATGCAATGCTTATGATTGTGAATGCATATGAACAGAACAAAAGAGACGCAAAGTATCACTGGGGATGCCACAAAAATGAAGAAACAAAGGAGAAACCCCACCAGGAAAATAAATCACTGGTGGACCAAAAGAATTGAATCAGAGAGGAGGATAACAAGCATCGACGTTCACTGTCGATGTCTTCCAACATTCACTGAAGGTAGAGAGAAAATATCATGCCACCGCCATTCACTGACGATGAACTACCAACGTTCACTGAAGATATAAAAAAGATAAGAAACACCGATGTTCACTACCGATGTACTACCAACGTTCACTGAAGGTAGAGAGAAAATATCATACCATCGCCATTCACTGACGATGAACTATCAATGTTCACTGAAGATAGCAAAAAGATAACAAACACTGACGTTCGCTGCCGATGTACTACCAACATTCACTAAAGGTAGAAAGAAAATATCATACCATCGCCGTTCACTGACGACGAACTATCAACGTTCACTGAAGATAGCAAAAAGATAAGAAACACTGACGTTCACTGCTGATGTACTACCAACGTTGACTGAAGGTAGATAGAAAATATCATACCACCACCGTTCACTGATGATGAACTATCAACGTTCACTGAAGATAGCAAAAAGATAACAAACAATGACGTTCACTGAAGGTAGAAAGAGAGAATATCATACCATCGCCGTTCACTGACGATGAACTATCAACGTTCACTGAAGATATCAAAAAGATAACAAACACTGACGTTCACTACCGATGTACTACCAACGTTCACTGAAGGTAGAGAGAAAATATCATACCACCGCCGTTCACTGACGATGAACTATCAACGTTCACTGAAGATAGCAAAAAGATAACAAACACCGATGTTCATTGCCGATGTACCACCAACATTCACTGAAGGTAGAGAGAAAATATCATACCATCGCCGTTCACTGACGATGAACTATCAACGTTCACTGAAGATAGCAAAAAGATAACAAACACCGACGTTCACTGCCGATGTACTACCAACGTTCACTGAAGGTAGAAAGAGAAAATATCATACCATTGTCGTTCACTGACAATGAACTATCAACGTTCACAGAAGATAGCAAAAAGATAACAAACACCGACGTTCACTGCCGATGTACTACCAGCGTTCACTGAAGGTAGAAGGAGAATATATCATACCATCGCCGTTCACTGACGATGAACTATCAACATTCACTGAAGATAGCAAAAAGATAACAAACACCGACGTTCACTGCCGATGTACTACCAACGTTCACTGAAGGTAGAGAGAAAATATCATGCCACCGCCATTCACTGACGATGAACTATCAACGTTCACTGAAGATAGCAAAAAGATAACAAACACCGACGTTCACTGTCGATGTACTACCAACGTTCACTGAAGGTAGAGAGAAAATATCATACCATCGCCATTCACTAACGATGAACTATCAATGTTCACTGATGATAGCAAAAAGATAAGAAACATCGACGTTCACTGCTGTTGTACTACCAACGTTCACTGAAGGTAGAAAGAGAAAATATCATACCATCTCCGTTCACTGACGATGAACTATCAACGTTCACTGGAGATAGAAAAAAGATAAGAAACACTGACGTTCACTGTCGGTGTCCTACCAACGTTCACTGAAGGTAGAAAGAGAAAATATCATACTACCGCCGTTCACTGACGATGAACTATCAACGTTCACTGAAGATAGCAAAAAGATAACAAACACCGACGTTCACTGCCGATGTATTACCAACGTTCACTGAAGGTAGAAAGAGAAAATATATCATACCACCGCCGTTCACTGACGATGAACTATCAACATTCACTGATGATAGTAAAAATATAAGAAACACCGACGTTCACTGCCGATGTACTACCAACGTTCACTGAAGGTAGAAAGAGAAAATATATCAAGTTTTCCCCAAAATCCTGGTATTTCACCTAGAACGGGTCTCAACTTCTTCTTTAACCAAGGCACTCTGTCTAGAAAGGGTAATATGTAAGCTTATCTCAAATAAAGAGACTTCCACTCATTGTCAAGGGGAATTGCAAAGAGAAATGACTTTCTGGGGATAGAAATATGCCTTCCTGGGGAAAGAGATATGACTTCTTGGGGAAAGAGATATGACTTCTTGGGGAAAGAGATATGACTTCCTGGGGAAAGAGATATGACTTCCTGGGGAAAGAGATATGACTTCCTGGGGAAAGATATATGACTTCCTGGGGAAATGCCACGTTATTCCTGCTGAGGAGATAAAGTCTTCTCGTGCAAAATAAATGCACAAACCAAAACTCAAAGTTCTCGGAAATCCAAAGTAAATAATATCGTCATGCAACCACAAATCCAATTAGAAACAAACTGGAGCAAGACAGCTAACGAAGATACATCCTTTGAGAAATAAACTCAAGAGGGAAAACCAAATCCACCTAAGAAAGGAGCGCTGCAGGAAGGTTAGAACACAATGTCAATAAAAAATGATTTGTAGAAATGCATGATGCATGTATGAATGTATGAGTGATATCATGCATACGCTGGTAAAAGGATACATAATCAGTACAAACAACCAAAACCGCCTCATGTACCAACAACATTGGGCTAAACTTCAACCAGAAAGATCAATCCAAGAAAGGTAAAAGCAACTGCGGAAACCACACCTATTGCTTGTCCTAACTTCACTGAGGAGAAACATAATCCGGATGTAGCTAAATCAAACAGATACCGGGATAGAACATATTTCTTCCGGTTACATCAGAGAAACCATTTTTTCAAAAGAAACATACCTACTGGAGATTGCAAGACCAGCCTCAAATAAAGCAGACTGACACCGAGACAATCAAAACCTCACTGGGGGATTCAGACCCACTTTGAAGGAGGAAAAACATACAGACTTCACTAAGGGAGACAATGCTTCATCATCGAGACATCTACTGGGGACTTCATGTTGACTTCATTGGGGAGGTCAAAACCACATCATCGAGGGGAAACCAAGATACGTTCTTCACTGGGGAAACCAGAGATACGTGTTCTTCGAGAGTAATTATTGCACCAACTTCTTTGGGGAGAAAGGACTTCTATCAAATAAACGAGGCCTTCACTGGAGAATATTGGATTGAGTCTTCATATCATACAAACCTATTCCAACAAAAGATGCCCTGGTATAGTCTTCCTGGGAAATTGAGAAGTCAACACTAATGCCAATATTGCAAAAAGAGTGATATCTTAGCATACCGAGGGAATAAAACCTTTCATCATATGAGGGAAAACTTCGCTGGGGAATCTGGGACGGAGGCTTCTGACCATGCAAACCCAAAATCAAAAGCGAACCAAGACTTGGTCGGGGATAATGGGATCACAAACCTAATATTGTACCTTGCACCCACTGGTATCGTCTTTAACTATCTAAGAAACACACAAACATTGCGCACATACCAACAACATGACCTGAGAAAAACCTTCATGAAGGAAGTAAATCTTCTTAAAACAATTAGAGTTTGTTCATTCCCGGGGTCACCATTTTTGTTGTCATTGTTTCATCATAAATCCCAAAGTAAATTGAATTGTGAAGATCTCCCTTTTTTTTTAAAGTCAATTTTTCTTTTTTATCTTTTTGCTTTAAAAATTATTATCAATAATAAATAGAGTCTTTGCAAGCTAAATAAAAATAAGAACACAAAGAATTAGTTAAAAGCTCGAATTTCATTAATAGAATGGTAGTCTGCGAATGGCGAGACTCCATGGATGATTACAAAGTTTGGGAAATGGTAATATATAATGAAAAAGATACATTGAGATATAATGACCATCATTCTCCCTAAAAACTTTTGAAATCCTGAGCAGCAGCTTTTGCTGAAGTATGGTGAGGATCCTAGAAGATTGTTGCTTCAACGATCAAGTCTTGTATGACGTAGTTACTTGCCAAGAAAAATCCCTAACTTTTGCCTAAGCTGCCCTTGCGGGTTTTCAACTTAGCGGGAAATTTATTCTGTTTATGTCTCTAATTTTTTCCTAGACCGCCCTTTCGGGTTTTCAGCCTACCGAGACGCTCCTTTTTGCCTAAGCCGCCCTTTCGGGTTTTCAACTTAGCGAGCTGTTCTTTTATTTCTTTAGGAAAAGTATTTCTTAACTGCGTCAGCATTCATGGGACGTGGGAACTCCTCGCCATCCATAGTTTCAAGAATTAATGCACCACCAGAGAAGGCTTTCTTGATAAGATACGGGCCTTCAAAATTGGGAGTCCACTTGCCCCTAGAATCAGTGTTAAAAGACATGATCTTCCTGAGCACGAGGTCGCCTTCTCTGATATAACTTCCCATGACACAAAGCTGTCATTCTCTTCTCTTCAATCAAATTCAATTGGTCAAACCTATTCTGGACCCATTCATCCTCTGTCAACTTGGCTTCCATTATCACACACAATGAGGGAATCTCTACCTCAATAGGGAGTACAACTTCCATTCCATATACCAGGGAGAATGGGGTTTCTCCTGTTGAAGTGCGGACAGATGTTCGATATCCATGCAGAGTAAAAGGGAGCATTTCATGCCAATCCTTATAAGTAACAACCATTTTCTAGATAATTCTCTTGATATTCTTATTAGCAACTTCAACAGCCCCATTCATCTTTGGCCTGTATGGAGACGAATTGTGATGGACAATCTTGAATTCTTCACACAGTTCTGTCATCATCTTGTTATTCAAATTCGAACCATTGTCAATGATGATTCTGCTCGATACACCATACCGGCATATAAGATTATTTTTGATGAAACGCACAACGACCTATTTGGTAACATTGGCATAAGAAGCAGCCTCTACCCATTTGGTAAAGTAGTCAATTGCTACCAAGATGAAACGGTGTCCATTCGAAGCTTTGGGTTCTATCATCCCGATCATGTCTATACCCCACATAGAGAAAGGCCATGGGGAGGAAATCACATTGAGAAGTGTTGGAGGCACATGGATCTTATCCGCATAAACCTGGCATTTATGGCACTTCTTTGCAAATTTGTAACAATCAGATTCCATTTACAACCAATAATAACCTGCCCTTAGCATCTTTTTAGCCATCGAATGCCCATTAGCATGAGCGCCAAATGAACCTTCATGAATCTCATGCATCAACATGTCTGCTTCGTGTCTATCCATGATTCTAAGCAAGACCATGTCATAATTTCTCTTGTATAACACATTTTCACTGAGGAAGAAACTGCCTGCCAATCTTCTCAGTGTCTTTCTATCTTTCCTCGACACACCAATCGGGTATTCCTGAGTCTGAAGAAAATGTTTGATATCATAATACCAAGGTTTTTCATCTTCTACCTCCTCTGTCGTAAACACATGAGCGGGCCTATCCAGACGTCGAACTGCAATACGGGGTATATCATTCCAAGCATTTACTTGGTACATGGAAGCCAGAGTTGCCAGAGCATCTGCCATTTGATATTCATCTCTAGGAATGTGATGGAATTCAACTTTATTGAAGAAGGGTAGTAATCTTCTAGCATAATCCTTGTAAGGGATCAAGCCAGGGTGACGAGTATCCCATTCTCCTTTAATCTGATTTATTACCAAAGCTGAATCACCATACACATCTAGAATTTTGATTCTGAGATCAATAGCTTCCTCAAGACCCATGATGCAAGCCTCATATTCTGCCATATTATTAGTGCAATCAAATGTTAACCTTGCAGTAAAAGGAATGTGTGATCCATGAGGAGTGACGATCACATCACCAATTCCTTTACCATAAGCATTCACCGCTCCATCAAATATCATACTCCAACGAGATTTAGGGTCGGGGCCTTCCTCAGGCAATGGTTCATCACAATCTTTCACTTTTAGGAACATCACATCCTCATCGGGGAATTCATATTCTGCAAACTGATGATCTTCCACCGGCTGGTGAGCAAGGTAATCTGCCAACACACTACTTTTGATAGCTTTTTGAGTGCGGTACTCAATATCATATTCAGATAACAATATCTGCCAGCGGGCAATTCTCCCAGTAAGAGCAGGCTTCTCAAAAATATACTTGATTGGATCCATTTTGGAGATCAACCAAGTGGTATGATTCAACATATACTGCCGCAAACGCTTTACCGCCCAGGCCAAAGCACAACACATTTTTTCTAGTGTGGAATACCGCGACTTACATTCAGTGGACTGTTCACTGAGATAATAAATGGCGAACTCTTTCTTCCATGTTTCATCCTATTGTCCCAGAATACAACCCATGGATTTATCTAACAATGTTAGATACATAATCAACGGTCTTCCTTCTACGGGAGGGAGCAAGATAGGAGGTTCAAGCAGATACTCTTTAATACTCTCAAATGCCTTTTGGCAGTCATCATCCACACACAACCTTGATCTTTCTTTAACAACTTAAAGATCGGTTCACACTTTGCAGTCATGTGGGAAATGAATCTGGAAATATAATTCAAACGCCCGAGGAAACCCCTGACTTGCTTTTCAGTTCTTGGTGCTGGCATTTCTTGAATTGCTTTGACTTTATCAGGGTCAACTTCAATTCCTTTCTGGCTAACAATAAAACCCAACAATTTCCCCGATCTAACTCCGAAGGTGCATTTATTTGGATTCAAGCGGAGACGATACTTCCTCAAATGCTGAAACAACTTCAACAAATCTTGTATATGCCCTTCTTCAGTTTGGGATTTTGCAATCATATCATCAACATATACTTCAATTTCCTTGTGCATCAGATCATGGAATAAGGTTGCATAGCCCTCTGGTACGTTGCACCAGCGTTCTTCAACCTGAAGGGCATCACTCTGTAACAGAATGTTCCCCAGGGTGTGATAAACGTTGTTTTTTCCATGTCCTCTGGAGCCATTCTTATTTGATTATACCCGGAAAATCCGTCCATGAACGAGAATACCTTGAATTTTGCTGTGCTGTCCACTAACATGTCAATGTGAGGCAATGGAAAATCATCTTTCAGACTAGCTTTATTTAGATCTCTGTAATCTACACACATGCGGACTTTTCTGTCTTTTTTTGGTACTGGGACAATATTGGCAATCCGTTGAGGATACACTGACGTCACAAGAAAACCAGCATTAATCTATTTTAGGACCTCCTCTTTGATCTTTACTGCCTTATCTGGGTGGGTTCTTCTCAACTTTTGTTTAACTGGAGGACACTCTGGCTTTAACGGCAAACGATGCTCGACAATGTCTATATCTAGACCAGGCATATCTTGATAAGACCAAGCAAAAATATCCACATACTCTTTCAACAGCTCAATCAACCCGCTTTTTACATCAGGATGCAAGGATGCTCCAATCTTAACTTCCTTCGGATCTTCTTCTGAACCCACATTAATCACTTCCAAAGGCTCCTTATATGGCTGAATGGTATTTTCCTCGTGCTCAAGCAAACGTGAGACCTCTTCTGGAATCTCATCATAATCTTCTTCTTCAGATCCATACACAGGACATTCAAAGTTGGGAGAGGGTGCAGGGTCATTGTATTCAACGGGTTTTTTAATTAATATGCATATGTGATTTATGATTGCTTTTAGAGACTGACACATATAACAAGTGATCATGCAGATTAATTTTCAGTTATTATTTATTTTGAAAAGGGTTCTTTTTTTATTACCATTTCCCAAGAAAAAGCAGAAAATAAAGACATATTTTTGGAAGCAAAGACAACTTTTATTAATGATCTTAAAAATCAAAGCAAACAGATAAGCCCATACAATACTTTCACCTTGAGCAGAGTGAAAGCTTTTCAAAAGAAATAAACTGATTAACAAAACAAATTACTTTGAAATATGTATGCCAGAAGGAACATCAATGGTGACCCAGTTCTGAACTCGGACTCTATGCGTCACATAATTCGGTACTTCCTGCTCTGCTTCATCCTCTTCAACAGCATTAATTCCAGAACCAATTGGATGGAGGTAGCCTCCGTTGCGGAAAACATCATGATAATTGTTCACAGAATACTTTGACTTCAAACTTTCGCCTTTGCCATTCTTCGAAGAGAAACCCAAACCAGTTCTGTTTTTGTTCACAGGTGGATCCACAAGTTGTCCCCAAACTGCATTATGACCATTGCGCACAACCTGCTGCGCGTCCTTGAGCAAAACCACAGAATTCTTATTCCTCCTTATGTTGTCAATAGATAGGGCTTGGAACTGGGTTCCAACAGCAGCCTCATCCACTTCTACAATACTGAAAGAGGATAGATGGGATATCAACAACGCCTACTCCCCATTTATGATCACCACCTTCCCTTCGCGTACAAACTTTAACTTCTGATGCAGAGTTGAAGTGACAACCCCTGCTTCGTGTATCCATGGTCGTCCTAGCAAACAACTATATGCGGGAATAATGTCCATGACCTGGAAGGTTATCAAGAACAAATATGGTCCTATATGGATGGGCAAGTCCACTTCACCGATGACAGATTTCCTTGACCCATCAAAAGCCTTCACAATGATGCCACTCGGGCGCATAGGTGCTCCTTGATACTTTAACTTCATGAGGGTACTCCTCGGCATAACATTCAGCGTGGATCCGTTATCAATTAGCACATTGGACAGCGAATCATTCTTGCAGTTCATAGATATGTGGAGGGCCAGGTTGTGATTCCTCCCCTCATCTGGTAACTCATCATCACAGAAACTCAAATTGTTACATGACGTAATGTTTCCAATTACGCTACTGAATTGATCTAATGGCATGTCATTCTCCACAAAAGCTTGGTCTAGTACTCTCATCAATGATTCTCTATGAGCAGAGGAATTCATTAATAAAGCCAGGATATATATCTTGGAAGGAGTCTGCAATAGCTGATCTACAATTTTGTAGTCGCTCATCTTAATTATCTTCAAAATATCATCCACTTTTTTCTCTAATGTAGCTCCACTAGTCTCTCATGTAGCCTTCTTAGGCTCATCGTTCTCAGCAATTTTATTTCCAGCAACAACATCTCTTTGAATAACCGGCGCAAACACACGACCACTACGGGTCACCCTGCTATCATCAGCTATATTTCCAACATCTGGCATTGGCTGGATGGGAATCTCCACCCCATCTTCTAAGATTGTAGCGTTGTATTTGTAAGGCAGAGCCTTATCTGATTTATAGGGAACAGGTCCTGGAAGACTAATTACCAATGGGGTAACAGCTGGTTTTCTATGGTACTCCACCTCAAGACGAGCGGGTGCACCAAAACAAGGTACAATGACATTTACACCTTCCTCAACACAATCAGCCATCAAAAAGTCATTTCCGACAAACAAATCTTCATCTGAAGAGAAATACTCATTTACGGAGGCATACTCTTCCTCTGACTCTTCTTCCATCAAACAAACTTCAACCATATCAATCTCATGATAATCATCTCTCTGACCTGTGATCTTGATAGTTCCATTGTCTAATAGCAACTGAACACCTTCCCTCACAATTGAACATCCTCGGGGATTTCGACAACAAACTATGCAAGATCCATATTGGTGTTCCACCTGACCAGTAGTACGGCAGAAGGTAGCATGCAACTGCACGAGATCCTCATTCAAATGATCCACATCAAAAATTCTGAATTCACCAGGACATCCAGAAACCATATTCACTTCCTCTTCATATTCCTCCCTAGGCCTGATTATATAGATTAAACCTTCATCCATCATCTCCTGTAAATCAGCCTTTATCTTCTCGCAACCCTGTATATTTATACTACAAACAACACAACTGGCATGGTCATGCGTATAATAACTGAATTCATAGAGGTCTGCGTGCATCTTCACCAAATCTCCTCTAACCAGATTAATGTCAAAAATTCGAAAGTCGCTTGGACAACCGGCCACCATATTTACAGCATTCACTCCCCCGTGCTTGGGTAGAGGATTGTCTTTCACATTAGGTCCCACGTCTTTGAAAGATAAAATTCCAGACTTTGCCAACCTTTGCACTTCAGTCCTCAAAGGATAACAATTCTCAACACTATGCCCTGGTGCTCCCTGATGAAAGGCATACGTCTAGTCTGCTTTGTAACACCAAGGCAATGGTGATGGTATGGCGGGAGGTGGTCGTGTCTGGACCAACTTCTTCTGAATCAATGCTGGTAGTAGCTCTGCATAGCTCATGGGAATAGGATCATAGTTCTCCCTTCTCTGATTATACCCTTGATTCCCCTGCTGGGACAGTCTCTGATAAGCAATGGTAGTCGGAGCGACATTCATAACAGGAGTAACTGAGGCGACTTATTGATGACGCTGATAATTCTTTCTAGGAGCGTTTACCCTTCTCTCTTGCATAACAGCATTTGTATCCCCCTCTTTCTTCTTTGTAAACCCATAAGCTGGCTTTTCACCCCTCTGGATCTTTCACCCTTTGTCAAACGGCCTTCTCTTATTGCCTCTTCTAGGCGGACACCCATTCCTACCATCTCTGTAAAATCACTTGGGGCACTTTCTACCATTCTTTCGTAGTAGAAAGCGCCTAGCGTCTTCAGAAAAATCTTAGTCATTTCTTTCTCCTCCATGGGAGGAATCACTTGTGCAGCCACTTCGTGCCATCTCTGTGCATACTCTTTAAACAATTCTGTCTTTCTGAACCATGGCCCTAAGCTGGTCACTGTCAGGCGCCATGTCCATATTGTACTTGTATTGTTTAATGAATGCTTCTCCCAAATCATTAAAAGTATAGATGTTGGTGCTGTCTAAACTCATGTACTATTTCAACGCTGCGCCGGTCAGACTATCCTGGAAAAAGTGAATCAGCAGACACTGATCATCGGTATGGGTAGACATTCTTCTTACATACATCACCAAATGAGCACGAGGGCAAGTGTTGCCCTTGTACTTCTCAAATTCCGGGACCTTGAACTTAGAAGGCACTTTAACATTCGGGACCAAACACAACTCATTCACATTTTGTCCAAATAGCTCTTTTCCCCTAAGAGACTTCATCTCTCTTTGCATTCTATCAAATTGTTCTTGGAAATCATCCATTCTGTCATAAAGACCCAAGTCTTCACTCGGCGGAGGGAAAGGACGACACATATCTTCATTAACAAACGGAACCAAATTCACCGAAGGAGGTGCAGCCGGAACAGTATGCACCACATGAGGTGCAGGAGTAACAACATTTTGAACCACTAGAGCATCTTGAGGGCCAAGATTGAAACCTTCAGGTGCAAAATTCGATGGCATTCCCCATGAATAACCCTGAGGCATACGGTTTTGAACAACAGCCAGAGTAGTGGATACAGGAACAGTAGGAACTTCAGTATTTGCCCTTGTTGGTTGAGGTTGAACACTCGGTGGCTGATTTTGAGCAACCACCAGAGCTTCCATCAGAGTAGTCAATTTGGCCAAGCCAGCCTTCAAAGCGGAAACTTCTTCGCGCAGCTCGCGATTCTCCTGTTCTAAGTTGTTCATCTTCTTTTTGAAATTAGCCCGAGTGTTGTAGTGATGAGTCAGCTTGCTGAGTGAAGTAAAGAAGTTAGGTAAGACACCTGGATATGCATAACAAATATGTGCAATATGATGTATGATATGCAATGCACATGATTTATTTTTTACTTTATCGTTTAATATTTCAAGGGATTTATGGTTTATAGACATATTTCAAACATCCAAGTAATAAAGCTTTTGAAATACTAAAAAAAAATTATTATAATAACTTCAAAATGGATTACAAGTTTCAATAATCCCAAGTACAAGATGAAAGTACAATCTAAAATCCTGAGAAGAGGAACTAATGGAGATCAATCTGTACACTGGCGCTTCCCTGTGAGCCTGAAAATCTGAGCTCTCAACCTCTGGTTTTCTTCCACATGTCTGATGGCAACCTCCTTCCAATCATCTGAAGCAGGAAGTGAGTAATCAACACCTGTTTGAGGCTTAGGAGAAAATAAATCCCCTTGCCTCTCCATAGACTCCACCGCTCGACTCTCAAGGATCTCGATCAAATCATCTTTCTCCTTCAGGTCTACTCTGTAGGAACTCTCTAAAGTATGGAACTTGTTCTTCCAAGCTTCCCTTTCCTGTTGCATCCTAACCAAAGCAAGATGCAGCTCTTCTAGATCATCTAAAAAGGGAGAAGTGGTCTTCGCAAACAAATCAGGCATGTGTGTCTCCCGAGTATATGACATCTTCAACTGAATGGCTCTCGATAGGACCCACTGAAGATATGGCTCCAAAGAAACAACACCTCTAGGTCCCAAATCCTTCCTACTCTTCTTATGAATGTGACGCCAGGCCTTTGCAATCTACTCCCTAGCTTCCCTGTGGTCTTCTCCTTCCTTCAGAAAGAAACTACTCAAATGAATACTATTCGGTTTATCCCTCATCGGGTAACCAAGTTGTCATCGTGCAAGAACAGGGTTATAGTTAATTCCTCCCTTTGTACCAAGAAGAGGCACATTGGGGAAACTACCACAACTGTCAATAACCTCCACATCCTGGTAAGCTCGATGATACCAATCAATATCCGAGTGAGTAAGTGCCATGATCTTAGGAGCCCAACGAGGTTCCTTCTTGACATCCCAAAAAGCATCAGACCGAGGCATATGAGAGATAAACCACTGGTACAACAAAGGCGTGCAATAGATAATCATTACCCAATGATAGGAACTCCGAAGATGAACAGAGTAATAAGCATCACCCAATAGTGTAGGAACCGGGTTTCCAATCATGAAAGTCCTGATAGCGTTAATGTCGACAAACTTGTCCACATTAGGAAATAAGAATAATCCATAGGCAAGTAAAGCAAAGATGACCTCAAAAGCAACCGTACTCTTCATCCTGGCAAAGTAACGAGCTTTCTCCAATAAGAACTGAGCTGGTAATCCTCTAATTCCTCCTTTGGTAGTCATATGGGCTTCCACCTCAGACTTTCCCAGATGAATCAAAGCAACAATCTCATGTGGTTTTGGCTCACCCTCCAAACCAGTAAAAGGAACACGATCGGTAACAGGTAAATCCAAAAGATAGGAATACTCTTCCAATGTTGGTATCAACTGATAATCAGGAAAAGTAAAGCAGTGATACACCGGATCATAGAACTGGACCAAAGTTGAGAGAATACCCTCCTTCATCTTCAGCTTCATGAGAGGAATAATGGATCCATACTTCTTCTGAAAGTCTGCAGAACACTCGATCTCGGGAATTAGACTTATCAACTCATCTATCTTAGGATCCTTGAAATTGTATTTCCCGGTCTTTCTCTTTCCAGAATCCATGGTTTAAAAGTACCTGAGATATTCACAAATAGTCAACATTTAAATCCCTTGAAATATTGTTTTCTTCAAAAGATGATTATGAGTGCATAGATGCATGATGCAACAATCACACACAAGATCACACATATAAGGTTCATAGGTTCAACGTCACGAGCATGAGGTCGAAGGTAATACCCATAAGGTATTGGTATAAAAAGTTATCACCTGCTGAACAAGGTTCTAAGAGGTTCCCAGAGTCTACATCCTTCCTTCGGATATTACCAACTTCCCGATTAACTCGGTAATTAGTAATATTCTCAAGAAAGACTCGTCCGAGCATAGTATTGCGTAACAACTATTTCTGGATTACTCCGTCATAGCTTCCGCACTACACCTGAAAGGCCAAGATGGGTTAGGTAATCTACGGTCCTCAGCTTCAGCAGGCTCTCAGGTCGAAAGCAGCACGTCTTCCCGATTACTCAGTAAACGACACTACAGTCAAAGGGGCCTCCATTGAGTGGGGGATCTCATGCCTCCTTTTTTGGGATTACTCCCTCAAAGTTAACATGACTATACCGCCCATCATATCTTAAAGTTTGCCCAAGTCCGGGTATAGGACTTATGAGTAATCACCAAGCACCCTATAAACCAGGAAAATCCAGACAAACATATATACAAAATATAACACATAAACACAATAACACATATACAGATATGAACAAATATATGCTCAACCCACTTAGGGATGGACCAGCAAGAGGTCAATGTTTCCCCAGTGAAGTCGTCATTTTTCTGTAGCGGTAGAAATGTTCAAGACTAAGCCATTGGATTGACTAGACTTTATACAAATTAAAATAAAAATCGCCACTGCACTTTATTGTTTCCAAAGGAATGGGAAAAGAGCGAATAACCCAAAAAAAGGGGGAAAGATTCAAGGTAAGGGGGTTGGTTATGCAAAGGGAAGGTATTATCACCCTAAACATCTACGGTACTCCACAGAAACCTCTTTGAAAAATATGTATATTTTGGCTATAAAAATGTGTTGTATATAAAATGGATGGTGGAGGTGAGAAAAGAAATATTTTTATGATTTTTGCACCCGCTGCGGTTGCGAACCTTTAGTGCCTACGTACCACCTTTCATGCAATAGGGGATCAGGGTACACGTAGTTCCTCTTTTAAAAATTTGAAACACAAGTGTGTTGGTTAATTTTATGAGATAAGACATCATCGTCGTTGTCCGTGTGGAAAACATACATACTACCCACAATCATGAGAAAGGAGAATTTGCATCATCTCAAAGTGAAGGATATGGCTTGGATTTTAAAATCAACAATGCCTCACTCAACACCCAAGTGGAAAATATCTCTCTTTACTACATATTGTAGAAGTATAGTTGTTTGCATCACTACAAGGATTGACAAGAGTCTAATCTTTTAAGAAAAGTTTTAAAATAAAAGGCCAAAGTGGCAAAAATGGTTTGAAATGAGATTGATTGACTTTTAGTCTTCTCACAAAAATGTCAAGGTATTATTAAATTGATTGAAATTTATTTATGAAAATGTTTTGAAAACGCATGGACCTAAATCCGAGTTTATTATGAAAGTATTTCAAGTTTAGAAATAAGAATAGTTTTTAAAAGGAGGGAGAAGATTTTTGAAATTAAAGAAGGTGGGAGGAGATGAAGAGACTATCCTAAAGCATAAGGTAAAAGCTATGGATAAGAACCATCTAAACAACAAGAAGCCAATACTTGATATTATGAGTCAATATAGAATTCTAATTCTTCGGATTGAAACAAAGCAAGCAAAGATATTAGACCTCTTGAGAGGACCCAACTTCAAGTGTATTAAGTCTTCGCAAAAATTGGGCAGAGTAACGGCTGTATACGGGTGAATTCCAGATTATAAACAAAGTATGTAATCACAATAACCTGCACACAAAACAAACAAACAACCCAATGTCTTGATGTAAACCTCAAGAACTCCATACAAAATAATCAAGTAAGATCACAAGGTCTCCAAGATAGGCCAAGGTCTCTAACCCTAAGTCCAAGAAGTCCAATACTCCATAATGCCAAGGATAGTAACCAAATAGTCCAAGTATCATTAAAGATTTTTATGGTTCATGTTGATTATTAGGTGTCTTTAAAAGGAAAAGAAAAGCTCAAGTGAGAAAAATAAAAATGACATAAAAGTAAATGCTCAAGTGAGCAAAATAAAAAAATGGCATGAAATGTAAATGCTTAAATTAAATGGTACATAAAACATAAAAAATAAAAGCATAAAATAAAGTCAATTGTTAGAAATTAGTGGTTAGTTGGATGACCATCTTGAAACTTGCATTTGGAACTCATTAGAGGATTGGTAGAGCCAAATCCCCCACACAACAAGTTGCATTTGCTTTTTGTCAAGTATATCATCCATTTTGGAATTCTCAAAAGTAACATTTAATGATCAACGATGTTTAAGTGATCCGCGTTTACCAAAGGTGTTGTAGATCCATTAGAGGATTGGTAGAACCAAAGCCTCCACACAATGAATCTCAAGGTTATTGGATCAAAGATATCAAATTAACATACTTGGGCTTGCAATCATAAGTTTAGGCCACGAATGATCATTTATTCGAATCGGGACAAAATTTAGCATTATGCTAAGCAATCGTAAGTGGACTTATGTAGAAGTCGCACCTATTTTGAGGTCGGTCAATAGCAATCTATGTACTTCATGTTTGGATAAATGATATAGAGATCACTATCCCTTAACATGTAGAACAATTAAAAAATAAAGGGGTAAGATCAAGAGGGGGGGGGGGGGGGAATGATAAGTTAATTTGGATCACCATCTCAAAATTCTTTCATCTTTAAATTCAACCACTCCTCTAGATGGATTAAAGCACTAAACATATCATTAATCCAAAGCACCAAAAATGAATTAAATAATTCACTCTTAGGTAGATTTGAATTGATGAAAATTTATCCAACTTCATCTACATCACAAAGTCCATTGAGTTTAAAGACAAATTGGACATTTAAAATTGTAATCCAAATTATCCATCAAAGAGAGTGAGCAGAAAAAATATTTGAGTCAAAACAGCCCCAAAATAAGGCAGAAAAAGTAACTTTGGCACTGTTACAATCAGTTATGTTTAGATAGAAACCAATTGAATCAGTGCAGTTTTTTTCAAATCAATTTTCTGTGACAAACAATTGCAATGTTACAACAATTGATTGTAACCTGTTAAAATCAGTAGAAAACAGCATTTCAAGGATCAAATTCTTGTTCCAACTTTTCATCAAACACCTTATGATCATGAATCCAATTGAGCATGAAAATTCCATCAAATTATGAGAAAATAGCACTAATGGATCATAAAACAGTGCTCAATGAATCAAAACCAGAAATCCACAAGAGATCACATTGTGAAAGATGATGATCCAACTTACCAAAGGTAGAATTAGAGAATTATCAAACAACTTCCAGAATTTGCTTCAATTCAACAACAAGAATCAATTACCAAAGCTTGGATGTAGAGAATTGATGAATAAAAAGTGTTTGGATGAAGGTTTAGCTCAAAGATTAGTAAGCTTCAATGCAAAGCTTACTAACTTTTTGAAAATGGAGCTTTGAGTGAATTTGGTAGAGAATTGAGAGATTTTTTAGCAAAGTGATTTTGGCTATCAAAAGCTTGAAATTTGAATGAGATGAGGGCTCTATTTATAGAGTTTAGGATTGGGATTAGTGGTAATTTGGTAATTGATTCTTGGAGCCAAAAATTGAATTAATGATATTATTTTCAAATTATGCAGAAAAATTGGAGCCAAAAAGATGACAAATTTGAAATTGCTGGCTTTTTTTCAAAAATCACGTGTGTTTTGCTGCTATGAATCGATAAAAGAGTCGTATGCGTCGACACATGCTAGTTGTATAACACAGCATGAGTCGACACAAGCTTCTATGGGTCGATACAAGCTGCTATTTCAATATAAAACAGAATCAATAAACTTGCATGAGTTGATACATAATATGTATGTGTCGACACATGCTAGTTATACAAAGCATGATGAGTCGATACAAGCCTCTATGTGTCGATACAAGCTGCCTTCGACACAATACAGAATCAATCAACTTGTATGAGTCGATACATAACATGTATATGTCGACACATGCTAGTTATACAAAGCAGGATGATTCGACACAAGCTTCTATGGGTCGATACAAGTTGCCTTCGACACAATACAGAATCAATCAACTTGCATGAGTCGATACATAACATGTATGTGTCGACACATGCTAGTTATACAAAGCAGGATGATTCGACACAAGCTTCTATGGGTCGATACAAGCTGCCTTCGACACAATACATAATCAATCAACTTGCATGAGTCGATACATAACATGTATGTGTCGATGCAAGCTGCTACTTCGACACAATATAGAATCAATCAACTTGCATGAGTCGATACATAACATATATGTGTCGACACATACTAAATTTTTTTGATTTTTGAAGGCTGGAAGCACAGTTTTTTTTCAAAGATTGTGCACAATACACTCTGTGCCATTGATTGCGCTATGGGAGCAATCGATTGTTCAGGTCAACAAAAAAAATGAAAAAAATTTAATTATTTTTATTTTTCTTTGCAAAAAAGAGATTTTAGGGAAATAATACCGGAAAACCTTATTGGTTGGATGCTTCGACTCGGTACCTACAAAAGACAATTTTGCAAAGACAAAGACAAATATTTTTTTTGTATTTTGGTTAGAGGTTAATTATCAACACATATATAAAATACACAACTAAGGTGCTTGGAGATTCCTCAAGAGCAAACTTAAAGATAGGAGATAGAAAAAAGAGGAAGAACAAACCCTAATGTGATTTTGTTATGATCAAGTTGACATGATATGATAGGGGAATCTTAGGGGAAAAAATTGGGGTACAACAGTATCCTATAGGAATCTTTTGAAATATTTGTGTATTTTAGCTAAAATAGTTGTTTGCTGAAAGATTGGGGTTTAAGGATCAAACACGAAAACAAGGATGGTAAAAGAAAGAAACAAACATATAAGTCAAGACTAAAACATGACAAAATAGTCAACAAATACAATCTCTTCCCTTAGATTAAAACACAAAGACCATCGACATAGTATTTATCAACAAATGAATCATCAAGCATACAAGTCAAGACTAAAACATGACAAAATAGTCAACAAAGGCAACCTCTTCCCTTGTATTAAAACACAAGGACACTAATCAGATGAAGACCAAATAAGAAACATGCATCGGATGAAAAGGGATAGTTTTGTACCCCAAAATTTTCCCTCCCATTTTTCTCAAGACATGCTTTCAAAGGCTCTCAAGATACTCAAGGGTTGACCAGTCAAACCTCCTCTTAAGCAAGAAGTCCACAACTAAGGTTTTGAGTTACTCAAAGAAGTTTGGGTTGCAAAGGTCTCAAGTGGATTCCATGTTTCTTCATAGGTCCTCAATAGTTCTTATGTCAAGTTTCAAGTCCTATATCACAAGTTTGCTCAGTCAATGGCTCAGATGATTGAAAATTAACTATATGGATCAAAAAGTCAAATGTGCTCAACATACAGTCAAACTTCAAGATTTTTGGTCAACATCAACATTTTAAAGTGATATTCATCATTTGATCAAGTATTGATCATGATTCCCCAACGAAAGCTCCCAAATCATCAAAAGTCCAAAATTGCCAAATTAGGGTTTTCTTAGGAGAAGTCAACTAAACTTTGACAAGGCATAATTTTCACATGCTTCATCAAATTTTCCCCAACCAAAGCCCATTTTGAAAAAATTCAATTCTCTACAACTTTGTTTTCATACTCAAGTCCAAAAATGCTTCATTTGAAATATATGAGCTAATACATTATAGGTTATTTTCAAAAGTCAACAAAAGACACTTTTTGTCAAGGCAACTTACATCAAGATAATGTCTTCAAAAGCAAAAATGATCAACATAGAGATTGCATAGGACATCTTGAGATTTCTAAAAAGTCCAAGATCATCTTCAAAAAATGAAAATTTAACAAGTTATGAGTTGCACAAGTTGGGAAACTTTGAGGAAAATCTTGAAATGCAAAGTGAGCAAACTTGAAATTTTGAACTAGTGGGCCTAACTTTTGATGTTCAAACATGTTCATAATGTGTTATAGGACCTCTAAATCCATTCACATATTTTTTATGATTTTTATTTCTTTTGTTTGAATTTTTATTCATTTAAATGCAAATCAAATCAAATAAAATGTTAAACAATGGTATAAAGGCTTGGGCTTTTTGTTTCAATCATCCAAAGGCCCAAGACAACTCATGAAAACTCATTACAACCTTGTCAAAACATGCAAGACTCAAAACGACAAGGAAAATCTCAAAATTGGAAATTTTTAAACATGTTTGATCTTGTTTGAATAAGGCCATGATTACTTGATTTTATTTTATCATTGTTTGCTTCATTCTTTCCTCTATATAAGGACAAGCATATCAAATGCAAAGGATAAGAAATAATTTGTACCAAAGATCTCCAAAAATTCTCCAAAAGAAGTTGTGAAAATTATATCTCACATTCCAGCAAGTTTCGATCCAAACTAAAGCCTGCATTCACTTCCTGAGGGTCAAAAGTGTTGATCCAAGTCCATATTCGCAGCCCTCAAACGCTAGAACCTGATATGTGCATCACGCTGGTTTTTGAAATTGGTAAAAATCAAAACTATGTTTTCTTTCATTTTTAATCATTACTAGCATGTTTGATCTCCTCATATGCATCATTAGAACATGATAGGTACATTACATATAAAGTTTGACGCATAAATGGTGTTTTACCATGGTTAGGGAACCGAAGCCATTGATCATTGAACCGGACATTGCAAGCAACTTTCTCCCCTTGCACCCCCCCCCCCCCCCCCCCCCCCCTCATCTTCTTTTTCACAATGCAACCCATATATTTTTTATTATTATTTGGTTTTGATTTAATTCATTTCTTTTTCTTTTAATAACTAATATTTAATAAAAATAAAAAAAATAAAAAAATTAGATATAGATTTTAATTAATTAACTTTATTTTTCACAATAAAAACTAATTAATTTAATCACTTTAAATTTATTTTATTAATTAAAATATAATTAGAATTAGGCTTTAATTATCATTCAATTACTTTTCAAAATAAAAATACCAAAAATATTTTTTATACTTATAATTTTTTAGGTTTTTTTAGATGTCTTGCCGTCTTCAATCTTCACGTATTTATTTATTTTCGCATTATTATTTTCCATAATATTGTAACTGTCAAAAGTTTGTAATAGCTAATTAGGCCCCTTTATACTACCTTTCCCCAATTCATTTTGGTTTGTACTCCCTCATCCCCAAAGCATTGTAATAGCGTAAGAAGTTATTTTTTGTCTTTATCGCTATCCTTATAAACTCTGTTAAATGTATGTTAATAGGATTGTATGGAAAGACTAAAAACAAACATTAGATAACCTTAACCTAAGATCAAAATAATTGAACCAAAACACTTTTCACACACGCACCTCTAGGGTGACCCTCACTTGTTTCCTCAAATAATACAGTCACGTCTCTCGAACTTGAGAAATTTTAGCAAAGACCCTTTGGTTAAAAGATCATAGTACCTCGATGACCCTTTGATGTTATCTCGATAAATGATCTTGGTACCTTAGGGTAATTGCTAAAGTGTCTTACGAGTTGCCTTTGTGACTGTACGATAACCCTCGTCTGTCCCTCAAACATCCAATGATAGGGTTACCTACCGACTAATGGTAGGATAGCACTATCTAAAGGAAAAGAGGAAAAAAACAAAGACCATTCGAGTAGGTAGACAACTTGTAGTTGCTTGCTCATAAAACAAAACAAATTTTTCACACATACACTCTCTTTTCTAAATATTTTCAAAGAAAAAAAATACTTTGTATGTGTTTTCAACGATATGATAATCATTACAAAGTTTGCCGCAATAAGGCGTCTTTTCAAAATATTTTCAAAACACACTTACACAAAAGTATTTCCAAAGTGAGCTAGCAACTAAGAGTTTGTAGATAACTACGGATTAAAAGAGTGCTAACACCTTCTATTTCCATAACCTACCCCCCTTACTCATAAAAATTCTCGAAAAGCTCTTCTTGTTCTTTTCACCCTTTCCGTTATTGGATAAAAGAAAAGTCGGTGGCTACTTTTGATAACTGCAACATTTGCGATAAAATGCAAAACCAATAAATTCAGTTCTCCCACCGTATTACAGATAGTAACCATAGTCTAAAGATTAAATAACCAATTTTTTAGGTTTTTCTTTATTAAGGGGCTTATAACAAGCGAAAGAAAAATAAAATGTTATGAATGATAAATGGCATAAAAGTAAAAATCGGAAAAGTAAAACTATGAAAATATAAAGTGCAGAATAATAAATGACATTAAAGTAAGTTAGTACAATATAAAGTTGGTGTTAATGATTAATAATCTAATTCGGGACAAATGTAGCTTCATATGATGCATAGAATGTATGTACCCATACATGTTAGAGAAATGACAATTTAAAGTTCATTCTCTTATACATGTAGTATATTTAACAAACATGGAGGATCAAGACAAAGTTAAGGAAAGATACATTATGACAAACTTATCGTCAATCCCAAGTACCTTGAATGATCAAAGGATCACCTAGAGGTAGATTGGAAATGATGAAAGTTCATCAAATATCCAACAAGCTTATATGAACTTAAGGGTTCAAATATTTTTCAAATTGATCAAAATAAAAAAGAAATCGATGAAGAAGAATCATATGAAGGATAAGGTGAAAACCCACAATAGGCTCAAGGAACAGTAACCAAATAATAATCAAATAAAAACAAAGTAGAAACAACTACTTCTAACTAAAAGATTTTTTTTTGATATTTTTAATATTAAAAATAAAGTCTAAATATACATCTAAGAACAAAATATATTTTTTGAGTTTTTTATGAGAAGAAAACAACAAAGATAAAATAAGCTAATGAAGATAAACATATTTTTGGTATTTTTAAGGAAGATTTAAAATTAATCTAAAAATCAAAGAGAAAAGAAAAATACCAAGGAAGAAATGATGAGAGATGATTTTTATTGTCTTGAAGTTTTGAGAGTGAAGAATGATGATTGTAGTTTATGAAGTAAGTTATGGAAGAAGAGTGAAAGTTAATGGAAATTGGAGGAAGGATTTGAATCTTTTAATTGGGAGCATCCCCTTCCTTTTTTCTTTTTGTTTTTTTGGTTTGAGATCTTGTATTTATAGTGAGAATGATGTGAAAAATGTGGGAAGATTTGAGTTTGAAATTTGAAAATTGAGGGAAAATTTTTTTGGTGAAAAATTTAGAGTTGGGAGAGATTTATGTATCAATCAATGTGATGTTGCAAGAACAAATGTGAGCCCTTGATAAAAAAGAATGGATGGTGTCGATTAAGTGTTCTGGTGAATGTTGGTTTGTGAAATTTGGTGATCCATGTGATATTGTAAGAACAAATGTGAACCTTTGATTAAAAAAATTGATGGATGAGATTAAAAGTTCGATGAGTTTGAATTTTAAAGGAGTGACGTAGCATTTTCATGTGGTCCCCGAAATGTTATGTTTCTTATTTTGACAAAGAAACAAATAATACTAATAAGAATAATAATAATAAAAGAAAAGAGTTAGTATAATAATAAAAATTACAAAAACTAAAATAATAAAATAAAATCAACAAGAAAATATTTTAATTTTAATTTTTTCTGAAAAAAAAAGCGAATTCGAAAATAATGAAAAACCGTAAAAAAAAAAACGGACACTTAATTAATAAAAAAATAAAATAAACAAATTAAAATAAACTATACGCGACAAAGATTAATAGAAAAGACTATAAATGATCAAAACCAGAAATAAAAATATTCGTTTAAACAAGCACAATAAAAAATGTGACTGCAAACTGCACCGAAAAAATAAAACGAGCATACCAACATGATATACACGAAACATAGATTCATAAAACAGACAGTTAAAGATCAAAGCTCAAAATATTTTGTATGCTAATTTCTCTTACAATGTCGAATCTCTTTTATCGGCCTGTTTGTAGAATCGAAATTTCAATATTATTGGATTTTGATCAATTTTGCGCAATGCATGAAGCGGCGTAAGAAAATAAAATTTTATGAAGTGAGATATCAGGTATTTTTTACTTTAAAATGATGCAAACGTTGACTTAAGTTGACTTTTGGTAAACCTAAATGCATGAATGACCCACTAATGATGTAAATAGTCAATGAATGAACGATCTTGGGGCAAATTTAGGGTATGACAGATGCCCATATTTAATTATCCTCAACTAGATAACATCATAGTGAAAGGTAATTAAATACAGGAAGACCCACAATTTTTCCCCTTGGGTAGACATGTAATGCATGGACTTCTTTTATCTTTTTTTCTTCTTTTTTTTACATATATTTTTATATATGATATGATACGCATGAGTGTAGACAAAAGAGATCTGGGGACAACCTCTTCCAGAGAAGACATGAAGAGGATAAAGGAATTCTACATAAGCATGCAAAGAAAAGACTCAACTGGTGAAAGGAAACAACAAAAGGATACCCAAGTCCATTAGGGAAAAGATCTAAATCTAATGGGGAAGAGGTTAGAACTCTACTGGGGAAAAGATATGAGTCACCAGGGAATAACATCGGACTCCACAGGAGAAGAAATAGACAATCAACAAAAGCTTTCAAGCTAAAACATAAAGGAAACTTTGGACAGAAAATCAATAGAGATATTCAGAAATAAAGATCTCTGGAACCTATATCAAAATCATCCAAGATAAAACATGAATGGAACTGGAAAGGAAAACAAATCAACAGAGACACTTAAAAGAAACAATGGATGAAACTGGAAACCACATCAAAGACATTCAGAGTAAAACATGAATGAATTTGGAAAAGAAGATGAACAACAAAGGCAAACAAGAGTAAAACATGTTTGAACAACATCAAAGGGCAATAAAGAATAAACAATGATTGAACAACATCAAAAGAAATTAAATTAAAACATAATTGAACAACATCAAAGGCAATCAAGAGTAAAACATGATTGAACAACATCAAGGGTAATCAAAACTAAAACATGATTGAACATAATCAAAGGAAATCAAAAGTAAAATAGGATTGAACAACATCAAAGGCAATCAAGAATAAAACATGATTGAACAACATCAAAGGAAATCAAGAATAAAACAAGATTGAACAACATCAAAATTAATCAAGAATAAAACATGATTGAACAATATCGAAGGTAATCAAGAGTAAAACACGATTGAGCATCATCAAAGGTAATCAAGAGTAAAAAATAATTAAACAACATCAAAGACAATCAAGAATAAAACATTATTGAACAACATCGAAGGAAATCAAGAGTAAAACATGATTGAGCTCTGAAAATATTCCCAAAGACATTCAAGAGTAAAGCATGAATGAATTTGGAAGGAGGATAGACAAGAACAGGTTCAAGAAAAACAATAGAACAACAGGAAAATAAGATGTTGAAAATAACAAGGCCTAAAAAAATTCATATGAGTATGCATGGTATATAAATGCTCTATGCAATATTGATGCTAACATAATCGGGTTAGACTCTTTTGTGAGATAAGATTGGACTTTGATTCCTCAATAACAGGGAACATTGCCATGCCTGAAATAAGAAGATGCTTTGTACAAACTTCCATCACATTTGTGAACTGTAATGAAAAAATATATCTTTGGATGAAGGACTGCAGAACTGCTTGGGGATTACTGAAAAAGATGACTCCAAATCCAACTGACTGGTGTAAAAATGACAGGTCATTATCGTACACCTGGCAAAATTTCTCCAACATGAGTCTTGAAGAAGAAATTC
Source organism: Vicia faba (assembly GCA_948472305.1). NCBI lineage: Eukaryota > Viridiplantae > Streptophyta > Magnoliopsida > Fabales > Fabaceae > Vicia > Vicia faba. Next base: position 423,845,282 of record OX451736.1, read on the forward strand.
TGATAAAGTTGTAAGAGAAGCAGTCAGTGATAAACAAATCCTAGAGTAAGCTCTAACAGGACCCGGAAGATACTTGCCCATGATTAAAACATAGACCAAGTTTCTTGACAGTTTGAAAATTCCTTTATGAGGAAAACATGTTTGCAAATAAAATTGTTCATTAAAAAATGGTAATTTTAATGCAAAGCTCATGCAAAAGATTAAAATCAAAATCACTATTGGAAAGACATAATTAATGAAAGAGCAAAGAGTTCACTGGCTAAAACACAGTGGTTTAAACATTTAAAGTAAGAGATAAACTAAGGGATCACCGGTTAAAGCACTATGGTTTAAATTAAAAGATAAAGCAAAGGCATAACTCCAAGAGCAAAAAGATTAGTGGAAACTTGGGAGTCAATTTATGCAACATTATTGTAGTATGCTTTCAAAAGTAACCTAGCTTCAATTAGGTCTTTTGAGGATTGTAACGCGATTTGGTTTACAGTTTATGAAACAAAGAATATAGGCTCAAAACTTATTTGTACCCACCCCATTCTTCGTGATGATCTTCAGTCATATGTTCCGTTAAATCAACCTATACATTTAGGTTCCAAGAGGTTTTGGAATTGCAACTCTGGTATGATGATCATGGCTCAGAAGCCAAGGGATTCTTTAGATGGAAGTCACTTCTATCTGAGGGATTTCTCTTGATTTTTTTATTATCCCTAACTTTTGTCTGAACTGTTTCATTTTGAATTTAGAGTCAGCGGGATGCCTCAATTCTTCCTAAGCATCCTTAACAGGTTTTGACTTAGCGGGCTTTTATTTGATTTTTTTAGAGAAAGTGATTATCTGGTTTAATGCTTTTTGGGAATCATCATATGACATTTGACTTGTATGACATCTTCAATATCGATGTGTGTGAAGGAGACTTGATAACAACCTCTATATAAAGGTGCCTTGTAAAATTCTATTGTAATTGAACACATAGTAAAATTAACTGAGAAACTACTCTGCCCAGGTTAAGATTGCGGGTTTTGCGTACAGAAGAAACTCCAAATTCTATGCTCAAAGGGGTTAACAAGGGATTAACTTCATTACTTCTTCAGCGTTCCGGAGTTGAAACAATGCCTTACATTATCAGCAAAGTTTTAATTGAAAGCATACTATTTAATAATTTGGGTATTTCATTTTCATCATCCTCCCTCCAATATTTTCATAAACAAAAGTTTAATAAAGAAAATAAAACAAGGGATATACAAAAGCGGTAGTTGAAAGAATAAATTAATTCAAATATGCAAAATGCTCATTTCATTAAAATTTGACAAAACAAAGAACATACAATTTAAAAAGGAAAACAGTTTAACATAGTCGAATGAAAAATACAAATAGAAACGAAACAAGGTCTAATGTAATAATCAAATGCAGGATGAGTTGTCATGTCTGAAACATTGGCTTTAGGAGGTAGTCTGACTTGCTGACCCAATTCTTCATTTGACATGCCCTTGCAAAGGACTGTTAACAACATTGGGATCCGTGCCTTTGAAAGTTAGAATCTTAGCCTTCACCAATTCTTGAACTCTTACCTTCAGAAGGAAACATCTTTTCAAATCATGACCTGGTGCAACTTGATGGAAAGTGTGATACGGTGGAAGAACTGACTTGGGTGTTTTGTGTTTTATCACAATTGTTGCGGATAGCAAGAGTCGCCACCAACTTTTCTTTTATCCAATAAAGGAAAGGGTGAAAAGAACAGGAAATACCTTTTGAGATAATTTCTTGAGTTCAAGGGGTAGGTTACGAAAAGGGAAGGTGTTAGCACCCTTTTCATCCATAGTTACCTACGGGCTCTTAGTTGATAGCTCACTTTGAAATGCTTTGTTTGAAAATGTGTTTGTGATTGGTTTTTGAAAGTATTTTTGAAAAGTGCCTTCGTTTAGGCGAACTTTGTAATGATTCTCGTCTCTATAAGAATGTATACAAAGTGTTGAATTTTGAAAATATTTCATGGAAAAGTATTGGTGTGTTTGGAAAGTGTTTTGAAATATTTGTAAGCAAGCAACTACAAACATTCTACCTACTCAAAAAGTCTTTGTTCATTTCCTCCTCCTTTAGATATTTCTATCTTACCATTGATTGATAAGAAGCCCTATCATTGGATGTGAAGGGACGGGCGTGGGTCGTCGTACAGTCATAGAAGGCAACATTGTAGGATACCTTAGCAATTTTTCGTAAGGGTCTAAGATCGTTTACCGAAGGCAGAATTGAAGGGTCATCGAGGGACTAAGATCTTGTATTCGAGGGTCATTGCTAAAGCATCCCACGTTCGAGGGACATTACTGTTTTATTCGAGGCAACAAGTGTGGGTTACCCTAGAGGTGCAAGTGTGCAAAGTGTTTATCTTCATGCATTTTTATCTTAAGATTAGGGTTCTCTAAAATTGATTTTATCTTACCATACACACCCTAATTATTAACAATAATATCAAAATCAATAAATTACGGAAATTAAATGTCCTACGCTATTACAATACTTTAGGGGATGTGGGATATAAATTTACAAATGGGGAATGAAAGCAATTAAAACCTAATTACTATTACAATCATATTGAATAATGAATAACAATAAAATTATAAATACATATAAAGATAATGTAAAAAAAATTGTTTTAAAAAAAACTTTTATGTATTGACACATGCACTTATGCATTGATACGAAAACTTGTATGCATTGACGCATGCATTTATGCGTTGATACGAAAACTTTTATGCATTGACGCATGCACTTATACATCAATACATATCATTTCTTGTTCTTTAAATTCAAAACCAACTCAGTATGAGTCGATACATAATGGTTTACATCGACTCATTTCTTGGTTGCATCGATGCATTCGTGTTTCGTATTGACTCATACATATTCTGTCTCTCTGTAACATGTCTTGATAACAGTATGCATCGATGCATAATTCCTTGTATCGACTCATAACATGTTTTGTACATGATATGAGTCGATTCATAGAGATATGCATCGACTCATACTGCTGTTTTTTACTTCTAACATTGTTCTGTCACATATATAAGTCAGTTCTTAACACATGCTTAGTGAAAATGAAAAGTAAGCATATAGTTAGCTTCAGGGATATGATATCTACATTTTATATTCACAAATGAACCACTAATTATTCTTGTATGAAGAGTTCAAAGTCAAGAAAACTTACCTTGAAACTGAAATTCGTGTTTTGATTTAGAGTTGGAGAAGTCAAGTTGAGGTGGTTGTTTTTGGGCTTGGAAAATGGTGATGATGATGTAACATAAGTTGTTCTCATGTTTGAAAAACTCCTATGTGATGTATGTGTATTTTTTGGATGGTTTGTGTTGTACCCCAAAATTTTCCCTCTCATATTCCTCAAAACATTGCAAGAAAAATCTCCAAGTGGCTCAGGTTGCTCAAGAGTTGGACAGACAAGCTATCTCCTAAGGCAGTCAACCCAAAATTAGGGTTTTGTGTTGCATCAAGATACTTGAATCCAAATGACCTCAAATTCTCCCAAATGTCCTAATATGTTCTTAAGATCATCCATGACAAATTTCAAGCCTTGCAGAGGAAGTTTGCTCAGTCAATTGCTCAAAGGTCCAAAAATTGACTATGCTAGGGCAAAAGTCAACTGTGACCCAAATACAGTCAAACTTCAAGATTTTTTTGTCAACATTCTCATTTTGAAGGATATTTCATCATTTTATCAATGGTTGATCATGATTCATCAAGGATTGCTCAAAATTCATCAAGACTCAAAAGTTGCTAAATTAGGGTTTTGACGGAAAAGTCAACTCAACTTTGACCAAGCATAATTTTCTCATACTTTATGAGAAATGACCCATCCAAAGCTCATTTTGAAGAGTATGAAATTTCCTACAATCCATCTTCATACCCCAAGATCAAAAAATTCACTCACAAGAAGTTATAAATTTGAACATTATAGGTCATTTTTGAAAGTCAACAAAAACACCTTTTTTTCCAAAGCTTATAACTTGAGCATGGAATATCAACATGAGATGCGAATAAAAGAGTTGGTTAGAGGATATGTCAAGCTTTCTAAAAAGTCCAAGAACACCTCCAAAAGTTCAAAATTGAAGAAGTTATGCATTGTTGAAGTTGGATATTTTTGCAAAATTGCCAAAAGTCAACTATCCCCAAAACTTCAAATTTTGTCAAATGGGCCCATTCTTTTCCACTTGATTTGAGCTTGCATCATTGCCCACGTGTCCTAGCTTCAGCCATAAGCTCATATTTCATTTTCACTATTTAATTTGATTTTTTATTGAATTTATTCATTTTAAATCAAATTAAATCATATAAAATCCAAAACTTTGATTACATAAGATTTTTTGGCTGTTTCAGGTTTTGATTATCATCAATATCATCATCAAACTCGAATCTCACAAATTCATGTGCAAAAAGATTGAGATTTGGCAAATTTGGAAAGCTGTAAAGAAGAGATCAAATCAAATATGTATGCATTGATATGGGAAGATTTAATCCATAATTCTTACCCTAATACACTCCATAGTACATAAGCAAGAAAGAGGAATCGAAATAGGGGTTGGAAGATACAGGCAGAGGCAGAATCAGAAATTGGAAAATTGACAAAAAGTGAGATATCAAAGTTCAAACTAGAGGCATTTTCAGAACTTGGGGGTTGTCTCAATCGACTGCTGATCATCTCCTGAAGCTTTTGCAATCTAGACCATATGTTTTCAAGCACTCTAAAGCACTGTAAGTACCACGCAGATCCGCTTCTTTCTTGAATTCATAAATCATCATTCTGGTATCATTTGGACAAAGTAATTGCATATTTGTGATCACAAGGACATTTGCAAACTTTTTGTATTATTGAATTTCGTTTATATAATCTGTAACAAGAATCACCATAGCTAAGGTTCTTGGAGTTTTTTTGGGCATTTTCTTTTCAGGAACAATTGACCATCAAGAGAGGTATGGTTGTGACCGGGAGGGAAGGACGAGTACAGCCATGCCTTTAGAACTCATTTTTGTGGCCTGGAATTAATTTTGGAACAAGCCTGCACATTTAGCTGCGGATTTAAATCTGCAGGTAATGTTATTACAGGCCTGAGGACAGGGATGAGTGCGTGTCATCCTCCAGTTGGCCCATTCAAATGTTTTTCGCGCATTTTATTTTTCTGATCAATAGTTATTGCTTTGATTTATTATTATTATTTTGTATATTACTAACAAATAAAACAAAGCAGCGTAGTGGCAAGGCAAGCGTTCTAATCACTTTCAGGACCTGAGTTCGAATCTCAGGTCCCCCACTTTCTCAATGTTTTATTTCTTCAGGTGATCCAGTGCATATGCCTAGCTACAACACACCATGCGCCCTTGTTTATTCAGATCTCAAAAAGTCCACCAAGGCCAGCGTTTTGGGCTTAAGGATTTGCTTCTCAAACTCTCAATTTCAGGCCAATACCCCCATTTCTCTCATTTATTTTGTTCATTTATTTTATTCTATTAATTGTTTTATTACTTTTTGTTTAAGTTACTAACCAATCACAAAAATCCTTTTTCTCATAAAATAAAATCACAAAAAATATCTTTTATATTTAATCAAATTTTAATTTTAATTTTTATTAATAAACACTAATTTAGGTTTTAATTAGAGTAACTTTAACCTATTTTTGTAAATAATTAAAATTAAATTAGATTTAATTAGGTTTTAATTAATAACATTAATTATTTTATTTTTCTTTCTTAAAATAACAAAAACCCCAAAAATAATTTATTTTTATTAATTAATCTAATTAATTTAATTTAGTAATCAATTTAGGTTTAATTTCTTTCTTAAAACAAAAACAACAAAAACATGTTTTCTTTAAAGGGTCAAAACCCTAATCTTGCGTCCGATTAAATTTTGTGCCGCAATTTATCTTCTTTTATCCAATATTGTACTTGCTCCCAGATTGTAATAGTTAATAGGACCTTTATTTATTTTTTATCGCTTTATTTACTTTTAAAGGGTTTGTCTTTGGCGATGTAAATACCCGACGCCTTGTGTGATACGATGGGAGAACTGACTTGAGTTTTGCGTTTGTTTTCGCAAATGTTTTGGTTGAGCAAGAGTCGCCACCGACTTTTTATTTTATCCTAAGGAACGGTTAAAAAGCACAGCAAAAACCTTTGAGATGTTTTCTTGGGTTCGGTGAGTAGATTATAGAAAGGGAAGGTATTAGCACCCTTTCTATCCATGGTTATCCATGGGCTCTTAGTTACTTGCTTAGATCAACTTGCCTTAATTTTCAATTGTTTGAAATGGTGCTTTGTGTGTGTGGGTTTGAAAATGTTTTGAAAAGAAACCAATGTGGTGGAAACCTTTGTAATGATCCATGTTGGGATGTATACAAAGGTGTATGTCTTTTGAAAAGGTTTCCAATGTTTTTTGAAAGTTGTTTTTAAGAGTGTAGCGATGTATGGTTTAAAAAATGGGCAAGTGTTTTGTTTTGCAAGGGGGCAAGTAATCAAGAGCTATCTACCCTAAATTTCTCAAAGATCTTTGCTATGTTTTAACCCTTTTAACAATTTTGTTCCACCATTGCATTTGGTGGACAATCTTATGTTAGGATGTGAAAGGGACGGGCGTGGGTCATCGTTTAGACCATAATTGCAATGGTGCCAAGTATCTTTGGGAAATTTTTCCTTGGAGGGACTTAATCATTTTTTAGGCAACTTTCGAAAGCGTCATCGAGGGACTATGATCATTTGAATTGTGTTTGTTTTGCCCAAAGAGACCTAACATGCAATATGGCCCATTATTGAAGGCAACAAGTGGAATACCCTAGGGGTGCAAGTGTGATTAGTGTTATCCATTTTCATGCTTGATTATCTTAAAGTTAGGTCAAACTATTTTGGTTAATTGATTTGCATACAACCCTAATTTTAGCATGGCATATTTAGAAAGCTTGTAAATGCGAAAAATAAAGTTCCTAAGTTATTACAACACAATATATGGGATGGGGGGTACAAATATTCAAATGGGGGTATTTTGATAAGAATTAAAACCCTAGACTATTACATCAAATTGGAATTTTGCAAGGTATTTAATTACACAATATTTAAATAAAATAAAATAAATATGCAAAATGCAAAAAGGTTTTCTTTTTTATATGTATGTAAAAGGTATTTATCATGTACCAAATAAAATAAAATAAATTAATTTTTGGGATTCTTATGCATTTAGGGCAAAAACCCTAATTTTACAAATAAAAGTATTTATTGTATAATATATGTAATATTTATTTATCATGTACAAAAAATAAATGAAAAGAAAAATATATGAAAAAAAAGTAATTTTTAAGTTAAATATTAGTAAAAATAAAATGTATTATTTTATTATGTTGTTAACCTAAATGTATTAGTAAATACCTAAATATTTATAATATTCACTAAATACTAAATATATATATAAATAATAATATTTAATATTTACAAAAAATGTATTTTTTTTTATAAAAGGTTTTTTTTTTTAAAGATAAAATAAAACAAAAGTCAGAAAATAAAAAGTATTTATATTATTTTAGTATTTTAAGTAAAAGAGTATTTATATATTATTTATGCACAAATGTTAATTTAAACCAATAAATGCCTAATAAATACAAAAATGGTTTGAAAAATATTTTTTATATTTTTAATATTATGAGAAAAAATAAATAAGTCAGAAATAACAAGCAAAAGTCAAAAAATGATCAAAATAAGCACAATGGGCCAAGGGGGTTCAAAAGTAAAAACAAGGTGCAAATAAGAAAAATAAAACAAGCCCAGCCCAAAGGACCTTCTTCAACCTCTGACCAGAATTTTGTCAAAAAACGCGCGCCTCCTACACTGATTCAAACATCTGGATTCCTGGACTTTTAGCACAAACTTACAACATGAAAAATGTTAAGCATCAAGCCACGATTCTGGACATATAAAGAACTCATCCTAACTCTCAGAAATGAGAGAGAATTTCTCCATTCCCAATTCCTGACCTAGTTTTTGTTCCATGTTCAGACTTCAAATTCTCATAGCACACATAACATAAATGAAAACTAATTATATGGGCATGTTCAGGGCCATGAATGTGACATAATTTCTTCACAAATCTAAACCTAACAATGCCTGGATAGAGAGATAAGAGTTCATGAACTTACCTGTTCAGTTGGAATCGTATCTGGTGATGGAGATGTTTTCAATGCAAGGTGATGATTGGTATAGCTTCCTTGATGTCCAGGGATGCTATTCCAAGCTTTAGTTTGCTTTGAAACCAAGTGAATCCTGTTATAGCACTTCAACTGCAAAACAGAAAAATGAAAATGGTGATGTTGATTAGGAGTGTTACAGTCTGCTTCTAATGCTTTGGAAAGTTTGTATGGATGGTAGGGAAAGTGTTTGGAGTGGTTTTGGCCAAGATGCACGATGGAAATGAGTTGTGGGATTCCAAGTGCAGGATGCCCTGTTTTTGTGCAGTTTAATGGTGATTATGTGTTTGAGGATGTTTGGAACTTGGTTGGCTTGTGTTTCAGCTTAGGTTTGATGATTAGAAAGTGTTCAATAACTTTGCTTAAGGTTGTCTTGGCTGAGATGATAGTTGGTTGGTGTTATGCAAGTTTTCTTCTTACTTAAGCAACAAAATGCCAAGTTGAGTTTTAGACTGATAGAGGCCCCTCTAATGTGCTGCTAAGCTTGCCCTTGATCAGTGGGATTAGTTCAAAAACTTGTGCCAAGGAGATTTGCTGTGTACCTCTTGATTTGCTAATTGACATAAAGTTCTACTTTTGCAAAAATGGACATTATGCTTTTTCTATTTTAGGACTAAACCTTCATGTAATGCTTAAACACATAATGCAAGGCTTGAACACAAAGGATTTGCATTTAATTTATGAGTGCAAATGGGATATAGGACCTGTAATCAAGTTGTGCAAGCTGATTTGAAAAATTGCACAAGTCATGAACATGTACATGGCCATGAATCAAAATGACTTTTTCCCAACTTACCAAATTCGATTCTCTCTAACCGTGAGGTTGTTTGATGAGTTCTTGGACATTTTGGAAAGCTTGGAATGTGTACTACAATCCATCTTTGAAATGCAAATTGAAATTCCAAGTGGAAGCATGTGATAAATGGTCTTGAAGTTAGGAAAAATCCTGCCTAAAATGGTTCAAAATTTCTCTAAGTTAAGAATGGTTTGGTACCCTTGTTCCAAAAATTGTAACTTGAGCTACAAGCTTCTTTTGAGGAAACTTTGTGAATCAAAGTTGTAGATTTTGCAATGGACTACAACTTTCATGTTTTGACTTTTCCTTGAATCCAAATGCATCTTGATGAGAAAGTGGGAGTTAGGAAAAAATTAGGGTTTTTCATAACTTAGAAAAATTCTAAGTTATGAAAAATCTTCATTTCAAACCCTAATTTGTGATTTTTGATTCCTTGATGAACAAGTTTCATGATTTGGCATGTTTTTATGAAAAATGAATCTTGACACTTGATTTTGACCAAAAAGTCAAAGTTTGACTTTTCAGTATACAGTCAAAAATTGATCAATTGATTGGAAAATTCAACTGTCAATCTTGTGTATTTGGGATCTTTTGAACTTGTTGAGTATGTCAAGACAATTCCATGGGGGTCCTTGAGTCCATATGTGAGCTTGGTTTGCCATTGGCTAGGTCAAACAGTCAAAAATTGCCTTTGTGCAGTCAAAACCCTAAAAATGACCATTTTGCCCTTTTGGTGATCTGATCAAATTTCTTGTGGAATTGTGATCCAAACTTGATCAAATGGTCCATGTGAGTTCATAATGTTGATGTGGGTCAATTTTCATGAGGTTTGACTGTCAATTGGCCACAGTTGACTTTTTCCCCAATACAGCTGATTTCTAGGTCAACTGTCCAATTGACTGGGCAAAATTTGGAATCAAGACTTGAAACTTGGTATGGATAAACTTGGGAGTCCAACATGAAGCATGAAAGTCATCTTAGGCATTTTAGGTCAAAATATCTTTGTGCAAACACAAACCCTAATTTGGGTCAATAGTGCAAGGAGAAGTCTTGAGCAGAGGAAACCCTAACTGGATCTTGAGCTCCAAGGGTCTTGTGATGAGAAAATGTTGAGAAAATGGGAGGGCAAATTTTGGGGTACAACAGTTGCCCCTGTTCAATCTTCTTGAACCTGAAGAGTTAGATTGGAAGTTTTCCTTTCGTGACTCGAGGGTAAAAGGAGATTGGACACTAGAGTGCCCTGAAATTTGCACTCGCATGTTGGATTATCAGCAAATGTGATGTCGGGAATAGGCTTATAGATGCCATTTGGAGAGATGGTGGATAGGGAGATGGGCTTATAGATGTCATCTGAAGGCGTGACAGAACCTTGTCGGGAATGGGCTTATAGATGCCATTTGGAAGTGTTGATCGCATAAGAGATTCCTTAGCGAGAACTTGCGTATTTTGAGAAAGACAGATGTTTTCCTGGCTTGTTACAGGTGTTGATCTTCAATCTCTTCATGCAGACATGCCTTGGCTAGATACAGGTGTCGAGTCTACAATCGGTTGCTCGCAGATATGCCCTGGCTGGATACAGGTATCGAATCTGGAAACTCTTCAGATGTGTCCTGGATGGATACAGGAATTGAATCCGGAATTAGTCGTCAACAGATATGCCCTGGCTGGATACAGGAATCGAATCTTCAAACTCTTCAGATGTGCCCTGGCTAGATACAGGAATCGAATCTGGAATTAGTCGTCAACAGATATGCCCTGGATGGATACAGGAATCGAATCTTCAAACTCTTCAGATGTGCCCTGGCTAGATACAGGAATTGAATCTGGAATTAGTCGTCAACAGATATGCCCTGGCTGGATACAGGAATCGATTCTTCAAACTCTTCAGATGTGCCCTGGCTAGATACAGGAATCGAATCTGGAAACTGATCACTCACAGATGTGCCCTGGCTAGATACAGGAATTGAATATGGAATTAGTCGTCAACAGATATGCCCTGGCTGGATACAGGAATCGATTCTTCAAACTCTTCAGATGTGCCCTGGCTAGATACAGGAATCGAATCTGGAAACTGATCACTCACAGATGTGCCCTGGCTAGATACAGGAATCGAATCTGGAATTGTGACAGTTGAAGGTAGTTGTCTTTTGGGTTGTCTTTTTCCCTGAAAAGGCAAAACATCAGTTGTATGCAATGTCATGATGTATGAAATGCATGATGTCATGATGTTCAAAATGAGATAGTGTTGTATGCACTTTATCACGTATGTAAGCAAGATGTATGAAATGTGAAATGTTTATGAATGCGTTTTCGTCTAGGAAAATAAATCCTTGGCGACCGGCCGGGGGATTAAATCCTGGGCTGACGTTGAAGAGTAGAGTTCTTCGTTTCCGCTAGGGATGAGGATCGCAAGAATACACCGGTAGGAGAAGATGACTCCGTTGGGGAATAAACTTGTTGGAGAGATTACTCTGAGGGGAATTACCCTGTGGGAAGAGATACCTTGCTGAGGTTTTGATGAGAGCTCCGCTGAGGATTTCAATGATGGACTCCGCTGGGGATAACAATGATAAACTCCGCTGGGGATTGTGTTGATAAGTTATGCTGGGGAACTTTGATGAACTCCGCTGGGGATTGGAAGAACTTCGTCGAGGGCGATCTTCCGTGGCAATTAGCTGAGGATAACCCAGTTATAAGCCCTTGTGAGGAAAAACTTTGAATAAAGCTCGGGAGAGACGTCCGTACTTTACAGGGGATGAGCTTCCAGAATCTACTGGGGATAAGCTTCAAGACCTGCTGGGGATATGGATTCCAATTTTCCTGGGGAGACCTTCAGACTGTACTACTAAAAAAAAGGTTCCACTGGGGTGCCTGTGTTCCACCGGGGAACAATCTTAGATCAAGACTGCCGGGGATGCTTGCTGAGGAATGCCTATACTTCGTTGGGGAAAGTTGATATCTTCTGGGGATACCCAACCTCCTTTAGGCTGATCGTAGACTAACTCTGCTGGAGAAGAGTATTGCTGACTTGCTAGGGGAACAGGGTGCCTGTTGTAGGGATGATGATAGACTAACTCTTCCTGGGGGGAGTATTGCTGAATCCTGTCTTACTCTGTGGGGAGTTGAGGCAACTTGGTCACATTCTTCAGTTGAATCTACCTTGGTACCCTGGCGGACAAAGCAACTAGACTGCCTGGACAATTCTACCTTGCCCCTGTTTCTGATGTCACATGTGATTGGTCTTTTGTTTCGTATGCAAGTATTTATGAATTAGCAATTTAATGTCAAATGCATATATCAAAAATGAACATTGGACGTTCTTCGCAAGACAAAACAGAAAAAAAGGGAAAACAATTGGCAATTTGTTTGGAAAAGTGAATTTGTATTGATTTTGAAGTTTGCCTGTAAATAGGCGTTTTTGTACAAGAGGCTGACGTCCTAGTAAGAGAACGCCGCCAAATAACACAAAGTTTATACAATTTTTGAAAAGGAAACAAAATAGCTATGTGAACAATATTCCCACTGGGTTTCAACTCCACTATCGCCTTTATGTCTTCAAGCGTCTCATCACTTTGCTGCTTAGTTGAAGATGAAGCTGATTGATCGATGCCGAAGTCTGAGCCCGATAGTTGATGCCGAATTCTGGATACAAGGTGATCCAATGAGACATAGTGTTACGCTTTATCCCTAACTTTTTCCTGGACCGCCCTTTCGGGTTTTCAGTCCACCGGGATACCACTTTTTGCCCAAGTCGCCTTTTCAGGTTTTCGACTTGCCGGGTGTACAGATTCTTTTTTCATTTCATCCCTTATTTTTGCCCGAACCCTTTTGGTTCGCCGGGAAGCCCTTATTTTTGCCTAGGTATGTCAACCTAGCGGGTCTTTTATTCATGCGTAGTATCTTTTTACTATGTCTGCATTGGCGGGGTGAGGAAGGTCGTCACCATCCATGGTGGTTAGGATCATGGCTCTTCCTGAGAACACATGTTTAACCACAAATGGCCCTTCGTACGTAGGGGTCCATTTGCCCCTGGGATCACTTTGAGGAAGGATGATGCGTTTGATTACCAGATCCCCAACTTGATACTCTTGTGGTCTGACTTTCTTGTTAAATGCCTTGATCATCCGTTTTTGGTACGTCTGACCATGACAGATAGCGGTGAGTCTCTTTTCGTCAATTAGGTTTAATTGATCAAGTCGAGTCTGGATCCAGTCATCTTCACTCAAGTCTGCATCCTTCATTATCCGGAGAGAGGGTATCTGGACTTCAATTGGAAAGACTTCCTTCATGCCATAGACCAAGGAAAAGGGTGTTGCCCCGGTTGACGTCCTTGCTGAGGTACGGTACCCATGAAGAGAAAATGGTAACATTTCGTGCCAATCTTTGTAGGTCACTGTCATCTTCTGCACAATTTTCTTGATGTTTTTATTTGCCGCTTCGACAACTCCATTCATCTTCGGCCGGTAAGGAGAAGAGTTGTGGTGCTGTATCTTGAATTGCTCGCAGAGCTCAGTGATCATCTTGTTGTTAAGATTGGTACCATTGTCTGTAATGATTCTTTCCGGGACGCCGTACCGACAGATCAGGTTATGCCGAATGAAACGTGCAACGACGCTCTTGGTTACGGTGGCGTAGGAAGCTGCTTCTACCCACTTTGTGAAATAATCAATCGCTACTAAGATGAAGCGATGCCCGTTGGATGCCGTCGGTCGGATCTCGCCGATCATATCAATGCCCCACATTGCAAAAGGCCAAGGTGCCGTTAGGACGTTTAGAGGAACCAGAGGGATATGCACCTTATCAGCATAGATCTGGCATTTATGACAAGTTCGAGAATGTTGGTAACAATCGGCTTCCATTGTGGACCAGAAATATCCTGCCCGAAGGATTTTCTTTGCCATGGTATGTCCACTGGAATGTGTTCCGAATGTACCTTCGTGTAGTTCTACCATGATCTTCTCTGCTTCGGCCTTATCCATACAACGCAGTAAAGTTGAATCATGGTTTCGTTTGTAGAGAATGTCGTTGCTGAGGAAGAATTTCACCGCGAACCTTCTCAGAAACTTCTTATCGTTGACAGACGCACCTTCAGGGTATTCCTGAGCTTCCAAGTATCTCTTCACCTCATGATACCAGGGTTTTTCGGTCACCTCTTCGGCCTCAAGATCGCAGCAGTATGCAGGTTCGTCCAACTTCCAGATAATGATCTGGGGAGCCTCGTTGTCCCATTTGACTTTGAACATTGAAGACATCGTAGCTAGTGCGTCCGCTAACTGATTCTCCTCTCTTGGGAAGTGTTCAAAAGTTATCTCTTCAAAGTGGGGAAGCAAAGTCAACACATACTCCTTGTAAGGAATAAGATTTGGGTGTTTCGTATCCCACTCACCTTTGATCTGATTGATCACGAGAGCGGAATCTCCAAAGACACTCAGAAACTTGATCCTTAAGTCGATTGCAGCTTGAAGACCCATAATACATGCCTCATATTCTGCCATGTTGTTGGTGCAGTTGAAACACAGCCGGGCGGTGAGTGGAGTATGAGTGCCTTTGGGGGATATGATCACAGCGCCGATGCCGTTACCCAAAGCGTTCGAAGCTCCGTCAAAATGCATAGACCATCGGGATCCTTCCTCAGGTCCTTCATCCGGTCCAGGTACTTCACAATTAGTTACTACCATGATATCTTCGTCCGGAAATTCAAAGTTCAATGATTGGTAATCGTCCACAGGTTGGTGTGCCAAATGATCTGCCAGTACACTTCCCTTGATTTCTTTTTGAGTTGTGTACTGGATATCATATTCCGTCAAGATCATTTTCCATCTTGCTATTCTTTCGGACAGAGCGGGCTTTTCGAATATGTACTTGATTGGATCCATTTTTGAAATCAACAGAGTAGTGTGAGTCAGCATATACTGTCTCAGCCGGTGAGCAGCCCATACCAGAGCGCAACAAGTTTTCTCGAGCAGTGAGTACCGAGTCTCACAGTCGGCCAGACTCGTCATGCTGCCCCAGCACACACTCCATTGAGTTGTCAAGTACTGTCAAGTATAGTATTAGAGGTCTCCCTTCAACCGGAGGCATAAGAATGGGTGGTTCTTGGAGATATTCCTTTATCTTTTCGAAAGCGGCCTGACATTCATCGTTCCAACGTACTACTTGATCTTTCTTCAGCAATTTGAAGATTGGCTCACAGGTAGCAGTTAGATGTGAGATGAATCGGGCAATGTAATTCAGTCGTCCTAGAAAGCCTCTGACTTCTTTCTCTGTTTTGGGAGTCGACATCTCTTGTATGGCTTTCACCTTGGCAGGGTCCACTTGAATACCTTTGTCGCTTACAATGAAACCTAACAATTTTCCAGACCTCGCCCCAAAGGTGCATTTGTTTGGGTTCAACCTCAGCTTATACAATTTCAGTCGGTCAAACAGCTTCCGCAGATGGTCAAGGTGTTCCTCCTCAGTTTGGGACCTTGCAATCATATCATTGACGTACACTTCAATCTCATGATGGATCATATCATGAAATAAAGCAACCATGGCACGTTGGTAGGTTGCCCCAGCATTTTTCAACCCGAATGGCATGACCTTGTAGCAGAAGGTGCCCCACTGAGTAACAAAGGTAGTCTTTTCCATGTCTTCAGGAGCCATCTTGATCTGATTATACCCTGAAAAACCATCCATGAAGGAGAACACCTTGTGTTGAGCAGTATTGTCAACAAGAACGCCGATGTGAGGCAGAGGGAAATCATCTTTAGGGCTGGCCCTGTTCAAATCCCTGTAGTCAACACACATTCTGACTTTACCATCTTTCTTTGGCACTGGAACCACGTTGGCCACCCATTGAGGATAAGAAGTCACTGCTAGAAACCCGGCATCAAATTGTTTCATAACCTCAACCTTGATTTTCTCGGACATCTCTGGGCGCATGCGGCGGACCTTCTGCTTTACCGGAGGGCAGTCTTCCTTGGTAGGCAGGTGATGAACCACAGTGTCGGCATCCAAACCAGGCATGTCTTCATAAGACCAAGCAAATATTTCCATGTAATCATGTAGCATCTGAATCAATCGTTGTTTCACACTGAGCTCCAGATTGGCACCAATCTTGACTTCTTTTCTATCTGTCTCAGTACCCAGGTTTATCGTCTCCACTGGCTCTTCATGCGGCTGAATGGCCCTCTCTTCCTGGAGTAGCAGTCTTGCGAGTTCACCAGGCACTTTGCAATCATCTTCACCTTCATCTTCGGCCAAGTTGATCGGATTTTCAAAGTCATAACTGGAAGTAGCAGAGCTGTTACCAGTGAGATCCAGAGTGGATTGGAACCTGTATAAGTGAGTGTGTGTAAATATAGCTGTTTTGCAATATATAACAAAGAAAGAAAAAAGAGCACAAGATTTGAAATGCAACAACGTCCAATGTTTTGATTAATGATATATGGAAATATCATACAAAAAGCCCTCACAAATGGAGCCACGGTGCCCCGGGTAGGACACCGAGCCAATAAAAGTTTCAATATATTGTTTGTTACAAATTGAAAACAAAAGGGTTCATTACTGCGTGACAAATGTAATAGGCGTAAAATCTTTTGTCGTCCAGTTGCTTGGTCCGTTGTTGGTTGTTGGATAGATCCAACTGTCAAATTCTGCTTCCTCTACATCCTCCTCGATAGCATTCACTCTTGGGTTGGTGATGAACACCGGAGGCTTTCTGATCCTTTCTTTGCGAACAGCCCTCTGAGCCTCTGCAGTGAAGCCCAGCCCAAACTTGTCGGTCTTTTGAGTGAAGTCAGGAAGCTGACCCCAGTTTGCACACTTGCCTTTCTCGATTACAGCCCGGGCATCCTTCAAGGAAGCCATCTTCAAAGGAAAGTCTTCTTCAACCACTGTCTCAGCTGACGCCAAGGTTGGAGGTACCTCTTCAAAATGTTGAAAGGGGGTTTCAATGAACTCCCCGTCCATTTCAATATACCAGAATGAATTCAGATGACTTACCATGTATTCCTCCTCTCCCTGCACAGTAACAATCTTCCCTCTGACAGGGTATTTGAGCTTCTGGTGTAGAGTGGATGTTACAGCCCCAGCCTTGTGAATCCAAGGTCGACCCAGCAAACAGGAATAAGATGGACGAATATCCATCACATAGAATGTCGAGTCAAAGACTTGGGAACCCACACGAATAGGAATGTCTACCTCACCATGCACCATCCTCTTAGAATCATCAAAGGCTCTAACAATGATGTTACTAGGCTTCAATTCCAGGCCCTCACAATCCAACCGATCTAAGGCCTTCTTGGGCAATACATTCAGGGAAGAACCGGTGTCTACCAACACGTGTGCAAGAGTAGTGCCCCTGAATTCTATGGAAACATGCAGGGCATCATTGTGGTTTTTTCCCTTGGTGGTAAGGTCTGCATCAGAGAAACCCAAACCATTGTCAGCTGTCAAATTAGCCACATAGTTAGTGAACTGATCTGCAGATGTCTCTTGCGGCACATGGGCCGTTTTCAGAAATGAAATCAGGGCCTTGGCGTGGGCCTCTGAGCACAGCAACAATGATAGCATAGAGATTTTGGAGGGGGTATGCCCCAGCTGTTCAACGACATTGAAGTCACTCTTTTTAATGATTTTAAGGATTTCCTCTATCACTTGCTGGGAGGCTTCGACAGCGGTCTTTTTTGGTGCCTCCGTCCGGGCAGGCAAATCGGTAGCAACTTCTTTGCCCCGAGCATCAGAGGACTCGGCGGCAGTAGTAGACACAGGAACTTGATTTGGAACATGCACACTTGCGGGTGTGATGATAAGAGGTTTTCGGATAACTGGTGGTGCAATGTCAGGCGAGAAAAGCCTGCCACTGCGAGTAATCTTGGCGGGACCAGTGATGTTACTGATACTGGTACCGGTGTTGAACTCCTGCTTCACTCCAAGCACATACACGTCTGCCCCATAGTGCCATGGGACAGCCTTGTCAGACTCATAGGGGAAGGGCCCCGGAACAGTAATGGTAATGGGTGCAACAGACATAATTTTGACTGGCTTCCTCGGGGGAGCCTTGGTAGGATTGCTGAAAATTGTGACGACAGATACTTCTTCAGCGGAAACAAATGGAACAACGGTTTTCTTGAACAGAATCTCTTTGCTATCCATCAGGCTTTGGATACCTGACTTCAGCAGCTGACAACCGATAGGGATAACAGCACACAGGAGGCAACCCTTGCTACAACCCGGAAATAAACCGGCTAGCAGTAGGTTCCTCTTAACAGTCAATAGAGGGGTAGCAACATCATTCACCGAAACAACATACAAATCTTCCTCGACGGCATTTACTCTATGCTGGGGCATAGGAGCAGTTACAACATTTGGCCTCTCAGGCGCCTCAAACTGAATTTCCTTCGCATCAATAAGGTCTTGAACCTTATTTCTCAGGGCCCAACAATCATCAGTAGAATGCCCCGGGCTATCGAAATGATAAGCAAGCGAGCATTCAGATTATACTTAGGAGATGCAGTATTCACGACCTTCGGAGCTTCTCTGGTGGTCACCAAGCTGGTTGATAACAGTTGCGGTAAGATTTGTGACAAGGTCATGCTCAGCCGAGTGTATTGCCTTTTGGGCCTCTCACCCCTTTGTTGATTGTACTGCTGAGGAGCAGCAACAGGCTTTGAAATTACTAAGGCATTGACGGCTTGGCGGCGTTCGGGCTTAACTTGTCTTCTAGGACCATAGACGGCACTAGCTTCCTTCTTGAAAGGCTTTTTCTCAGTACTTGCGGCGGCTCCTTTCTGTATCTTTCCTGACCTGATGCCAACTTCTATCCTTTCACCCGTCAGGATCAAATCCGTAAACCCAGCGGAGGAATTACCAACTAGATGATTAAAGAATGGACCAGACAAGGTCCCTAGAAACATGTCAACCAGTTCACGGTCAGTCAAAGGTGGCTGCACCCTGCCAGCCAAATCCCTCCATTTTTGCGCATATTCTTTGAATCCTTCGCCCGTTCCTAGCGACATACCCTGAAGTTGGGTACGCGTAGGAGCAAGGTCAGAATTGTATTGATATTGTCTATAAAAGGCGGTAGCCAAATCCTCCCAATGTCGGATACTGGTTCCATCTAGCTGATAGAACCACTCAGGCTGTGATCCCGAAAGGCTATCTTGGAAGAAGTGGATCCAAAGGTTTTTGTCTGCCGTGTAAGGTTGGATCTTCCTTACGTACGATCTGAGATGCAGCTTTGGACAGGAAGCCCCGTCGTATTTTGCAAAGGCAGGCGCCTTGAACTTGTGTGGGATTACCACCCCAGAAGATAAACCTAAATCTCCGAAATCCAGCCCCGGCACATTTTGAATCTCCATGGCACTCAAGCGGTCCTCTAATTGCTTGTATCTGTCAGCAGCAAGAGGGTATTGTTCGTCATTGTAATCTGTCTCGTTGTCAGAGACTGCAGGACTAGGAGCCCCTCCCCCTTGGGGATTGTCTTTCTCTGCAGAGGAAGTAGTTGGATCAGCCTCGTTATGGAGTGTGTTCCCAAATCTGCGTCCAATATTGAATAACGCATTCCTCTTCTTCTTCTTCTTCTTCTTCTTTAAGAGCAGAGCCTTCAACTCTTGTTGACCTTGGGCCAGGCTCATGACCATCTCTTGAAACTGGGCATTCTGGGCCTAGAGGGCCTTGATAGCTTGCTCACTGGATGATTCTGGATTCATGATGACTGTTCAAAATAAACAGCGAAGAAGATTAAGCAACCTGTAGAAAAAGGGGTACCTGTTATGCACATGATGCATGAGATTCTATCTATGCAATGCATTCAAGGATTTTAGAAATTCACAATTGTTGCAGACAAAAAGAACGCACATCATATTAATAAGAAGAAGTTTGTTAGTACATAAGTGCCCCATGGGCCAAATATTACAAAAACAACTTCTCAAGGTAAAAAGACGTTGCGCATCCTCTTTGGCGCAATGTAGGTGTTGAGGGCCTCTTGCTCATGGAGTCGGCGGGTGAGCTCTAGAACCTTCTTCTCGCTGGCGTAAAAGCTGGCTTCAAAAGTCTTCCGTTCCTCCTTGAGTTGGATCCAACTCTTCTGCATCTCCTCCCACGCTGTAGGCATGTCAAGATGTAGGATGGTGTAGGGAACCTCTCCTTCCTTAACGGGCTCTTTAATCACAGGGAGAACATGAGGATAAGGCATCATTAGACTCTGGGCTCGGGCTCGTACCCACTTGAGATAAGGCTCAAGAGGGATGGAGTTCTTGTGTCCCAGTGTCTTGCTATCAACCTTGTTGGGCATCCTCCAAGCTCTGATGAATCTTTGGCGAAGTCCTTGCGCATCGTTGTCGAAGTCAAAAACTAGGTCAGGAATCAACATGTCGTGAGGACCATCTCTTCGTGCATATCCAAATTGCCTCAAAGCTAGGCAAGGGTTGTAGGTAATGCCCCCTCTAATGCCAAGTAATGGAACATTAGGGAACTCTCCACAACGATCGACGATGATGACATTTTCTCTGGACCGAGAACACCAATGTACATCAGAGTGAGTAAGAGTCATCAACCGTTGGGACCACCTTGAGCCTTGGTCATTCTTCAAGACAGATTGTGGAAGGTGCGAAATAAACCACCTTGCAAGGAGAGGAGTACAGCACATGAGAACACCCCTCTTTCTCATTGTTCGTGTGTAAAATGAGTGAAGGATGTCCCCAAGCAATGTCGGTATTGGATTTCTGGACAAGAAGATTTTGACGGCGTTGATCTCCACAAGCTGGTCAGGATTTGGAAACAAGACCAACCCATAGATAAGGAGTGCCACAATTTCTTCAAAGGCTTGTAGGTCCAATGAATTCCAACATTCTTGTGCCTTCTCAAACAAGAATTTTGCTAAGAAACCTTTGACGCCGCTTCTAGTTTCCCAATGCCCCTTGATGTCAGAAGGCTGTAGATGTAATTCTCGAGCAACATCTTCAGGCTTTGGTTCCTTTTCCGTACCGTTGAAAGGTAGTTGATTTAGGATAGGAATTCTCAGGAGTTGAGAAAATTCCTCCAAAGTGGGCACCAACTGGTAGTCGGGGAAAGTGAAACAGTGGTGAAGAGGGTCAAAGAACTGGAATAGCACCTTCATCATGTCCTCTTCAATGTTGGTGTTGACTAAGTTGAGCAGCCTACCATGTCTTTCACTGAAGGGAGAGCTTTCCAGAATTCTTGAGGTGAGCTCCTTGAGTTGAGGAGAGATTCTCACAAGGTTGACTTGGATGGTTTTTCTGCGAGGAATTTCCATGACCTACAAAACAAGAACAAAGATGAAGATCTAAACCCTTGAAGTGGTTAGTAAATGCATATGATGCTTTATGATGTTCATGATGTATGCACAAACATATGTACAAGCAATTCACACCAAACCCTAGTTTCAGGCTTGCATGGGGTTTCATAGGTAAGTACCCTCTTGAGTGTAGTTGGCTTAAAAACCTGTCCTATAAATAGTAACCGGGTTCTAAGGAGCCCAATATCACTGGATTGTTTTCATTGTTCATTGTTTTGGTTTAGCCACTTAACTAGCGACCAAAATATTCCAAGAAAACAATCCTCAATGAGTGTAGTATCGAGTATCTACCAACTTCGGACTGCACCAAAGCCGGTCATCTCACTACCCCTAATGAAAGGCCAATATGGTCAAGTAAGGTTCTAAGTCATTAGTGCTTAGTGACATCACTTAGCGGCCCCGTACTCTCCTTGATTGAACTCAAGGGTTACCGGTACTCACAAATATGTCGCACTAATATAGCTATTGCTTCAACCGTGTCGGTATACCCCGCACAGTTTCCACAACGTATTGCTATCTATGAATGTTTCCCAAAATCCGGGTGTAGGATTGCAAACCCAAACAAGAGAGCCAAGATATAAAGCAATCAATTCAAACAATTAGTCATGCAAGAGGGTGATCTAATCCCTAAGGTTACTCCACTTAAAATTCTCCCCAGCAGAGTCGCCAGTTCTGTGATACGGTGGGAGAACTGACTTGAGTTTTGCATTTGTTTTCGCAAATGTTTCGATTGAGCAAGAGTCGCCACCGACTTTTTATTTTATCCTAAGGAACGGTTAAAAAGCACAGCAAAAACCTTTGAGATGTTTTCTTGGGTTCGGGGAGTAGATTATAGAAAGGGAAGGTATTAGCACCCTTTCTATCCATGGTTATCTATGGGCTCTTAGTTACTTGCTTAGATCAACTTGCCTTAATTTTCAATTGTTTGAAATGGTGCTTTGTGTGTGTGGGTTTGAAAATGTTTTGAAAAGAAACCAATGTGGTGGCAACCTTTGTAATGATCCATGCTGGGATGTATACAAAGGTGTATGTCTTTTGAAAAGGTTTCCAATGTTTTTTGAAAGTTGTTTTTAAGAGTGTAGCGATGTAAGGTTTAAAAAATAGGCAAGTGTTTTGTTTTGCAAGGGGGCAAGTAATCAAGAGCTATCTACCCTAAATTTCTCAAAGATCTTTGCTATGTTTTAACCCTTTTAACAATTTTGTTCCACCATTACATTTGGTGGACAATCTTATGTTAGGATGTGAAAGGGACGGGCGCGGGTCATCGTTTAGACCATAATTGCAATGGTGCCAAGTATCTTTGGGCAATTTTTCCTTGGAGGGACTAGATCATTTTTTAGGCAACTTTCGAAAGCGTCATCGAGGGACTATGATCATTTGAATTGTGTTTGTTTTGCCCAAAGAGACCTAACATGCAATATGGCCCATTATTGAAGGCAACAAGTGGAATACCCTAGGGGTGCAAGTGTGATTAGTGTTGTCCATTTTCATGCTTGATTATCTTGAAGTTAGGTCAAACTATTTTGGTTAATTGATTTGCATACAACCCTAATTCTAGCATGGCATATTTAGAAAGCTTGTAAATGCGAAAAATAAAGTTCCTAAGTTATTACAACACAATATATGGGATGGGGGGTACAAATGTTCAAATGGGGGTATTTTGACAAGAATTAAAACCCTAGACTATTACATCAAATTGGAATTTTGCAAGGTATTTAATTACACAATATTTAAATAAAATAAAATAAATATGCAAAATGCAAAAAGGTTTTCTTTTTTATATGTATGTAAAAGGTATTTATCATGTACCAAATAAAACAAAATAAATTAATTTTTGGGATTCTTATGCATTTAGGGCAAAAACCCTAATTTTACAAATAAAAGTATTTATTGTATAATATATGTAATATTTATTTATCATGTACAAAAAATAAATGAAAAGAAAAATATATGAAAAAAAAAGTAATTTTTAAATTAAATATTAGTAAAAATAAAATGTATTATTTTATTATGTTTTTAACCTAAATGTATTAATAAATACCTAAATATTTATAATATTCACTAAATACTAAATATATATATAAATAATAATATTTAATATTTACAAAAAATGTATTTTTTTTTATAAAAGGTTTTTTTTTAAAGATAAAATAAAACAAAAGTCATAAAATAAAAAGTATTTATATTATTTTAGTATTTTAAGTAAAAGAGTATTTATATATTATTTATGCACAAATGTTAATTTAAACCAATAAATGCCTAATAAATACAAAAATGGTTTGAAAAATATTTTTTATATTTTTAATATTATGAGAAAAAATAAATAAGTCAGAAATAACAAGCAAAAGTCAAAAAATGATCAAAATAAGCACAATGGGCCAAGGGGGTTCAAAAGTAAAAACAAGGTGCAAATAAGAAAAATAAAACAAGCCCAGCCCAAAGGACCTTCTTCAACCTCTGACCATAATTTTGTCAAAAAACGCGCGCCTCCTACACTGATTCAAACATCTGGATTCCTGGACTTTTAGCACAAACTTACAACATGAAAAATGTTAAGCATCAAGCCACGATTCTGGACATATAAAGAACTCATCCTAACTCTCAGAAATGAGAGAGAATTTCTCCATTCCCAATTCCTGACCTAGTTTTTGTTCCATGTTCAGACTTCAAATTCTCATAGCACACATAACATAAATGAAAACTAATTATATGGGCATGTTCAGGGCCATGAATGTGACATAATTTCTTCACAAATCTAAACCTAACAATGCCTGGATAGAGAGATAAGAGTTCATGAACTTACCTGTTCAGTTGGAATCGTATCTGGTGATGGAGATGTTTTCAATGCAAGGTGATGATTGGTATAGCTTCCTTGATGTCCAGGGATGCTATTCCAAGCTTTAGTTTGCTTTGAAACCAAGTGAATCGTGTTATAGCACTTCAACTGCAAAACAGAAAAATGAAAATGGTGATGTTGATTAGGAGTGTTACAGTCTGCTTCTAATGCTTTGGACAGTTTGTATGGATGGTAGGGAAAGTGTTTGAAGTGGTTTTGGCCAAGATGCACGATGGAAATGAGTTGTGGGATTCCAAGTGCAGGATGCCCTGTTTTTGTGCAGTTTAATGGTGATTATGTGTTTGAGGATGTTTGGAACT
Organism: Vicia faba; assembly: GCA_948472305.1. NCBI lineage: Eukaryota > Viridiplantae > Streptophyta > Magnoliopsida > Fabales > Fabaceae > Vicia > Vicia faba. The sequence continues at coordinate 423,869,763 of OX451736.1, forward strand.
TGGTTGGCTTGTGTTCCAGCTTAGGTTTGATGATTAGAAAGTGTTCAATAACTTTGCTTAAGGTTGTCTTGGCTGAGATGATAGTTGGTTGGTGTTATGCAAGTTTTCTTCTTACTTAAGCAACAAAATGCCAAGTTGAGTTTTAGACTGATAGAGGCCCCTCTAATGTGCTGCTAAGCTTGCCCTTGATCAGTGGGATTAGTTCAAAAACTTGTGCCAAGGAGATTTGCTGTGTACCTCTTGATTTGCTAATTGACATAAAGTTCTACTTTTGCAAAAATGGACATTATGCTTTTTCTATTTTAGGACTAAACCTTCATGTAATGCTTAAACACATAATGCAAGGCTTGAACACAAAGGGTTTGCATTTAATTTATGAGTGCTAATGGGATATAGTACCTGTAATCAAGTTGTGCAAGCTGATTTGAAAAATTGCACAAGTCATGAACATGTACATGGCCATGAATCAAAATGACTTTTTCCCAACTTGCCAAATTCGATTCTCTCTAACCATGAGGTTGTTTGATGAGTTCTTGGACATTTTGGAAAGCTTAGAATGTGTACTACAATCCATCTTCGAAATGCAAATTGAAATTCCAAGTGGAAGCATGTGAAAAATTGTCTTGAAGTTAGGCAAAAATCCTGCCTAAAATGGTTCAAAATTTCTCTAAGTTAAGAATGGTTTGGTACCCTTGTTCCAAAAATTGTAACTTGAGCTACAAGCTTCTTTTGAGGAAACTTTGTGAATAAAAGTTGTAGATTTTGCAATGGACTACAACTTTCATGTTTTGACTTTTCCTTGAATCCAAATACATCTTGATGAGAAAGTGGGACAAAGTTAGGAAAAAATTAGGGTTTTTCATAACTTAGAAAAATTCTAAGTTATGAAAAATCTTCATTTCAAACCCTAATTTGTGATTTTTGATTCCTTGATGAACAAGTTTCATGATTTGGCATGTTTTGATGAAAAATGAATCTTGACACTTGATTTTGACCAAAAAGTCAAAGTTTGACTTTTCAGTATACAGTCAAAAATTGATCAATTGACTGGAAAATTCAACTGTCAATCTTGTGTATTTGGGATCTTTTGAACTTGTTGAGTATGTCAATACAATTCCATGGGGTCCTTGAGTCCATATGTGAGCTTAGTTTGCCATTGGCTAGGTCAAACAGTCAAAAATTGCCTTTGTGCAGTCAAAACCCTAAAAATGACCATTTTGCCCTTTTGGTGATCTGATCAAATTTCTTGTGGAATTGTGATCCAAACTTGATCAAATGGTCCATGTGAGTTCATAATGTTGATGTGGGTCAATTTTCATGAGTTTTGACTGTCAATTGGCCACAGTTGACTTTTTCCCCAATACAACTGATTTCTAGGTCAACTGTCCAATTGACTGGGCAAAATTTGGAATCAAGACTTGAAACTTGGTATGGATAAACTTGGGAGTCCAACATGAAGCATGAAAGTCATCTTAGGCATTTTAGGTCAAAATATCTTTGTGCAAACACAAACCCTAATTTGGTTCAACAGTGCAAGGAGAAGTCTTGAGCAGAGGAAACCCTAACTGGATCTTGAGCTCCAAGGGTCTTGTGATGAGAAAATGTTGAGAAAATGGGAGGGAAAATTTTGGGGTACAACACCTTGTAATTTAAATTCCGCATTTTATTTCCCGCAAATTATAACTGTTAGATGTTTGATAATAGGATGGCATGACAAGACTGAATGTTTTAACCTAAAATCAACTTAGATCACCATTAACATGTACAAAGACAAAAAAATAACTGAAAACGACACACTCGCACATGCGCACTTTTAGGGTACACCCCACTTGGTTGCCTTCGCCACGATCATTGAGTATAGGTCGTTTTATAGGTCGCCCTCTTGTCTAAAAGATCATAGTCGCCTCGAAACGGTTGCCTCGGATATTGTTGCCTCAAACAAATTATCTAAGACATTAGGGTTACCGCTAAGGCGTCCTAACATTGCTTTAGTGACCGTATGTCCCGCATTCGAATTAACCCTTAAATTCCAACGACGGTGCTACCTACTCATCAATAGAAGGATAGCATTGCCTAAAGGACATTAGCATAGAACGATTCTTTTTTTGAGTAGGTAGATGGTTCTTAGATACTTGCTCTTTCAAAACAAAACAAATCTTTTCACACTTACCTTTTATAAACAAAGTTTTCAAAACACTTCATTACACTCTTGAGGACAGAAGCAAGAGTTATATCGAAGTTTCAAACAAAAACTTTTTCAAACCCACAAGCACAAAGAAAACAATTTTGAAAACAATATGAGCAAGTACTTAAGAGCCCGTGGATAACCACGGATAGAAAGGGTGCTAACACCTTTTCTTTCTATAATCTACCCCCCGTACTCAGATAATCTCAAAAAAGGAATTTTTTTGTGCTTTTTCCATTTCCTTGTTCGATAAAATAAAAGTCGGTGGCAACTCTTGCTTACCGCGACATTTTGCGAACAAAAAACGCAAAACGCAAACCAGCGTTCCAAAAAACAGTCAGTTCTTCCCACCGTATCACAGAACTGGAGACTCTGCTGGGGATATTTATAAGTGAGGTGTACCTTAGGAATAGTTCATAATGTTTTCAATTGCTTGACTTGTATGCTTTATCTTTGTGGGTTGAATCGGAGTTACTATAGATCCTAACCCGGATTTGGGGATACCCTTTAGGTAAGTAGCAATAAATTGTGAGGGAACTGTACGACATAGACCGATACGGTTGAAGCAGTAGCTATGTTGGTGTGGCACTTTAGTATGTACTGATATCCCTTGTGGCGCAACGAGGAGAATATGGGTCTGCTAAGGGGTCATTAAGCACCAACTGACCTTAGAACCTTTAAATTGACCAAATTGGCCATAGAACAGTAGCAGTATGCTACACTCATTGATACTAAACTCTCGCGATGATTCCGGCCGCAAAAAAGGTTGCTAAACTGGAATTATGACCGATTGAGGGTAGTCAGTGATATTGAGATCCTCTAGAACCTGGTTACTATTTTTAGGACAGGTTTAAACCAACTAAACTGAAAGAGGGTAGTACCTAGACTCCTTGCCAGCCTGAAATCTAAGGGCTCTTTGTGTGACTTGTGTGCCTTTACCATGTTTGCTATTTGTGGATACTTGTGGTGTGCTTTATATCATGACATCATGACATTGCATGCATCTTGCATTGGACTAACCTATTTCAAAGACAGGAGGGATTCATCTTTGTTCTGTTTTGTAGGTCATGGCACCCATGCGTAGAAACACTATCCGGATCAAGTTTGTCCAGGTTCCCGCTCTGCTTAAAGAATTGGTTGCAAAGATGCCAGATACTACCTCCTTCATCAGAAGACATGGGCACCTCCTGGTTTTGGTCACCTCCAAGATGGATGAGCAGATGTTGAGTGTCTTAGTTCAGTTCTTTGATCCACTGTACCATTGCTTTACTTTTCCGGACTACCAGTTGGTCCCTACCTTGGAAGAGTTCTCTGATCTACTGGGTATCCCCATTCTAGAGCATACCCCGTTCGCAGGTTGGGAGAAGATCCTTAGGCCGGAAGAGATTGCTTCAGCCCTTCATCTGACAAAGGCTGAGGTAATGTCAAACTCGGAAACTCGTAGTGGAGCAAAGGGCTTCTTGACTAAATTCTTGGTTGGTAAGGCTAATCAGTTATGGGACAGTCTAGACTTCCAGGCATTTGAAGACATCTTGGCTCTTCTGATATATGGTTTGGTATTTTTTCCTAACTCTAATTCCTTTGTTGACGTGAATGCAGTAAAAATCTTCATTTCCGGTAATCCTGTGCCTACCCTCTTGGGTGATATTTTACACTCACTTTATGCCCGTACTGCTCGTAAACGGGGAACCCTTATGAGTTGTGCTCCATTGCTGGCGAGGTGGTTTATTTCTCACCTCCCCAAATCAGTTTTGAAGAACAAAGAAGGCATTGGTTGGGCCTATAGGATTATGTCTCTCTCTCTCATAATGACATCATTTGGACTATCAAGGGCATGGAAGATGTGGCTATTATTGATCCTTGTGGGGAATACCCCAATGTTCCACTGATAGGAACCAATGGAGGGATCACTTATAATCCGTTCTTGGCCTTACGTCAATTTGGGCGAGCTAGAAAGGAAGGACCTCATGAGTTGCTAATGCCTAGTATTGTCTTTGATTTCCAAGGGGATAGTGACGAGCAACGCCGCAGGTTCATAAGAGCTTGGGATAGGGTACACAGGTCTGATCCATACGAGCTGGGTGTGAAGACTTCTCTTCCAATGGAACCATACCTCCGATGGGTTTGCATACGTGCCCAAAAGCTGTGAATGCCTTACGAAGCCGTCTTGCCTATAACTCTTGAGGTTGCTGATGAAGAAGGGGTTCCTCCTACCATCCTACACCCTTACATGCCTACTGACATTGGGGAATTAAAGAGATCTTGGATGCAGCTGAGAGAAGAGCGTGATACTTACAGAGAAAATTATCACGAGCAAGAGCGAAAGATCCAGGAGTTGACAAGGCAGCTGGAGAACGAGCGGATCCTCAATGACTATGTCCGCACCGACAAGAAACAACCATGGGAGCACTGATTGTCTTTTTGATTATTTCTAGTTTTTGATTTACTTTTCAGTTTTTCTTCCTTGTAACGCCTTAAGGGCATTTGTTGAACAATTGAATTCAAAGTTTATCTAATAAAAGTGCGTTTCATTTTTGTTTAACGAATTTGAATCTCTCGACGTCTTTGAAATCATATCATACGCATTTAATTCCATGCACCTCATAACAGGTACCCTTACAGGTGTTCTCATCTTCTTCGCTATTTATTTCAGCATCATGTCTTCTGAACCATCAACTGAACAAGAAATCAAGGCTCTGCAGGCTGAAAACGCCCAGTTCCAAGAGTTGTTCATGAATCTGGCTAAGGGTCAGCAAGATCTGAAGACCCTTATCTTGAAAGAGAAGAATAATAAGAAGAAGAAGACGGTCCTATTTAATATGGGTCGTAGATTCGGAAACAATTTGCGAGAAGAGGTTGATTTGACCCACTCATCTAGAGGGGGAGATAATCAGGAAGAAAGGAGGGCTCCTAGCCCTATGGTTTCAGACAACGAGACCGACTTTGACGAAGACTAGTATTCTCCAGTTGAGGATAGATACAAACAATTGGAAGACCGGTTGAGCGTGGTGGAAGTTCAGAAAGTGTCTGGTCTGGACTTTGGAGACTTGGGTCTGTCATCTGGGGTGGTGATTCCCCACAAATTTAAAGCACCAGCCTTTACTAAGTACGACGGGGTTTCTTGCCCAAAACTGCACCTCCGTTCATAAGTTATAAAAATTCAGCCGTGCACCGCTAACAAGAACCTATGGATCCACTTCTTTCAAGACAGTCTCTCAGGGACTCAGCTTGAATGGTTTTACCAGCTGGAAGGAGCTAGTATCCGTAATTGGGAGGATTTGGCTGCTGCTTTCTACAAGCAGTACCAATACAATGTCGACCTCGCTCCCGCACGTACCCAACTCCAGGGTATGTCTATGGGTGCGGGTGAAGGTTTCAAAGATTACGCTCAGAAGTGGAGGGACCTCGCTGGAAGAGTGCAACCACCCTTGGCTGACAGGGAGTTAATGGATATGTTTTTGGGGACCTTGTCTGGTCCGTATTTCAACCATCTGATTGGGAGTTTTTCGTCCGGGTTTATAGAGTTGATTATGATCGGGGAAAGAATTGAGGCTGGTATCAAATCCGGTAAAATGCAGAAGGGTGCTTCGTCAAGCACCGAGAAGAAACCTTTTAAGAAGGAATTCAGTGTTGTTTACAGTTCAAAAAGCCATAATAGACCTGAACACCGTCAAGCTGTTAATGCGGTGGTTATATCAAGACCTGCTGGTGCTCCTCAGCGCAACAATCAGCCAAGGGCCGAGAGGCCGCAAAGACAATTCACTCAGCTCAACATGACTTTATCCCAAATTCTTCCGCAATTATTAAAGACCAATCTGGTGATTCCAAGGGAGGCCCCAAAGAATCCAAATACAACATCACCGATGTACGATCCGAATGCCCGCTGTACTTTTCACTCTGATAGCCCGGGGCATGATACGAATAACTGTTGGGTCTTGAAGAATAAGGTACAGGACTTGATTGAAGCTAAGGAGATTGAATTTGAAGCGCCAGGAAAACCTAATGTCATAACGGCACCTATGCCAAAACATGACGCGGGAGTGAATGCTATTAAAAACGATGTTGAAGAATTTGAGTTTGATAGTTAGATCTACCTAACTACTGATGGTGGACTAAGCAATTGGACGGCAAAGGACTTCGTCCCAATTTCTTTTATTACACAGTAATAGACTTTTATTTCGAATTTGTAACATATAATGTTTTAAACTTTACGGCCCGATGTCTTACCCGGGGCACCGTGGCTTCATTTGTGAGGGATTTATGTGTGTCATCTACATATATCATTAATAAAAGCATTGGACGTTTCTTGCATCTCAAATTTTGCGCTCCTTGTTTTTTCTTTTATTATATATTGCAAAACAGCTATTTTACACACACTCACATATACAGGTCTACATCCATTCTGGATCTCACTGGTAACGACTCTGCTACTGCCAGTTATGACTTCAAAAGTCCGATCAACTTAGCCGAAGATGAAGGTGAAGATGATTGCGAAGTGCCTGGTGAACTTGCTAGACTGTTACTTCAGGAAGAGAGGGCCATACAGCCACATGAAGAGCCCGTGGAAACAATAAATCTGGGTACCGAGGTAGACAAGAAGGAGGTAAAGATTGGTGCAAATCTGGAGCTTAGTGTGAAGCAACGGTTGATTCAGATGCTTCATGACTACGTTGAGATCTTTGCCTGGTCTTATGAAGATATGCCTGGGTTGGATACCGATATTGTGGTTCACCGATTGCCTACCAAGGAAGACTGTCCTCCTGTGAAGCAGAAAGTTCGCCGAATGCGCCCAGAAATGTCTGAGAAAATCAAGGCCAAAGTTATGAAACAGTTTGACGCCGGTTTTCTAGCAGTTACTTCTTACCCACAGTGGGTGGCCAACGTGGTTCCTGTGCCGAAGAAAGATGGTAAAGTTTGAATGTGTGTTGACTATAGGGATCTGAACAAGGCGAGCCCCAAGGATGATTTCCCCCTGCCTCATATCAACGTTCTGGTTGACAACACCGCTCAGCACAAAGTCTTCTCCTTTATGGATGGTTTCTCCGGTTACAATCAGATTAAAATGGCTTCCGAAGACATGGAGAAGACAACCTTTGTTACTCAATGGGGTACCTTTTGCTACAAGGTCATGCCTTTCGGATTAAAGAATGCTGAGGCAACATATCAGCGCGCCAGAGTCACTTTGTTCCATGACATGATCCATCATGAGATTGAGGTATACGTCGACGACATGATTTCAAGATCCCAAACTGAGGAAGAACATCTTGACCATCTTCAGAAGTTATTTGACAGGTTGAAGTTGTACAAGCTGAGGTTAAACCCGAACAAGTGCACCTTCGGAGTGAGATCTGGTAAGTTGCTGGGTTTCGTCGTAAGTGATAAAGGTATTCAAGTAGATCCTGCAAAGGTGAAGGCTATACAGGAGATGCTAGCTCCCCGAATAGAAAAGGAAGTCAAAGGCTTTTTGGGACGTTTGAACTATATCACCCGATTCATCTCACACCTGACTGCTACTTGTGATCCAATCTTCAAGTTACTGAAGAAAGATTAAGTGGTAAGATGGAATGATGAATGTCATGCCGCTTTCAAAAGAATTAAAGAGTATCTCCAAGAGCCACCTATTTTGATGCCGCTAGTTGAAGGGAGACCTTTGATCTTATACTTGACAGTACTCGACAACTCAATAGGGTGTGTGTTGGGTCAGCATGACGAGTCTGGCCGAAAAGAGCATGCTATTTATTACGTTAGCAAAAAGTTTACCGACTGCGAGACCCGATACTCGTTGCTTGAGAAACCTTGCTGCGCTTTGGCATGGGCTGCTCGCCGGCTGAGACAGTATATGCTGACTCACACTACTCTATTGATATCAAAGATGGACCCAATCAAGTATATCTTCGAAAAGCCTGCCTTGTTCGGAAGAATAGCAAGATGGAAGATGATCTTGACTGAGTATGACATCCAATATACGACCCAAAAAGAAATCAAGGGAAGTGTGTTGGTAGACCATTTGGCACACCAGGGAGTGGATGATTACCAGTCTATGAACTTTGAGTTCCCAGATGAGAACATCATGTTGGTGACTGACTGCGAAGAACCTGGACCGGATGAAGGACCTGAGGAAGGATCCTGATGGTCTATGTACTTTGATGGAGCTTCAAACGCTTTGGGCAATGGCATTGGCGCCGTGATCATATCTCCTAAAGGCTCTCATACTTCGTTCACCGCCTGATTATGTTTCAACTGCACCAACAACATGGCGGAGTATGAAGCATGCATCATGGGTCTTCGAGCAGCCATTGACCTAAGGATTAAGTTCTTGAGTGTCTTCGGAGATTCCGCTCTCGTGATCAGTCAGATCAAAGGCGAGTGGGATACAGAACACCCAAATCTTATTCTTTACAAGGGTTATGTGTTGACCTTGCTGCCTCACTTCGAAGAGATAACATTTGAACACTTCCCTAGAGAGGAGAATCAGTTGGCGGACGCGCTAGCTACGATGTCTTCTATGTTCAAAGTCAATTGGGACAACGAAGCTCCCCGTATTATCATTGAAAGATTGGACGAACCTGCACATTGCTGTGATATTGAAACTGAAGAGGTAGCAGATAAATCCTAGTTTCACGAGGTGAAAAGGTATCTTGAAGCTCAGGAGTACCCCGAGGGTGCATCTGTTAATGATAAGAAGTTTCTGAGGAGGTTCGCAGCGAAGTTCTTCATCACTAATGACATCCTTTACAAGCGTAACCATGATTCAACCTTATTGCGATGTGTGGATAAGGACGAAGCAGAAAGGATCGTGGTAGATTTACATGAAGGTACTTTCGGGACTCATTCCAGTGGACATACCATGGCAAAGAAAATCCTTCGGCCAGGATACTATTGTTCCACAATGGAAGCCGACTGTTATCAGCATTCTCGGACCTGTCATAAGTGTCAAGTCTATGCTGATAAGGTGCACATACCTCCATTACCTCTGAATGTCTTGACAGCTCCGTGGCCTTTTGCAATGTGGGGCATTGATATGATCGGCGAGATCACACCTACAGCGTCCAACTGACATCATTTCATCCTGGTAGCAATTGATTACTTTACGAAGTGGGTTGAAGCAGCTTACTTTGCTACAGTAACCAAGAACGCCGTGGCACAGTTCATTCGGAACAATCTGATTTGTCGATATGGTGTACCAGAGAGGATCATTACAGACAATGGTACAAATCTCAACAATAAGATGATCACCGAGCTCTACAAGCAGTTCAAGATACAGCATCACAACTCTTCTCCCTACCGGCCGAAGATGAATGGAGTTGTTGAAGCGGCTAATAAGAACATTAAGAAGATTGTGCAGAAGATGACAGTGACGTACAAAGACTGGCACGAGATGTTACCGTTTTCTCTTCATGGGTACTGTACCTCAGCGCTGACGTCAACAGGGGCAACACCCTATTCCTTGGTATATGGCATGGAGGCCGTCTTGCCCATTGAAGTTCAGATACCCTCTCTTCGGATTATGAAGGATGCAGGTTTGAGCGAAGATGACTGGATCCAGACCCGGCTTGATCAGCTGAACTTAATCGACGAAAAGAGACTTACTGCTATTTGTCATGGTCAGACGTATCAAAAACGGATGATTAAGGCATTTAACAAGAAATTTAGAAAACAAGAGTATCAAGTGAGGGATCTGGTGATCAAGCGCATTATCCTACCTCAAGGTAATCCCAGGGGCAAATGGACCCCTACTTACGAAGGGCAATTTATGGTTAAGAACATTTTCTCAGGAGGAGCTATAATTCTAACCACCATGGATGGTGACGACCTTCCTCACCCCGTCAATGCAGACATAGTGAAAAGATACTACGCATAATTAATGACCCGCTAGGTCGACTGGCCTAGGCAAAAATAAGGGCTTCCCGGCGAACCAAAAGGGTTCGGGCAAAAATAAGGGATGAAAATAAAAAATCTGTACACCCGACAAGTCGAAAACCTGAAAAGGCGGCTTGGGCAAAAAAGGGTATCCCGGTGGACTGAAAACCCGAAAGGGCGATCCAGGCAAAAGTTAGGGGTCAAAGCGCAACACTATGTCTCATTGGATCACCTTGCATCCAAACTTCGGTATCGACTATGAAGCTCGAACGACACTGATCAATCTGATCTACCTTCAACCAAGTAGCAAAGTGATGAGATGCTCGAGAACATAAAGACAATAGCAGAGTTGGAACCCAGTGGGATTATTCGCATAGCTGTTTTGTTTAGTTTTTCACAAATTGTATAAACTATGTTTGTTCGGCGACTGTTGTACCCCAAAATTTGCCCTCCCATAATCTTCAAAGTTTTGCCAAGCATCACCTCAAATGGCTCAAGTCTACTCAAAGGCTACACAGTCAACCATCCTCCTAAGCCAGTCAAATTAGGGTTTTGGTTCTTGCAAGGAAGTTGAGGTTTTCAAGGGTCCAATCAAGTCTCCTATGCTCATACACATTGTCAAGCACCTACATGTCAAGTTTCAAGGCTCACAAGGTCAAGTTACACAGTCAAAAACCCTAATTGCTCAACAGTCAACTGTAGGGGCAAAATGGTCATTTGGCAGTCAAAAGTCAAAAATTTTGGTCAACATCTTATTTTGAAGCCACAAACATCATTTGATCAATTCTTGATCATGATTCTCAAAAGTATGGCTCAAAAAGTCTCAAGATGCAAAAGTTTCTATTTTTGGACAACTGAAAAGTCAACTGTAACTTGACCAAGGCATAACTTTTTCATGGTTCATCAGAAAAATCCCATCCAATGCTCATCTTGAAGGGGAAGACATTTCCTACAACTCATATTCACATTCCAAGTCCAATAAATGCTCTCACAAAAAGTTATCAATTTCAACATTATAGGTCATTTTCAAAAGTCAACAAAAAGGGACTTTAAGTCAAAGACCATAACTTGAGATTGGTAAATCAAAATGACATGGGACCAAATACATTGGTTAGAGGACTTCAAGACCTTTCCAAAATGTCCAAGAACATGATCAAAGCTTAAAAATTGAGCAAGATATGCATTGGAGAAGTTGGGAAATTTTTGTGAAATGGCCAAAATCATTTATCCTTGAAATTTCATTTTTGACAAAAGGGGCCCACTTTTTCCACTTGAATCAGCTTGGCCATGCTTCCCACGTGTCCCACATTTTATTTCAAAATTTAAAATTAATTTTTTCATTTTTATTTGATTTTATTGGATTTAATTCATTTTAAATTCTTTAAAATCAAATAAAAATCCAAAAGGTTAATTAAAGGACATATTTGGTTTTGATTAGCCTTGAATCACCATCAAACATATTCCAAATTCGTGCAAAAGGCTAAATGAAGCAAGAATTCAAAATTGGTACAAAGATGAGAAGTTTGTTAATGGAGTTATGTCAAAATCTTAAAGCATGAATGCATGGTATTATGGGCCTTAATGCTGATTGGAATCACTTACATAACCTAGATGCAAACTATCACAAAGCAATTGGACGAGGGAGAGAGGCAGCTAAGATAGAATTCTTTTTTTTTTCAAAATTCCAAAGAAGTGCACCAAGATCGAATTCAAGGGCTCAACCATCCACAAGACTTCCCATCCATCCTATCGTGATCTACAGGTAAAATAAGGTATAAACACACCCTTTTCACATAACCATGCAGACTGAAACTGTAGATACATGAACATACACGTTGCAAAATTTCCATGGATCGTATTTTCACTTATGGCTTGATTTAATCCCTACTGACCATACCTTTGAGTTCCAGTGGATGTTTAGAACAGGTTTGGACCATCGCTTGGGGTCTTTAATGGCCAAACTGTAGATCACCATGGCTAGGGTTCAGATTACATGGAGTTTCGTTTTGATGGGAATAGCTAGCATTAAACCATGAAAACATCACCATGAGGATCGCCATGCCCTAATCATTTGATCTGGCTATTTTTGTTTGCTTCATTTTTACTATTTTCGCAGGTTTTCAGAACCACTCCCGCCGGAGAAGACGACCGGAGCATTGCTCCGGCGTTATTGACTTGGCTTGGCTCAGTTTGACGCAAGCGTGGCTTTTTCACGTGTTTTGATTGGCCATTCAGGTTGCTGACTCAATTACTTAAGCTGACTGGGCTTAGTGGATTCCATGTGCTTCCAGCTTCAGTCCACACCACGCGCTTGTGAGATCCAGCCGTCAGATTGCCCCCTGATCCAAATCCAACGTCTCATGTGCATCCTTCCACCATGGGCATTAGTCAAAGCAGGCATATGGAATTGGAGAAAGTCAAAGAAGGCCATCAGTGTTTGGGCTTAACTTTGCCATCCGCACCCCCCTTTTGCTACAAAAACAGGCCCATTTCCTTTTTCCCTTGAATTTTCTTTTCTATTTTATTTTAATTTATTTAATTTGCTTTTATTAACAAAAATTAATTTTCCTTTTATTTCAAAAATCACAAAATATTCTTACCCAAATAAATTTCAGATTTTTCTTTTTTTAATTAATTGGGCTTTAAATTCTAGGAAACTCTAAATTATTTTTTTTGTAATATTTTAATTAATTAGACTTAATTAGGTTTTAATTACTAATTTATTTAGTTTTATTTCTTAAAATAATAAAAAAATCAAAAATATGTCATAATTTATTTTAATCATTTAATTTATTAATTTAATTTAGTTCTTTAATTTAGGTTTAATTTCTCTCTTAATTTTAAAACTCAAAAATACAAAGAATTATTATTCCATCATTAAATTGATTTAACTAATAATTTAATATAAAAATCCAAAAAAATCAGAAATCACAAAAAATGAAAAAATGTTTTATTTAATTTAATCCATTAATAAGTTTTATTTTGTAAATAAATTTTAATAATCAAATTAGTTTAATTTAGGTTTTCAATTTTAATATTTTCTTAATAACTAAAAAATATAGAAATTAGGGTTTTAGTATTTTTATTCTTTTTTCATTTTTTATTCTTATCATTATTAATTATTAATTATTTTTGTAAAAAACTCTTGTAATTAAACAATTAAGTAAATTAGGTTTAAATGTTTTCTTTAATAATTAAAAATAACTTAGAATTAGGTTTTTTTTATTTAATTTCTAATTTCAATTAATTTTCTTTAATTTCATAAATACAAAAAACATAAAAAATAAGTTCTTTTCTTTATTTAATTATTAGTTAATTTCTTAATTTCAATATTTATTTCTTTAAAGGGTCCAACACCCTCGCATTCGATTATAATTTCTTTTCGCGCATTTATTTTATTTCTTTTATGAATGTAATGTATTTGCCCACCAAAGCCTTGTAATAGTTAATTAGGACATTTACTTTCCGTATTTTCATTCAAATCGGGTCTTGGTTTAATTTGGCGTTGTAGACCCGCGCCTTGTAATAGCGTAGGACCTTTATTTTTCCAAATTTTTATTCCCGCACCTTTAACTGCTAATAATCACATGAAAGAATGTATGCAAAAAATAAAATCAAAGCGTAGAATAATCAATGCATGATCAAGACAAATAATAACTGAAAATAACACACAAATCACACACCACTCTTAGGGTACGCCTCACTGTTGCCTTGCCCCTCGAAACGTGGTCGTCGAGTACAGGACGTCTTGGTAAGTCCTTATGTCCATGAACATGGCATAAGGGTAGCTTCTAAGGTGTCCTACTGTTGCTCTGGTGATCACATTGTTGCCTTGCCCCTCGAAACGTGGTCGTCAAGTACAGGACGTCTTAGTGAGTCCTTATGTTCCATTGATCTAGTTGCCTCGAATAAGTTGCCTCGGAACGGTCGCCTCAGAATAAAAAGATCAATGGCATAAGGGTAGCTTCTAAGGTATCTTACCATTGCTCGGTGACCACACTGTCCCTAACCCTCAAATTGACCCGAACACCTCCAACGGTGGTGCTACCTACCTCTCAATGGTGGGATAGTACTATCTAAAGGACATTAACACAGCCTAATTCCTTAGGGTAGGTAGATGACTCGTAGATACTTGCTCTAATTCAAAACAAATAAAAAAAAACTTCTTTTCACACCGACACTTTGCAAAAATCTTTAAAAACAACTTTTCAAACACTCTTGAGGATTGATACAAGAGTCGAACTGAAATTTTAAACGAAACTTTTTCAAACCCACTCACTTTGAAAAGCAAACAAACATTTTGAAAACACAAATGAGCAAGTATCTAAGAGCCCATGGATAACCATGGATAGAAAGGGTGCTAACACCTTCCCTTTCTATAAATCTACCTCCCGAACCGAGAACTAATCTCAATAAGGAATTTTTCTGTGCTTTTGTCCTTTCCATTTGGAGAAAATAAAAGACGGTGGCGACTCTTGCTTCCGCGAAATTTCGCGAAACCAGCGTTAAACAGTCAGTTCCAGATCCACCGATCATAGAACTGGCGACTCTGCTGGGGATATATTTATAAAAGTGAGGTGTACCTTAGGACTAAGATCACTGTGTTTTCAATTGCTTTGACTTGTTTGCTTTAAATTGTGGGACTGTCTTGGGAGTTCTATAGATCCTAACCCGGATCTGGGGATACCTTCTTAGAAAGTAGCAACAAGGCTATGAGGGAACTGTGCGGGGTATACCGACATGGTTGAAACAGTCTGCTACATTGATGTGGCACTTTGGTGTGTACCGGTAACCCTTGAGTTCAGTCAAGGAGAGTACGGAGCCTCCATGTGGTGTCATGAAGCATCAACTGACCTTAGGAACCTTAATTGAACCATCTTGGCCTCTTTAGGGTAGTGAGATAACTGACTTTGGTGCAGTCCGAGGTTGGTTGATACTCGATACTACACTCAATTGAGGGTTGCTTTCCTGGGATATTTTGGTCGCCAGTTCAGTGGCTAAATCGAAACGATGAACAATGAAAGCAATCCAGTGATATTGGGACCCTTAGAACCCGGTTACTTCTAATAGGACAGGTCGAGCCCACCAACTTCAAGAGGGTAATACCCAGACCCCATGCTGGCCTAAACTCTAAGGGTTGTGGTGTGACTTGTGTGCCTTATCATGTTTGCCTTTGTAAATATTTGTGGTGTGTTTAATCGTAGCATCATGACATTATCCAGCATCATATGCATTGACTAACCATTTCAGGGGTTCGAACCTTCATCTTTGTTCTTGTTTTGTAGGACATGGAAACTGTTCGCAGAAAGACAATTCAGATCAGCCTTGTAAGGATCCCTCCTCAGCTTAAGGAGCTTATATCCAGGATTCCCGAGAGCTCTTCATTTAGTGAGAGACATGGAAGACTCATTAGCTTGGTCAACACCAACATTGAGGAAGACATGATAAAGGTCCTGTTCCAGTTCTTTGACCCTCTGCATCACTGTTTCACTTTCCTGGATTACCAACTGGTGCCTACATTGGAAGAGTTCTCCCGGCTTCTGAAGATCCCTATCCTTGATCAACTACCCTACAACGGTACGGAAAAGGAACCCAAGCTTGAAGAGATTGCTAAAGCACTACACCTACAATCATCTGACCTCAAGGGACATTGGGAAGCTAGAAGTGGTATCAAAGGGTTCTTAGCCAGGTTTCTGTTTGAAAAGGCCCAAGAATGTTGGAACTCCCTTGACCTACAAGCTTTTGAAGAGGTTGTGGCCCTCCTTGTCTATGGTTTGGTGTTGTTTCCTAATCCAGATCAACTTATAGACATCAGTGCTGTCCAGATCTTCATGTCCAGGAATCCTATACCTACGTTGCTTGGGGACATCCTTCACTCATGTTACACTCGAACCATGAGAAAAAGAGGTGTCCTTATGTGCTGCACTCCTCTCCTGGGAAGGTGGTTTATTTCGCACCTTCCGCAATCAGAACGAGCGGGGTTTGAGGTGGTCACAACGATTGATGACCCTTACACATGCTGATATACATTGGTGTTCTTGGTCCAGAGAGGATGTCACTATCATTGATCGTTGCGGGGAGTACCCCAATGTTCCTTTACTGGGAATCAGAGGAGGTATTACTTACAACCCGTGCCTGGCTTGGAGACAGTTTGGTTATGCTCGGAGGGATGGCCCTCATGACATGTTAATTCATGACATAGTTTTTGACTTCGACAACGATGCACAAGGACTTCGCCAGAGATTTATCAGAGCTTGGAGGATGCCCAGTAAGATAGACAGCAAAACACTGGGGCACAGGAACTCCATCCCATTGGAACCTTATCTCAAGTGGGTACGCGCCCGCTCCCAGAAGTTAGAGATGCCTTATCTTCATGTTCTCCCTGTGATCAAAGAGCCAGTATTGGAAGGAGAAGTGTCCTACACCATTCAACATCCTGACATGCCCACGTCCTAGGAAGAGATGCAGAAGAGCTGGATCCAGCTTAAGGAAGAACGGAATTCTCTTGAGACCAGTCTACATGCTAGTAAAAAGAAGGTCTTGGAGCTCACCCGCCTACTGCACGAGGAGAAGAATCTCAACACCTACATTGCTCCAAAGAGGATGCGTAGTGTCTTCTGGGATTGATTTGCTTTTGTAATATTTTGCCCATGAGGCTTTGATGTACCAAACAATTATTCCCTTAATAATAACGTGTGTTCCTTTTTGTCTACAACAAATTTGAATTTTTGAACCCTTAAATGCATTGCATAAACACATATCATTCATCATGTGCATAGCAGGTACTCTTCTTTTCAGGTTGCTTACCGTTCTTCGCTGTTTATTTCAGCATCATGAACCCTGAATCATCTACCGAGCTGTCTATCAAGGCCCTTCAGGCGCAAAACGCACAATTTCAAGAGCTGATCATGGGTCTGGCCCAAGGTCAACAAGAGCTGAAGGCTATGCTCCTGAAGAAGAATAAGAAGAAGAAGAGGACTGTGCTATTCAACACTGGGCGCAGGCTCGGGAACACTTTGCAAAATGAAGCTGAGAGGACTACTCCATCTGTGGGGGAAGGTAGTCACCAAGGGAGAGAGGTCCCTAGTCCTGTGGTCTCTGACACTGAGACGGACTTCAATGACGAACAGTACCCTCCTGCTGAGGACCGGTACAAGCAGCTGGAGGACAGGTTGAATGCCATGGAGATCCAGCATGTGCCTGGACTGGATTTCGGAGACTTGGGGTTATCTTATGGGGTGGTAATTCCACACAAGTTCAAGGCGTCTGCCTTTGTGAAGTATGACGGGGCTTCCTGTCCCAAGATGCACCTCCGTTCTTATGTAAGGAAGATCCAGCCTTACACAGCAGACAGGAACTTATGGATCCACTTCTTCCAGGAGAGTCTTTCAGGGACTCACCTCGAATGGTTCTATCAGCTGGATGGGACCAACATTCGTAACTGGGAGGATCTGGCCACTGCTTTTTACAAGCAGTATCAATATAATTCCGACCTCGCTCCTACGCATACCCAACTCCAGGGTATGTCGTTAGGATCGGGTGAAGGTTTTAAGGAGTACGCACAGAAATGGAGAGATCTGGCTGGCAGGGTGCAGCCACCATTGACAGACCGGGAGCTGGTGGATATGTTCTTGGGGACCCTATCTGGTCCATTTTTCAATCATCTCATTGGTAATTCCTCTGCTGGGTTTACTAATCTGATCCTGACTGGTGAGAGGATCGAGGCTGGTATAAAATCGGGGAAGATACAGAAGGTTGCCTCCTCAAGTACTGAAAAGAAGCCCTTCAAGAAAGAGGCAAGTGCTGTGTATGGTCCAAGAAGGCAAGACAAACCTGAACGCCGCCAAGCTCTCAACGCGGTGGTTATTTCTAAGCCTGCTGCTGCTCCACAACAGTACAACCAACCCAGGGCTGAGAGGCCCAAACGGCAGTATACTCGGCTCAGCATGACTCTCTCTCAGATCCTGCCACAACTGCTGTCAACTAGCCTAGTAACTGTCAAAGAGGCTCCGAAGATGGTAAACATAAAATCTCCGAAATACAACCCCAACGCCCGTTGCGCATATCACTCTGATAGCCCGGGGCATAACACAGATGATTGTTGGGCTCTGAGGAATAAGGTCCAAGACCTTATTGATGCTAAAGAGGTTCAGTTTGAGGCGCCCGAGAAGCCTAATGTGGTGACTGCTCCCATGCCTAACCATGGAGTAAATGCTATTGGGGATGAAGATGAAGTGGAAGAATCTGAGTTCAACAGCTGGATATACCCGACAACCGAAGATGGACCTAGCAACTGGACTTCCAAAGACTGCATGCCTGTTACTTTTGTCACGAAGTTTCAATCCACTCTGGATCTCACTGGTAACGACTCTGCTACTGCCAGTTATGACTTCGAAAATCCGATCAACTTAGCCGAAGACGAAGGTGAAGATGATTGCGAAGTGCCTGGCGAGCTTGCAAGACTGCTACTCCAGGAAGAGAGGGAAATTCAACCACATGAGGAGCCAGTGGAAACAATAAATCTGGGTACTGAGACAGATAGGAAGGAAGTAAATATTGGTGCCAATCTAGAGCTCAACGTGAAGCAACGGTTGACTCAGATGCTACATGATTTAGTGGAGATCTTTGCCTGGTCCTACGAAGACATGCCTGGGTTGGATACCGACATTGTGGTCCATCACTTGCCTACCAAGGAAGACTGCCCTCCGGTTAAGCAAAAGGTCCGCCGTATGCGTCCAGAGATGTCTGAGAAGATCAAAGCTGAGGTTATGAAGCAATTCGATGCCGGGTTTCTTGCAGTAACTTCTTACCCTCAGTGGGTTGCTAATGTGGTGCCGGTACCAAAGAAAGATGGTAAAGTCAGAATGTGTGTCGATTACAGGGATCTGAACAGGGCCAGCCCCAAAGATGACTTCCCCCTACCTCACATTGATGTCCTGGTTGACAATACTGCTCAGTATAAGGTGTTTTCCTTCATAGATGGTTTTTCAGGGTATAATCAGATCAAGATGGCTCCTGAAGGCATGGAAAAAACTACCTTTGTTACTCAGTGGGGCACCTTCTGCTACAAGGTCATGCCATTCGGGTTGAAAAATGCTGGGGCAACCTACCAACGTACCATGGTTGCTTTATTTCATGACATGATCCATCATGAGATAGAAGTGTATGTTGACGACATGATTGCAAGGTCCCAAACTGAGGAGGAACACCTTGACCATCTGCAGAAGTTGTTTGACCGTCTGAAATTGTACAAGCTAAGGTTGAACCCGAACAAGTGCACCTTCGGGGTTAGATCTGGAAAGTTGCTAGGTTTCGTCGTGAGTGATAAGGGTATTCAAGTGGACCCTGCCAAGGTTAAAGCTATTCAAGAGATGCCAGTTCCCAAGACAGAGAAAGAGGTCAGAGGCTTTCTAGGACGCCTGAATTACATTGCTCGATTCATCTCGCACCTAACTGCTACCTGTGAACCAATCTTCAAACTGCTGAAGAAAGATCAGGTAGTACGTTGGAATGATGAATGTCAGGCTGCTTTTGACAGAATCAAAGAGTATCTCTAAGAACCACCCATTCTTATGCCACCGGTTGAAGGTAGACCTCTGATACTATACCTGACAGTACTTGACAACTCAATGGGGTGTGTGATGGGGCAGCATGATGAGTCTGGCCGAAAAGAGCATGCCATTTATTACCTTAGCAAAAAGTTTACCGATTGTGAGACTCGATACTCACTGCTCGAGAAAACTTGCTACGCTTTGGTATGGGTTGCTCGCCGGCTGAGACAGTATATGCTAACTCACACTACCTTGTTGATCTCAAAGATGGATCCAATAAAGTACATATTTGAAAAGCCTGCTCTGTCTGGGAGAATAGCAAGATGGCAAATGATCTTGACAGAATACGACATCCAGTACACAACTCAGAAAGCCATCAAAGGAAGTGTATTGGCAGACCACTTGGCACATCAGGAAGTAGACGACTATCAGTCAATGAACTTTGAATTTCCTGACGAGAGTATCATGATAGTGACTGATTGTGAAGTACCTGGACCGGATGAAGGACCTGAGGAAGGATCCCGATGGTCTATGCACTTTGACGGAGCCTCCAATGCTTTGGGTAACGGTATTGGCGCTGTGATCATATCCCCTCAAGGAACTCATACTCCACTCACTGCCCGGCTATGTTTCAACTGCACCAACAACATGGCAGAGTATGAGGCATGCATCATGGGTCTCCGAGCTGCGATTGACTTAAGGATCAAGTTTCTGAGTGTCTTCGGAGATTCTGCTCTCGTGATCAATCAAATCAAAGGGGAGTGGGATACGAAACATCCTAATCTTATTCCTTACAAGGAATGTGTGTTGACATTGATCCCCCACTTCACGGAGATAACCTTTGAAAACTTTCCGAGAGAGGAGAATCAGCTGGCGGACGCGTTAGCTACGATGTCTTCCATGTTCAAAGTCAAATGGGACAATGAGGCTCCCCGGGTCATTATCTGGAAACTGGACGAACCGGCATACTGTTGTGATCTTGAGACTAAGTTGGTGACTGAGAAGCCTTGGTACCATGAGGTGAAGAGATATTTAGAAGCTCAGGAATACCCTGAAGCTGCATCTGTCAACGACAAGAAGTTTATGAGAAGGTTCGCAGCGAAGTTCTTCCTTAGCAATGGCATCCTGTACAAACGAAACCATGATTCGACCTTACTGCGTTGTGTGGATAAAACTGAAGCAGAAAAGATCATGGCAGAGCTACATGAGGGTACCTTCGGAACACATTCCAGTGGACACACTATGGCAAAGAAAATCCTTCGGGCAGGGTATTTCTGGTCCACAATGGAAGCCGACTGTTACCATCACTCTCGGACATGCCATAAATGCCAGATATATGCAGACAAGGTGCATGTTCCTCCAGTTCCTCTGAATGTCCTGACTGCACCTTGGCCTTTTGCAATGTGGGGCATAGATATGATCGGCGAGATCAGACCTACGGCATCTAACGGGCATCGCTTCATCCTGGTAGCGATTGATTACTTTACAAAGTGGGTTGAAGCAGCTTCCTACGCTACGGTAACCAAGAACGTCGTGGCACGGTTCATTCGGCATAATCTGATCTGTCGATACGGTGTCCCAGAAAGGATCGTTACAGACAACGGTACCAATCTTAATAACAAGATGATCACTGAACTCTGTGAGCAATTCAAGATACAGCACCACAACTCTTCTCCTTACCGGCCGAAGATGAATGGGGCTGTAGAAGCAGCGAATAAAAATATCAAGAAAATTGTGCAGAAGATGACAGTGACTTATAAAGATTGGCACGAGATGTTACCGTTCGCTCTACATGGGTATCGTACCTCAGCAAGGACGTCAACCGGGGCAACTCCTTTCTCCTTGGTCTACGGCATGGAGGCAGTCTTACCGATCGAAGTGCGGATACCCTCTCTCCGGATAATGAAGGATGCAGATTTGAGTGAAGATGATTGGATCCAGACACGACTTGATCAGTTAAATCTAATTGACGAAAAGAGACATGCTGCTATTTGTCATGGTCAAACGTACCAAAAACGGATGATCAGGGCATTTAACAAAAAGGTCAGACCACAAGAGTATCAAGTTGGGGATCTGGTAATCAAACGCATCATCCTTCCTCAGAGTGATCCCAGGGGTAAATGGACCCCCACGTACGAAGGGCCATTTGTGGTTAAACATGTGTTCTCAGGAGGAGCCATGATTCTAACCACCATGGATGGTGACGACCTTCCTCACCCCGCCAATGCAGACATAGTAAAAAGATACTACGCATGAAAAAAGACCCGCTAAGTTGACATACCTAGGCAAAAATTAGGGCTTCCCGGCGAACCAAAAGGGTTCGGGCAAAATGAAGGGATGAAATGAAAAAAAATCTGTACACCCGGCAAGTCGAAAACCTGAAAAGGCGGCTTGGGCAAAAATGGGTATCCCGGTGGAATGAAAACCAGAAAGGGCGGTCCAGGCAAAAGTTAGGGATTAAAGCATAATACTATGTCTCATTGGATCACCCTGCATCCAGAATCCGGTATCAACATCAAGTTCAGACGGCATTGATCAATCAGCTTCATCTTCAGCTAGGTCATCAAGTGATGAGACGCTCGAGGATATAAAGGCAATAGCAGAGTTGGAACCCAGTGGGATTGTTCTTTTCACACAGCTGTTTTATTTTCCTTTGTACAAATTGTATAAACTCTTTTGTTCGGCGGCGTTCTCTTACTAGGACGTCAGCCTCTTGTATATAAACGCCTATTTACGGGCAAATTCAAAAATCAATACAAATACACTTTTCAGACAAATTGCCTTTTGTTTTTCCTTTTTCTGTTTTGTTTTGCGAAGAACGTCCAAGGTTCAATTTGTGATATATGCATTTGACACTAATTGCTAACTCATAAATATTTGCATGCAAAACAAAGGATTAATTACATGTGACATTAGAAACAGGGGCAATAATGAGTTGTCTAAAGCGATCTAATTGCTATATCCACCAAGGTACCAAGGTAAGTACAGCTGAAGAACAGAACCAAGATATCTTAATTCCCCAGAGAGTGATCCAGCAAGTCAATACACTCTCCCCAAGCAGAGTTAGCCCACTCTATCAAACCTTAAGGAAGTTGGGTATCCTCCAGCAGATCTCAACATTCCTCAGCGGAGTACGCGAACATTCTTAACAAGCATCCCCGGCAGTCTTGGTCTAAGATTGTTCCCCGGCGGTATACTAGACATTCGGTGGAGCCACTTCCCCGGTATATCTCAAGAATTTCCCCAGGAGAGTCCAGTCCAGAAGTTTCCCCAGGAAAGTTCAATCCATCTCCTCAGCACGAAGCTTATCCCCAGTAGATTCTGGAAGCTTATCCCTCGCAAAGAACGAACGCGTCCCCCGGCTTTATTCAAAGGTTATTTCCCTACCAGGATATAACTGGGTTATCCTCAGCCAAAAGCCATGGAAAGATCGTCCTCGGCGAAGTCTTCCCATCCCCAGTGGAGTCTATCAATTCCTTCAACATAACATATCAATGGTATCCCCCAGCGGAGTTATCATCAAACATCTCAGCAAAGTACCTCTCTCCCCATAGAATACTGTTTCCCAGCAAGATCGCTAGAGTAGTTATTCCCCGCAGAGTAATCTCTTCATCAAGTTTATTCCCCAACGGAGTCATCTTCTCATACCGGTATTCTTGCAACTATCATCCCCAGCGGAAACAACAAAGCACTATTCCTCAATATCAGCCCAGGATTTAACTTCCCGGCATCCGTCAAGGATTTATTTTCCTAAGACGAAAACATGCATTCATAAACCTTGCATCTTCATACATTATAGCATGCATATACGCATCATGAACATGTAATCTCATCACGCATGTCATACATCATGACATCACATACAACTAACGTTTGTCTTTTCAGGACAAAAGTTAATACAAAGATAATTGCTATCAACTGTCGTGATTCTAGATCCGATTCCTGTATCTTTCCAGGGTGTATCTGTTGACGACTACAGTACCAGACTCGATTCCTGTATCTTGCCAGGGCACGTCTGAAGAGTTTGAAGATCCGATTCCTGCATCTTTCCAGGGTGTATCTGTTGACGACTATATTCCAGACTTGATTCCTGTATCTTGCCAGGGCACGTCTGAAGAGTTCGAAGATCCGATTCCTGTATCTTGCCAGGGTGTATCTGTTGACGACTACATTACCAGACTCGATTCCTGTATCCTGTCAGGGCACGTCTGAAGAGTTTGAAGATCCGATTCCTGCATCTTGCCAGGGAGTATCTGTTGACGACTACAGTACCAGACTCGATTCCTGTATCCTGAAAGGGCACGTCTGAAGAGTTTGAAGATCTGATTCCTGTATCTTTCCAGGGAGTATCTGTTGACGACTACAGTACCATACTCGATTCCTGTATCCTGCCATGGCACGTCTGAAGAGTTCGAAGATCCGATTCCTGTATCTTGCCAGGGTGTATCTGTTGACGACTACAGTACCAGACTCGATTCCTGTATCTTGCCAGGGCATGTCTGAAGAGTTCGAAGATCCGATTCCTGTATCTTGCCAGGGTGTATCTGTTGACGACTACAGTACCAGACTCGATTCCTGTATCCTGCCAGGGCATGTCTGAAGAGTTCGAAGATCCGATTCCTGTATCTTGCCAGGGAGTATCTGTTGACGACTACAGTACCAGACTCGATTCCTGTATCTTGCCAGGGCACGTCTGAAGATTTCGAAGATTCGATTCCTGTATCTTGCCAGGGAGTATCTGTTGACGACTACAGTACCAGACTCGATTCCTGTATCTTGCCAGGGCACGTCTGAAGAGTTTGAAGATCCAATTCCTGTATCTTTCCAGGGAGTATCTGTTGACGACTACAGTACCAGACTCGATTCCTGTATCCTGCCAGGGCACGTCTGAAGAGTTCGAAGATCCGATTCCTGTATCTTGCCAGGGTGTATCTGTTGACGACTACATTTCCAGACTCGATTCCTGTATCCTGCCAGGGCACGTCTGAAGAGTTTAAAGATTCGATTCCTGTATCCAGCCAGGGCACGTTTACATAAAAAGTTTGAAGATCAACTCCTGTAACAGACCAGGTAATTTTCTTTCTTTCTCAGGTACGCAAGTTCTCGCTAAGGAATCTCTTACGCGATCGAAACCTCCCGATGGAATCTATAAGCCCATCTCCACAATTATCCATCACAGTTCCAAATGGCATCTGTAAGCCCATTCCCGCTGTCACACTGCTGACACTCTACTATGTGAGTGCAAATTTCTGGGCACTCTAGTGTTCAATCATCTTCCACCTTCAGATTACGAAAGGCACACAAGCCAGTCTACATCCTCAGGTCTAAGAAGATTGAACAGGGGCAACTGTTGTACCCCAAAATTTGCCCTCCCATAATCTTCAAAGTTTTTCCAAGCATCACCTCAAATGGCTCAAGTCTACTCAAAGGCTACACAGTCAACCATCCTCCTAAGCCAGTCAAATTAGGGTTTTGGTTCTTGCAAGGAAGTTGAGGTTTTCAAGGGTCCAATCAAGTCTCCTATGATCATACACATTGTCAAGCACCTACATGTCAAGTTTCAAGGCTCACAAGGTCAAGTTGCACAGTCAAAAACCCTAATTGCTCAACAGTCAACTGTAGGGGCAAAATGGTCATTTGGCAGTCAAAAGTCAAAATTTTTGGTCAACATCTTATTTTGAAGCCACAAACATCATTTGATCAATGCTTGATCATGATTCTCAAAAGTATGGCTCAAAAAGTCTCAAGATGCAAAAGTTTCTATTTTTGGACAGCTGAAAAGTCAACTGTAACTTGACCAAGGCATAACTTTTTCATGGTTCATCAGAAAAATCCCATCCAATGCTCATCTTGAAGGGGAAGACATTTCCTACAACTCATATTCACATTCCAAGTCCAAGAAATGCTCTCACAAAAAGTTATCAATTTCAACATTATAGGTCATTTTCAAAAGTCAACAAAAAGGGACTTTAAGTCAAAGACCATAACTTGAGATTGGTAAATCAAAATGACATGGGACCAAAGACATTGGTTAGAGGACTTCAAGACCTTTCCAAAATGTCCAAGAACATAATCAAAGCTTAAAAATTGAGCAAGATATGCATTGGAGAAGTTGGGAAATGTTTGTGAAATGGCCAAAATCATTTATCCTTGAAATTTCATTTTTGACAAAAGGGGCCCACTTTTTCCACTTGAATCAGCTTGGCCATGCTTCCCACGTGTCCCACATTTTATTTCAAAATTTAAAATTAATTTTTTCATTTTTATTTGATTTTATTGGATTTAATTCATTTTAAATTCTTTAAAATCAAATAAAAATCCAAAAGGTTAATTAAAGGACATATTTGGTTTTGATTAGCCTTGAATCACCATCAAACATATTCCAAATTCGTGCAAAAGGCTAAATGAAGCAAGAATTCAAAATTGGTACAAAGATGGGAAGTTTGTTAATGGAGTTATGTCAAAATCTTAAAGCATGAATGCATGGTATTATGGGCCTTAATGCTGATTGGAATCACTTACATAACCTAGATGCAAACTATCACAAAGCAATTGGACGAGGGAGAGAGGAAGCCAAGATAGAATTCTTTTTTTTTTCAAAATTCCAAAGAAGTGCACCAAGATCGAATTCAAGGGCTCAACCATCCACAAGACTTCCCATCCATCCTATCGTGATCTACAGGTAAAATAAGGTATAAACACACCCTTTTCACATAACCATGCAGACTGAAACTGTAGATACATGAACATACACGTTGCAAAATTTCCATGGATCGTATTTTCACTTATGGCTTGATTTAATCCCTACTGACCATACCTTTGAGTTCCAGTGGATGTTTAGAACAGGTTTGGACCATCGCTTGGGGTCTTTAATGGCCAAAGTGTAGATCACCATGGCTAGGGTTCAGATTACGTGGAGTTTCGTTTTGATGGGAATAGCTAGCATTAAACTATGAAAACATCACCATGAGGATCGCCATGCCCTAATCATTTGATCTGGCTATTTTGTTTGCTTCATTTTTACTGTTTTCGCAGGTTTTCAGAACCACTCCTGCCGGAGAAGACGACCGGAGCATTGCTCCGGCGTCATTGACTTGGCTTGGCTCAGTTTGACGCAAGCGTGACTTTTTCACGTGTTTTGATTGGCCATTCAGGTTGCTGACTCAATCACTTAAGCTGACTGGGCTTAGTGGATTCCATGTGCTTCCAGCTTCAGTCCACACCACGCGCTTGTGAGATCCAGCCGTCAGATTGCCCCCTGATCCAAATCCAACGTCTCATGTGCATCCTTCCACCATGGGCATTAGTCAAAGCAGGCATATGGAATTGGAGAAAGTCAAAGAAGGCAATCAGTGTTTGGGCTCAACTTTGCCATCCGCACCCCCCTTTTGCTACAAAAACAGGCCCATTTCCTTTTTCCCTTGAATTTTCTTTTCTATTTTATTTTAATTTATTTAATTTGCTTTTATTAACAAAAATTAATTTTCCTTTTATTTCAAAAATCACAAAATATTCTTACCCAAATAAATTTCAGATTTTTCTTTTTTTAATTAATTTGGCTTTAAATTCTAGGAAACTCTAAATTATTTTTTTTGTAATATTTTAATTAATTAGACTTAATTAGGTTTTAATTACTAATTTATTTAGTTTTATTTCTTAAAATAATAAAAAAATCAAAAATATGTCATAATTTATTTTAATTATTTAATTTATTAATTTAATTTAGTTCTTTAATTTAGGTTTAATTTCTCTCTTAATTTTAAAACTCAAAAATACAAAGAATTATTATTCCATCATTAAATTGATTTAACTAATAATTTAATATAAAAATCCAAAAAAATCAGAAATCACAAAAAATGAAAAAATGTTTTATTTAATTTAATCCATTAATAAGTTTTATTTTGTAAATAAATTTTAATAATCAAATTAGTTTAATTTAGGTTTTCAATTTTAATATTTTCTTAATAACTAAAAAATATAGAAATTAGGGTTTTAGTATTTTTATTCTTTTTCATTTTTTATTCTTATCATTATTAATTATTAATTATTTTTGTAAAAAACTCTTGTAATTAAACAATTAAGTAAATTAGGTTTAAATGTTTTCTTTAATAATTAAAAATAACTTAGAATTAGGTTTTTTTTATTTAATTTCTAATTTCAATTAATTTTCTTTAATTTCATAAATACAAAAAACATAAAAAATAAGTTCTTTTCTTTATTTAATTATTAGTTAATTTCTTAATTTCAATATTTATTTCTTTAAAGGGTCCAACACCCTCGCATTCGATTATAATTTCTTTTCGCGCATTTATTTTATTTCTTTTATGAATGTAATGTATTTGCCCCCCAAAGCCTTGTAATAGTTAATTAGGACATTTACTTTCCGTATTTTCATTCAAATCGGGTCTTGGTTTAATTTGGCGTTGTAGACCCGCGCCTTGTAATAGCGTAGGACCTTTATTTTTCCGCATTTTTATTCCCGCACCTTTAACTGCTAATAATCACATGAAAGAATGTATGCAAAAAATAAAATCAAAGCGTAGAATAATCAATGCATGATCAAGACAAATAATAACTGAAAATAACACACAAATCACACACCACTCTTAGGGTACGCCTCACTGTTGCCTTGCCCCTCGAAACGTGGTCGTCGAGTACAGGACGTCTTGGTAAGTCCTTATGTCCATGAACATGGCATAAGGGTAGCTTCTAAGGTGTCCTACTGTTGCTCTGGTGATCACACTGTTGCCTTGCCCCTCGAAACGTGGTCGTCAAGTACAGGACGTCTTAGTGAGTCCTTATGTTCCATTGATCTAGTTGCCTCGAATAAGTTGCCTCAGAACGGTCGCCTCGGAATAAAAAGATCAATGGCATAAGGGTAGCTTCTAAGGTATCTTACCATTGCTCGGTGACCACACTGTCCCTAACCCTCGAATTGACCCGAACACCTCCAACGGTGGTGCTACCTACCTCTCAATGGTGGGATAGTACTATCTAAAGGACATTAACACAGCCTAATTCCTTAGGGTAGGTAAATGACTCGTATATACTTGCTCTAATTCCAAACAAATCAAAAAAACTTCTTTTCACACCGACACTTTGCAAAAAGCTTTAAAAATAACTTTTCAAACACTCTTGAGGACTGATACAAGAGTCGAACTGAAATTTTAAACGAAACTTTTTCAAACCCACTCACTTTGAAAAGCAAACAAACATTTTGAAAACACAAATGAGCAAGTATCTAAGAGCCCATGGATAACCATGGATAAAAAGGGTGCTAACACCTTCCCTTTCTATAAATCTACCTCCCGAACCGAGAACTAATCTCAATAAGGAATTTTTTTGTGCTTTTGTCCTTTCCATTTGGAGAAAATAAAAGACGGTGGCGACTCTTGCTTCCGCGACATTTCGCGAAACCAGCGTTAAACAGTCAGTTCCAGATCCACCGATCACGTTCTCTTACTAGGACGTCAGCCTCTTGTACAAAGACGCCTATTTACAGGCCAAACTTCAAAAATCAATACAATTCATTTTCAAAGAAATTTCAAACTGTTTTTCCTTTATCTGTTTTGTTTTGCAAAGAACGTCCAATGTTCATTTTTGATATATACATTTGACATTAATTGCTGCTCATAAATATTTACATGCGAAACAAAAGACCATTACTTGTAATATCAGAAACAGGGGCAAAAAGAATTGTCCAAATTGTGCAGTTGCTCTGTCCACCAGGTACAAGGTAAATTCAGCTGAAGAATATGGTTGAGATGCATTCACTCCCTGCAGAGTAAGACAGTAATGTTAACTCTCCCCAACTGAGACTTGCAACTGTGAATGAATCGGTAATATTCTCCCCAAGCAGAGTTTATTTACCATCAACACTGAAAATGTTTAATATCCCCGGCCGTCTTAATATTCCCCAAATGAATATAAGAATATTCCCCGGCAGAATACAAAATATCCCAGTGGAGTTCGAAATTTTTCCCAGCGCAGTCTGAAAAAGCTTCCCCAGTGAAGTTTAGAGAATCATCCCCAATAGACTTTGGAATATTGTCCCCGGCAAGTTCAAAGGATTATCCCCATAAGAGTCTAAAAGGTTATCCCCGATGAAGTCGCGACTGAAAAATCATCCCCAGCGGAGTTCATTCCTTTCACAAACAAGAATTTAATCCCCAACAGGATTCAGTATCACCAGCAACGGTAATTCATTCCCAGCGGAATTTATCGGTGGAATACTCATCAGAGCATCTCTTCCCCATAGAGTAATCTCTTCATCAGTTTATTTCCCAACGGAGTTATCCTCTCCTGCAGGTTTATTCTCACAATCATCCTCGTTCGCCATCCCCGGCGGAAACGAAGAATCCAATTCTATTCTCCAGCAGCTATCCGAGATTTATTCCCCCCAACTAAAACATTACATCTCCATACATCATGACACATGCATATACGCATCATACAACACAATCTCATTTATTTTGAGAACATCATTGCTTGATATATATCATGCATTGCATACGACTGACCCTTACCTTTCAGGAAAGATGCAGTTAAGTTCTCAGCTATGTCGAACTACTGACCGGTTCTTAAATCGCAATTGAATTAGTCTCGGTTGAATTACAGATAAGGTTCTAAATCTCGACAATTTTCCTCCGTAGAAGTGTGGACGAGTTCTTAAATCTCAACAGAATTATTCTCCGTTGAAGTACAAACAGTTCCTAGATCTCGATGAAGATGTTTCCCTCAGTCGAAGTACTGACCGGTTCTTAAATCTCAACTGAATTAGTCTCGGTTGAATTACAGACAAGGTTCTAAATCTCGACAATTTTCCTCCGTCGAAGTGTGGATGAGTTCTTAAATCTCAACAGAATTATCCTCCGTTGAAGTACAGACAGTTCCTATATCTCGATGAAGATGTTTCCCTTAGTCGAAGTACTGACCGGTTCTTAAATCTCAACTAAATTAGTCTCAGTTGAATTACAGATAAGGTTCTAAATCTCGACAATTTTCCTCCGTTGAAGTGTGGACGAGTTCTTAAATCTCAACAGAATTATCCTCCGTTGAAGTACAGACAGTTCCTAGATCTCGGTGAAGATGTTTCCCTCAGTCGAAGTACTGACCGGTTCTTAAATCTCAACTGAATTAGTCTCGGTTGAATTACAGATAAGGTTCAAAATCTTGACAATTTTCCTCCGTCGAAGTGTGGATGAGTTCTTAAATCTCAAACAGAATTATCCTCCGTTGAAGTACAGACAGTTCCTAGATCTCGATGAAGATGTTTCCCTCAGTCGAAGTACTGACCAGTTCTTAAATCTCAACTGAATTAGTCTCGGTTGAATTACAGATAAGGTTCTAAATCTCGATAATTTTCCTCCGTCAAAGTGTGGACGAGTTCTTAAATCTCAACAGAATTATCCTCCGTTGAAGTACAGACAGTTTCTAGATCTCGATGAAGATGTTTCCCTCAGTCGAAGTATTGATCGGTTCTTAAATCTCAACTGAATTAGTCTCGGTTGAATTACAGATAAGCTTCTAAATCTCGACAATTTTCCTCCGTCGAAGTGTGGACGAGTTCTTAAATCTCAACTGAATTATCCTCGGTTGAATTACAGATAAGGTTCTAAATCTCGACAGATTTCCCCCAGTTGAATTACGGACAAGTTCTTAAAACTCAGCAAATACGTTCTCTCAGCTGAAGTACAGGCAAGTTCTTAAACCTCAACCAAGATCAGGCTTCCCCAAGCCGAATCTTCCACAACAACAAGTATGCAAGTTCTCGCTAAGGAATCTCTTATGCGATCGACACTCATGCAGATGGCATATTTAAGCCCATCCTCCCGCTAGCAATCTCCAAATGGCACCTATAAGCCCATACCCGACATCACAAGGCTGATACCACTTCATGCAAGTGCAAATTTCTGGGCACTCTAGTGTTCAATCATCTTCCACCTTCGGATCACGAAAGGAACGAAAGTCAATCTACATCCTCAGATTTAAGAAGATTTAACAGGGGAAAATGTTGTACCCCAAAATTTGCCCTCTCATATTCCTCAAAACATTGCAAGAAAAAATCTCCAAGTGGCTCAAGGTTGCTCAAGAGTTGGACAAACAAGCTATCTCCTAAGGCAGTCTACCCCAAATTAGGGTTTTGTGTTGCATCAAGATCCTTGAATCCAAATGACCTCAAATTCTCCCCAATGTCCTAATATGTTATTAATATCATCCATGACAAATTTTAAGCCTTGCAGAGGAAGTTTGCTCAATCAATTGCTCAAAGGTCCAAAAATCGACCGTGCTAGGGCAAAAGTCAACTGTGACCCAAATACAGTCAAACTTCAAGATTTTTTGTCAACATTCTCATTTTGAAGGATATTTCATCATTTGATCAAGGGTTGATCATGATTCATAAAGGATTGCTCAAAATTCATCAAGACTCAAAAGTTGCTAAATTAGGGTTTTGTAGGAAAAGTCAACTCAACTTTGACCAAGCATAACTTTCTCATACTTTATGAGAAATGACACATCAAAAGCTAATTTTTAAGAGGATGCAATTTCCTACAATCCATCTTCATACCCCAAGATCAAAACATGCACTCACAAGAAGTTATAAATTTGGACATTATAGGTCATTTTTGAAAGTCAACAAAAACACCTTTTTTTCCCAAAGATTATAACTTGAGAATGGAATATCATAATGAGATGAGACCAAAAGGGTTGGTTAGAGGACATCGCAATCTTTCTAAAAAGTCCAAGAACACCTCCAAAAGTTCAAAATTGAAGAAGTTATGCATTGTTGAAGTTGGACATTTTTGCAAAATTGCCAAAAGTCAACTCTCCCCAAAACTTCAAATTTTGTCAAATGGGCCCATTTGTTTCCACTTGATTTGAGCTTGCATCATTGCCCACGTGTCCTAGCTTCAGCCATGAGCTCATATTTCATTTTAATTATTTAATTTGATTTTTTTATTGAATTTATTCATTTTAAATCAAATTAAATCATATAAAATCCAAAACTTTGATTACATAAGATTTTTTGGCTGTTGCAGGTTTTGATTATCAT
The DNA here is from genome assembly GCA_948472305.1 of Vicia faba. NCBI lineage: Eukaryota > Viridiplantae > Streptophyta > Magnoliopsida > Fabales > Fabaceae > Vicia > Vicia faba. The sequence continues at coordinate 423,902,413 of OX451736.1, forward strand.
CAATATCATCATCAAACTTGAATCTCACCAATTCATGTGCAAAAAGATTGAGATTTGGCAAATTTGGAAAGCTTTAAAAAAGAGATCAAATCAAATATGTATGCATTGATATGGGAAGATTTAATCCATGATTCTTACCCTAATACACTCCATAGTACATAAGCAAGAAAGAGGAATCGAAATAGGGGTTGGAAGCTACAGGCAGAGGCAGAATCAGAAATTGGAAAATTGACAAAAAGTGAGATATCAAAGTTCAAACTAGAGGCGTTTTTAGGACTTGGGGGTTGTCTCAATCGACTGCTGATCATCTCCTGAAGCTTTTACAATCCAGACCACGTGTTTTCAAGCACTCTAAAGCACTGTAAGTACCACGCGGATCCGCTTCTTTTTTGAATTCATAAATCATCATTCTGGCATCAATTGGACAAAGTAATTGCATATTTGTGATCACAAGGACATTTGCAAACTTTTTTGTATTATTGAATTTCGTTTATATGATCTGTAACAAGAATCACCATAGCTAGGGTTCTTGGAGTTTTTTTGGGTGTTTTCTTTTCAGGAACAATTGACCATCAAGAGAGGTATGGTTGTGATCGGGAGGGAAGGACGAGTACAGCCATGCCTTTAGAACTCATTTTTGTGGCCTGGAATGAATTTTGGAACAAGCCTGCGCATTTAGCTGCAGATTCAAATCCGCAAGTAATGTTATTACAGGCCTGAGGACAGGGATGAGTGCGTGTCATCCTCCAGTTGGCCCATTCAAATGTTTTTCGTGCATTTTATTTTTCTGATCAATAATTGTTGCTTTGCTTTATTATTATTATTTTGTATATTACTAACAAACAAAACAAAGCAGCGTAGTGGCAAGGCAAGCGTTCCAATCACTTTCAGGACCTGGGTTCGAATCCCAGGTCCCCCACTTTCTCAATGTTTTATTTCTTCAAGTGATCCAGTGCATATGCCTAGCTACAACACACCATGCGCCCTTGTTTATTCAGTAGCCAGATGGCCATTGTCCAGATCTGGTGGCCAGGAGCTGATGGTCCACCAAGGCACCAGTCAATGCACAAGCACCAGATCTCAAAAAGTCCACCAAGGCCAGCGTTTTGGGCTTAAGGATTTACTTCTCAAACTCTCAATTTCAGGCCCATACCCCCTTTCTCTCATTTATTTTGTTCATTTATTTTATTCTATTAATTGTTTTATTATTTTTTGTTTAAGTTACTAACCAATCACAAAAATCCTTTTTCTCATAAAATAAAATCACAAAAAATATCTTTTATATTTAATCAAATTTTAATTTTAATTTTTATTAATAAACACTAATTTAGGTTTTAATTAGAGTAACTTTAACCTATTTTTTAAATAATTAAAATTAAATTAGATTTAATTAGGTTTTAATTACTAACATTAATTATTTTATTTTTCTTTCTTAAAATAACAAAAACCCAAAAAATAATTTATTTTTATTAATTAATCTAATTAATTTAATTTAGTAATCAATTTAGGTTTAATTTCTTTCTTAAAACAAAAACAACAAAAAGATGTCTTCTTTAAAGGGTCAAAACCCTAATCTTGCGTCCGATTAAATTTTGCGCCGCAATTTATCTTCTTTTATCCAATATTGTACTTGCTCCCGGATTGTAATAGTTAATAGGACCTTTATTTATTTTTTATCGCTTTATTTACTTTTAAAGGGTTTGTCTTTGGCGATGTAAATACTCGACGCCTTGTAATTTAAATTCTGCATTTTATTTCCCGCAAATTATAACTGTTAGATGTTTGTTAATAGGATGGCATGACAAGACTGAATGTTTTAACCTAAAATCAACTTAGATCACCATTAACATGTACAAAGACAAAAAAATAACTGAAAATGACACACTTGCACATGCGCACTCTTAGGGTACACCCCACTTGGTTGCCTTCGCCACGGTCATTGAGTATAGGTCATTTTAGAGGTCGCCCTCTTGTTTAAAAGATCATAGTCACCTCGAAACGGTTGCCTCGGATATTGTTGCCTCAAACAAATTATCTAAGACATTAGGGTTACCGTTAAGGCGTCCTAACATTGCTTTAGTGACCGTATGTCCCGCATTCGAATTGACCCTTAAACTCCAACGGCGGTGCTACCTACTCATCAATAGTAGGATAGCATTGCCTAAAGGACATTAACATAGAACGATTCTTTTTTCGAGTAGGTAGATGGTCCTTAGATACTTGCTCTTTCAAAACAAAACAAATCGTTTCACACTTACCCTTTATAAACAAAGTTTTCAAAACACTTCATTACACTCTTGAGGACAGAACCAAGAGTTATATCGAAGTTTCAAACAAAAACTTTTCAAATCCACAAGCACAAAGAAAATAATTTTAAAAACAATATGAGCAAGTACTTAAGAGCCCGTGGATAACCACAGATAGAAAGGGTGCTAACACCTTCCCTTTCTATAATCTACCCCCCGTACTCAGAGATAATCTCAAAAAAGGAATTTTTATGTGCTTTTTTCATTTCCTTGTTGGATAAAATAAAAGTCGATGGCGACTCTTGCTTACCGCGACATTTTGCGAACAAAAAACGCAAAACACAAACCAGAATTCAAAAAAACAGTCAGTTCTTCCCACCGAATCACAGTTTGTTTGGACAGAACTTGCAAGGTATGAGAGGTTCAAAGATTTGGACTTCAAAGCTCAAGAGTGGAGGTTTTATGGACAATTATGGTTTTTTGAGAGTATGAGGGGTTTTGAGAAACTTGTCTACATAACAAAAACTTATGGCTCCTTTAGCTTGCAAATGACCTCTCTATTTATATAGAAAAGGTTTGGGAAGTTGAAGTAATCAGATTTGTAAGATAACAAATTATGGTTTGGTTGGAATGCAAAATTCAAGTTATGTCAAGTCTTCCATGGTCCCAAGATGAAGTACCAAAGTTGCTGGTATATCGGGGCTAATTTCCATGATTTATGGTGGAGTATAATCAGAAGTAAGCAAGGTATAGGATCAAGACAAATTTTGTACCAAAAAGCTTGCTTTTCAAGAATAGCAATGGTGCCTTTATGCCATAAATGGAAAGATCTTTTGGACAATGGCTCAAATACTTAGGTAATAGCTCTAGAGTAGGTGTAAGCATTAAATTATGGTGAGATTTGCAAGTTAGAAGGCCTGCAACACAAGATTATGCAGCATGTCATATGCATTGGATCTCATGTTCATCCCAAAATGACTTGTGTCTCAAGACTGGATGCCTAACTTGATGCATTTTCATCAGTTGATCAAATTTCAACTATCAATCCATTGATCTTGAGAGATGAGTTGAGTCATGCAATTAGGTCAAGATGATGTCCTTTAATCCTTGATATCATGTTTCAAACCAATAAGTCATATATTAAGTCAAAAGTCAAGAATCAGTCATTCTCAGTCAAACCCCTAATTTTGACCATTTTGCCCTTTTGATGATTTGAACATTTTTCTTGAGGAATTATGATCCAAACTTGATCAATTGATGAATATGACTTCAAAATGTTGATATTGGTCAAAAACCATGAAGTTTGACTGTAGGTTGACCACAATTGACTTTTTACCCAATACAGCTGATTTTAGGTCATTTGATCAATTGACTGAGCAACTTCGTGATCCAAGAATTGAAACTTGATATGAGAAATCTTAAGGGTCCATAATGATCCATGAAAATCATTTGAAGTATTATAAGTACAATTATTATTGTGCAAACTCAAACCCTAATTTGAGGTATCAGTGTTGAGGAGATGGCTTAACCTAGTTAATACTTGTATAAGCTTGAACCATTGAAGATCTTTGTGAGAAATATCTTGAGAAAAGAGAGGGAAAATTTTGAGGTACAACAGAAAGGACATTGAAGATTAGATCTGAAATATTTTAGGAGAGGATTTGGAGGAGGAGGCATAACGCTAGTTGTAACCAACCCTCTTTAGACCAAAGATCGATACAACTCAGCATAATTCATAGGAATGTGATCAAAGTCAACCTAGTGCAAATCTGATTCAGGTTATTTTGGGAAGGAACAAACAGTGGTTGTTGATGTAGAGACTTGGGAATAATATTAGGTGGTTCCCTTGTGTAAGTACTTGGAATCTTCTTTCTGCTCAAGGATCTCATTACTGCTTTATCAACTCTTCTTTTGGCCAACTTTGAGGTAAACATTAGACTCTTCTAAACTAATTAAATAGTATCAGTGACCACCTTGTTTTTTTCATTACCTGGTTCAGGGATCCAGGCGTGTTGCTAAAGGGTAGATGAAGTATGAGGTCTAGTAAACTTCACAAACACAAGTTGAGGAAGATCCTCTAGGGACGGACCGTACATTGGGACATGAGTAATCACTGAATGGTGCTTCCCCTGAGCTGAAGAAACAATGGATGAGGTTTGAGAAGTATCCACTTCCATTGTAGGAGTCTATGGAGGATTGCTTTCTCTTTTCAACAAGACGTGTAAGATTCCTATAATCTGGTCCATCTGGCACTTCAACCAGTTGACCCCCCCCCCCCCCCCAATAGCTCTTAGTCTTATTGAATTTCTTCCACAATTTTCTGATACATGCTTCCAGTCCAAAGTGTTTAAGGAACAAGTTTGATAATAAACGAACAACTGAAGAAGGAGACAGTTGGAATGAATTTCTTTGAAAACTTGAATGTATGCATGAATTATGCAAAGGATGAAAATGTTGGTTTTTATTTGACTTTCAAAGAACTCAAAGTTGTAAACATCAAAGCATAAAGAAGTAAATCCTAATTAGATCAAAGCATTGATTAAGTTATCATCAAAATCAATCATCCATTTTGGTGGATTAGGGTTTTCACCATATCAACACCTAAGATCCATTGAGTTTGATGAAACTTATGATGTTTATACAGAAAGACCTCTAAATTCCTTGAAAACCAAGTGAAATTTTTTTTTATGAATGCATGGTTATACAACAATCACAAACAAAGTCACAAATAAGGTTCAAAGCTTCAACATCACGAGCATGGAGTCACGGGTAAGAACCAACCACAAGGTATGTACTAGAGGTTTATCACATGTAAAACAAAGTTATAAAGGTTCTCAGAGTCATGATTCCTCTTTCAGATATTATCATTCTACTGACTACTCGAGAACTAATAATATATTCAAGAGAAACTCGTCTGAGTGTAGTATCGCGTATCAACTATTTTAAGACTGCTCCTGGATAGTCATTTCACTACATCCTAAAAGTCCAAGATGAGTTAAGGGTTTTAAGGTCCTCAACTTCTCAGGCTCTCAGGTCAAAAAGTGATAATGTCGCACAACTGGCTTGTTTAACATTATCACCCTCAAAAGGGCCTCCGCTGAGCGAGGGATCTCATGCCAACATGCTTAGGACTACTCCGTAAATGTCAACATGACTATACCCCCTCCTAATCTTAAGTGTAACTTAGTTTGGGTATAGGACTTATCCTTACAAAGATCACCAACACCCAATAAACAGGAAATAACAAGCAAATAATAATAACATAAACACATATATAATAAGTTAGGCTTAACCCACTTAGAGGTTTGTCCCTAGTGAAGTCGCTATTTTTATATTGGTGAAAAATTTAAGATCAAGCCATTGATCGACTTGACTCATTACAGCAAAAGTCACCACTGTGCTTTATTATTTCCAAGGGAATGATAAAAGAGCGAATAAAAACCCAAAATAAACATGCAAAGCAAAAGCAAAACTAAAACAAGAACAATGCATTAAAGAGATCTAAGGTACGGAGGTGTGTTATACAAATAAAAGGTACTAGCACCATATGTATCTACAGTATCCTATAGGAACCTTTTAAAATATCCTTGTATTTTGGCTAAAATAGTTGCTTGGGGAAAAATTGGGGTATGACATATCCAACTAGATATTGTCGCCATTTCTTGATACAGTCTGTAATAACATACATTTCACGCTCATACACTTGGGAAACTTGCATTCTTTGACACATTTTCTTGATAAAGAAAGCGAATGGGTGACCCTTCTGCGATAAGACAACTCCGATAGAGACTCCAGGAGCATAATTCTCTACAATGAATGTTTTTGTAAAGTCTGGCAGAGCCAGCATCGGCATGTCAGTCATTTTTCTTTTAAATTTTGTAAAGGCTATAGTAGCCTCTGTACTCCAAGAAAATTTAGTAGAACAAAGAAAATGAGTGACAGGAGCAGAGAGATTGGCATAATTGCACACAAAGTGCCTGTAGAATCCGGTGAGACCCAAAAATCCTCTGAGAGCTGTGAGGGAACGTGGTTCAAGCCAATCCAAAATGGCTTAAACTTAATCTAGATTTGGTTTAAGAACTCCTTCCTAAATCACATGACCAAGATAATTAATTGTATCCACTGCAAAAACCATTTAGATAACTTTGCAACAAAGGAATGTGATTTCAACAAGTTAAAAACAATAGTTAAATGTGTTAAATGATCACTCAAGTTAGCGCTAAAAATCAGAATATCATCAAAGAATACCAAAACAAATCATCTTAAGTAAGGGCACAATAGATCATTCATAGCATATTGGAAAGTAGAGGGAGTGATTGTTAATCTGAACGACATCATGAGGAATTTGTAATGGCCTTCAAAAGTACGAAAATTTATTTTGTGAGTATCTTCAAATGCAACAAGAATCTGATGGTAGCCTGAGTGTAAGTCTATCTTGGTGAAAATTTTTGTAGCGGAAAGTTCATCTAAAAGTTCATCAATGGTAGGTATAGGAAATATGTCTTTAATCGTCACAACATTTAAATCACGGTAATCCATACAAAAACACCATGGGCTATCCTTTTTTTACAAGTAAGAACGAGGATGAAAATGGGCTAGTGCTTGGGGAAAATGTGGCGTCCTTTAACATGTCCTGAATGATTGAAGTCATTTCATCTTTTTGGTCATGGGGATAACGGTAGAGTTTTACATTACCTAGGGGAGTATTTGGTAAGAGAGGTATGTGGTGGTCATGTGGGTGTGAGGGTGGAAGGTCGTTAGGTGTTCGAAAAACACTTGGGTAATTGTGTAGTAATGTTAAAATTTATTGAGGAAGGGATTAGGGAAGGTCATATAAGGTTGTGGGAAGTTGTTCTTGGTTGTTTTGAGGGTCTAGAGTGGCGAAAGTCATGAGGTGTAGGGAAGTAGTAAAATTTGTGAGTATAAGTTGGCAGAGTTGGTGGTAGGTTGTATGAGTTGGGTGTGGTTTGGGATCTCCTTTTAAGTTAATTGGTTTATTTTTGTGAGTGAATGTTGAAGGAACAGGCGGAAAATCATCGAGAGAGAATTAATGAAGTCTCCATCAAGTATTTATTTATCCCACAAGAAGGGAAAGGAGAATCATCAAAGAAAAACATGATAATGGAGAAGTCATGATCATACGGCCGATTGGTCGAGTATGGGATTCAATTACGCAAGGGAAATGTATTAGCACCTGTGATCGGTGGAAATAGAACTGACTGTTTTTTAAGCTGGTTCGCAAAATGTCGCGGTAAGCAAGAGTCGCCACCGTCTTTTATGTTCTCCAACATGGAAAGGACAAAAGCACAGCAAAATTCCTTATTCGAGATGTCTCTCGGTTCGGGAGGTAGATTTATAGAAAGGGAAGGTGTTAGCACCCTTTCTATCCGTGGTTATCCACGGGCTCTTAGGTACTTGCTCTTATATTTTCAAAAATTGTTTGCTTTTCAAGTGTGAGTGGGTTTTGAAAAAGTTTCGTTTGAAAGATTTCTAAGTAACTCTTGTATCAGTCCTCAAGAGTGTGTGAAAAATTTGTTTGAAAACTTTTAGAAAGTGCGGGTGCGAAAAGTTGTTTTTTTGTTTGTTTGAAAAGAGCAAGTACTTAAGAGAATCTACCTACTCTAAGGAATTAAGTTGTGTAAGAGTCCTTTAGATAGTGCTATCCCACCATTGAGAGGTAGGTAACACCATCGTTGGAGGTGTTCGGGTCAATTCGATTATCGGGACAGTGTGGTCACCGAAGCAATGGTAGGACACCTTAGAAGTAACCCTAATGTCCTAGGTCCTTTGTATCCGAGGCAACCGTTTCGAGGCAACTGAATCTTTTGGACAGAAGGGCGACCTCTAAGACACCCTATACTTGATGACCACGTCGAGGCAACCAGTGAGGCGTACCCTAGAAGTGGCATGTGCTTTGTGTGTTGTTTTTCAGTTAAGGTTATCTTGTACATGTTATTTGTGAGCTACAGATTAATTTTATTTACATACATTCTTGCAGGCATATTAGCAGTTAGGAGTGCGGAAAATAAATTGCGGAAATATAAATTCTACGCTATTACAAGGCGCGGGTCTATACATCGCCAAAAATAAAAACCCGTTTTGGTAAATAAGTACGAGAAATTAAATAAAGCGGTAAAAACCTATTTAACTATTACATATCTGGAGACAGTTACATAAATAATCAAAATAAATAAATGCGCGCGAGAATTAAATCGGAAACGTCTTAAGGGTTTTGACCTTTTTTTGAATAAGAATTGAATTTTGTCCTTTTTTGAATTAAATGCAATTAATTAAATAAAACCTAATTACTAATTAATTAATTTATTAAAAGAAAATATTTTTTGTGTTTTTATGTTTTTTAATGAAAATAAAATAAAAGAATTAAAATTAAAAGTTAACCTAATTCTAAATTATTTTTATTTGTTGTAAAAAAAAAAGGGTGAACATTAAACTAATTAAACTAATTAACTTGTTAGAATTTATTTACAAAAATAGTTAGTAGTGGAATTAATAAATAAGAAGAATAAAAATATTAGTTTTTTTTTTGGATTTTTTATGAAAATATTAATTGGTTAATTTTGGTGGTAATAATAATAATTAAAAAAGTTAATAACAAAATTAAAAAATATAAAAAGGAAAAGAAAAAGAATAAACCAAGGGAGGGGGTCTGGGCCCAATATGGAGGTGGAAATTGGAATCTGAGGCCCATTTGCACAAAGCCCGTTGACTTTCTGGATTGCCAAGAATGCTTGTTGACTGAGAGCATCGTGCTCCTCACCTCTTGGCCCTTGGATGGACGCTTGGGACACTTGGCATGCTGATCTGTGAGGATATATGGTGTGCCATCCTTGGAACGCTGCATGCAAGTATGAGAAGAAAAATAATATAACGCGTTAGGGGGACCTGGGGATCGAACCCAGGTCCCAAGGTTCATTTGCCAACACCTGTACCACTAGATCACTTATGCGCATTTGTAAATAAAATGAGAAACAAATATTATATAAAGTAAACACGTTATATGCTGATCCAAAGAAAAAGCGCGCGCCTATTTGAATCAGCCAGCCATGCATGGACACCTTATCACCGTCTTCATTTATCTGCAAAAACAAAAACAAGATAGCGGGGGTTTTAAACCCCCACAAAATGCAAGCGTCCAAAATAGCGATTAGGCCCCTGAGCTATATAAAAAGGGCGCGAGGGTGTCAATGTGTTCGTCTCATCAAGCCGGTTTCAACCATGGGTCTTAGACGTTCTGATTTTACAGTATGTGAAAAGCCCTAAATCAAAAGCTCTGGAACCCTAGCATCCTCCAATGACAACTTTCATTTTAGGGCACCATAATCAAATTAAATTATATCAAAAGCTTCATAACAATGTTAGCAATGCAAAACAGTAATCAAAATATGTTAATGATGCATAAAAATTGAATTTCGATTATGGAAAAGAAAGATGAACCGTGTGACTGTGTAGCACGAGTTCTTGAGTGTTAGGACTTGTTTATGATTGCAATAGGTTCCTGGCAATGCTGGCAACGTGTTAGGAGCAAGAAAAATGTTTGAATTATGCTGGAATATGGATTTCAGTTTGTGACTTTTCTTCAAGTTTTTTTGAATTTGGTTTTGCTGTTTCAGTGAGTTCTTGCTTAAGGTCTGCAAGGCTTGCATATATGTGTATGAATGAGAATCAAGTGACATTAGGAGCCTTAAACCATTGCAATTAAGTTTTTGGATTTCCTCTTTACCACCATTAAAGGAACTTGCCATGTTTGTTCAAATTTGAATTTCATGCTTGAAATGGACTTTACACGAATTTGGTATGTGAAATATGCTGCATCAAGGTCATTCAAACCACAAGATATCACTTAATTAATTTTTTTGATTTTTATTTGAATTTTATGGATTTAAAATGAATTAAATCAATAAAATTAAATAAAAATAGAAAAATTAATGTTTAATCTTGAAATTAATCATGGGACACGTGGGTGGCATGACAAGGCTGAACCAAGTGGAAAAAAGTGGACCCTTTTGTCAAAAATTGAAGTTTCAAGGATAGTTGACTTTTGCCATTTCACAAAAATTTCCCAACTTCTACAATGCATATCTTGCTCAATTTTGATCATATGAACATGTTCTTGGACATTTTGGAAAGGTCTTGAGGTCCTCTAACCAATGCCTTTGGTCCCATGTCATTTGAATTTACCAATCTCAAGTTATGGTCTTTGACTTAAAGTGCCTTTTTGTTGACTTTTGAAAATGACCTATAATGTTGAAATTGATAACTTTTTGTGAGAGAATTTCTTGGACTTGGAATGTGAATATGAATGGTAAGAAATGTCCTCCCCTTCAAAATGAGCATTGGATGGGATTTTTCTGATGAACCATGAAAAAGTTATGCCTTGGTCAAGTTACAGTTGACTTTTCAGCTGTCCAAAAATAGAAACTTTTGACACCTTGATGATTTTTGAGCCATTCTTGTGAAATCATGATCAAGACTTGATCAAATGATGATTGTGGCTTCAAAATAAGATGTTGACCAAAAATTTTGACTTTTGACTACCAAATGACCATTTTGCCCCTACAGTTGATTGTGAAGCAATTAGGATTTTTTGACTGTGCAACTTGACCTTGTGAGCCTTGAAACTTGACATGTAGGTGCTTGACAATGTATATGAGCATATGGGACTTGATTAAGCCCTTGAAAACCTCAACTTCCTTGCAAGAACCAAAACCCTAATTTTGACTGGCTTATGAGGGTGTTTGAACTGTGCAACCCTTGAGTAGACTTGAGCAAATTGAGATGATGCTTGTCAAAACTTTGAAGAATATGGGAGGGCAAATTTTGGGGTACAATAGCACCCCTCACGCATATGGTACTCCATGGGATCCACTCTTGTTGTTCTAATCTAAAGGGTGTTTCTTTCTAAATGCTAATCAAGCTAAGGGAAAAAATGCATGTATGCAAAGTGTACATACAAATAAAAAGGTTTTATTAGTCGTGTATGCCGCGGTTGCGAACCTTTGTGCCTATGTACCCTCTCCGGGCAATGAGAGATCGAGACGCTCGTAGTTCATCTCAAATTTTTGATGTGTTGTATCTTTTTCATGAACAATGCTAATATCATATTCTACTGCAACTTGACCTTTGGAGACTCAGCATTGTGGTAGAAAGGAATTAACATGTTCTTATATGAAAAAGGTTTTCAAAGAAAAGAGGCCTGAAGGCAAAAAGATTTGGATTGGTTAGTATTTTTATATTGAGAAAAGATTTAAGCATGGTTAGAGCATTTTTATGAATTTACCAAAGAAAAATAATTTTAATTTTAGTTATGTAAAAGGGGAAGAGAAAAATTCTAAAGGGGCATTAAAAAGTTTGGATAACAAATGGAAATCTCTACCTAAGTTAGCATGCATGGATTGTAATCCTAACATCTAACTTGCATCGGAAACGAAACAAGTGTTGTTAGAACAAAGTTTGAATCTACTACCCTATGTTTAAGTTTTGATGATAACAAAATGCTAAGATACATTAATTGTATGATTCATGTAAGACACATATGCTATCTAAAAATTACATTCTGTTTTACAGAAACTCTGATGGGTATCAGCATGAGAACATCCTCATCAGCATCAGAAAATTGGATATCAACATCAGCATCAGAAGATGTTATATCAGATACCAGAATCAGAAGATCAACTTGCGCTTATGCTGAAGCTTGATGAACAAATCTGCGCTCAACACTCTGAACTCTGATAAAGACAATAACAGTTCATCAGCACCTAAGCAGCGTCAGAATGAGCCAAAGCCAAAACACGCTTAAGTGACAACGGTACTGTGCATTCAAGAAGAGTTATTACCAACGGCATCATTCCAGACAAGATCTGCTTAATAAGGAAAGAATGTTATTGGCATTGAAACAGAATTATTGCTCCAACGTACACTATTTCCAATGCTATATAAACAAGTCAATGAAGATTGAATTGGCTAATTCTCTACAACAATCTACACGCCAAAAAGCTATTCATCATCTTCCTCACTCTCAGTTTGCTAAAAGCTCCAAAATTCCTTACTCAATTATTTTAGCAATCTAGTTTTCATAAGCTTAAGTTGTGTAGTATCACAGTTGTGATAAACAGTTTTTGTAGAAAACATTCACACACCTAGATTTCAATTCTTTGTAAGAAAGTAATTCCTTGACAAACGGTCTGTGGTTTGCATCAAGAAGGCTTTAGCAGTTGTTAAAGCAGATTGTAATATTCAGTTGAATATAGTGGATTAAGACCTCGTTGGAGAGAGGCGAAATCACCTTGACGGGTGGACTGGAGTAGTTTAAGATCAAACGAACCAGGATAAAAATACCGTGTTCATTGCAATTGATTTCCAGTTTTTACAATTCAACCCCCCCTTCTTGTGTTTTTCACTTCTTCAATTGGTATCAGAGCGCCTGGTTCTGAGCTAAAACACTTAACCGTGTCAGTACAAGATCCAGCATCAGAAAAACACAATGGCAGGAATTTATCAACACACCAGCAATGACAACACTGAAGACAGAGACAGATTCAGCGGCAAACCTCCAGTCTTTGATGGAGAAAATTTTGATTACTAGAAAGACAAAATTGAAAGCTTCTTTCTGGCACATGATGCTGATCTGTGGGACATGGTGACAGATGGATACACGCACCCTGTGAATGCAAGCGGTCAGAAGATTGATAGGAAAGCAATGTCTGACCAACAAAAGCGTGAATTCAAAAATCACCACAAGGCCAGAACCATCCTTCTCAGCGCCATCTCTTATGCTGAATATGAAAAGATCTCTAACAGAGACACATCAAAGAACATGTTTGACTCACTCAGAATGACGCATGAAGGCAACATTCAGGTCAAAGAAACTAAAGCTCTTGCGCTCATTCAGAAGTATGAGGCATTCAAAATGGAAGAAAGTGAATCCATTGAAACAATGTTCTCAAGATTCCAAATTCTGGTGGCTGGTCTCAAGGTTCTGGACAAAGGATACTCTACTGCTGATCACGTCAAGAAGATCATCAGAAGCTTACCAAAGCAGTGGAGGCCAATGGTTACAGCTCTGAAGCTAGCAAAAGATCTCAACAAAATTTCTCTGGAGGAACTTATCAGCTCCCTCAGAAGTCATGAGATATAGCTAGAAGCTGATGAACCTCAGAAGCAAGGTAAGCCTTTAGCATTAAAATCTAACAAAAAATTTGAGTCTAAAGTTTTGCAGGCAGTTGAAGAAACATCTGATGGATCCTCATCAGAAGAAGACGAACTCTCTCTTCTCTCCAGAAGAGTGAACCATCTGTGGAAGCAGAGGCAAAGGACGTTCAGGAATCCCAGAAGATCTGATCAGAACGAGTCTTCTTCCAGATACAGAAGAACAAATTCTTCCTCTGGATACAGAAGATCTGAAGGCTCCTCAGGAAGCAGAAAGCCAAACACCAAGGACATCATCTGCTATGAGTGCAATGAGCAAGGACACTACAAGAGTGACTGCCCAAAGCTTCAGAGGGAAAAGCCCAAAAAGAAGTTTGGAAGAGAAAAGAAGAAACGTCTCATGGCTACATGGGATGACTCTGGCTCGTCTGAAGCTGACTCAGAATCAGATGATGAGAGAGCAAACATAGCTCTCATGGCCAACATTTCAGAAGACAGTGAAGCTTCTGAATCAGACTTAGAATCAGATATTGAAGAGGTATTTCCTGACTTTGCAATTAATTTTACTAAGGCTGAACTTGCTGAAAGCCTTAACGAAATTCTGGAAAGGTACCAGCAGATTAGAGTTAAATTCAGAAACCTGAAAAGGAATCTTGAATTTGACTCTGATAAGACTGAGAGTCTTAAATTGGAAAATTTTGAGCTGAGAAATAAAATTTCAAAATTAGAAAATACTTTACAAAACTCTCAAAAGGAACCAATTTCTGAAACTCCCAGCAGCGCTGATGAGATCATCAAGGAGTATGATCACAGCTTCCAGAAGTTCCTTGCTAAAAGCATAGATAGAAGCAAAATGGCTTCAATGATCTATGGAGTTAGCAGAAACGGCAGGAAGGGAATAGGATACCAAGGTAAGGTTCCTACACCAAAGAATGTCACAGATTTAACCATTAAACACACTCCTCTGAACTCACATTTTGTGTATGGTCACACACATGATATTAAATACACTAGCAGTAAGTATTCTGTGAAACCAAAATTCAACCAGAGTTTTGGTAAATCTAACAAATCAGGACCCAAGAAAATCTGGGTACCTAAGGATAAAATATTACATGTTGCAGATATCTTTAGCAGCAAATCAGAAACACCAGTCATGGTACCTGGACTCTGGCTGCTCGCGACACATGACGGGAAGAAGGCATATGTTCCAAAGCCTGGAACTTAAGCCTGGAGGCCACGTTGGCTTTGGAGGCAATCAGAGGGGAAAGATCATTGGCTCTGGAACTGTAGGTAATGGAAATCTTCCCTCTATAAATAATGTTCTGCTAGTAGATGGATTAATTCATAATCTGTTATCCATAAGTCAATTAAGTGATAACGGTTATGATATAATCTTTAATCAAAAATCATGTAAAGTTGTTAGTCAGAAAGATGGGACTATCCTGTTTAATGGAAAGAGGAAAAACAACATCTATAAAATCAAACTTTCTGAACTGAAAAGTCAGAATGTAAAGTGTCTTCTGTCTGTTAACAACGAGCAGTGGATCTGGCACAGAAGATTGGGGCATGTTAGTATGAGAAGAATATCTCAGATTAACAAACTCAATCTGGTCAGAGGACTTCCTAATTTGAAGTTCAATTCAGATGCTCTGTGTGAAGCATGTCAGAAAGGCAAGTTTGCAAAACCTTCTTTCAAATCTAAAAATGTTGTTTCTACCTCTAAGCCATTAGAACTTCTGCACATTGACTTATTTGGACCAGGTAAAACTGCTTCAGTCAGTGGCAAGAAGTATGGGTTAGTAATCATAGATGACTATAGCAGATGGACATGGGTAAAGTTCTTAAGACACAAGGACGAGTCACACTCTGTGTTTGTTACCTCCTGTAACCAAGTTCAGAATGAAAAGGATCTTAGAATCGTTAAAGTCAGAAGTGATCATGGTGGAGAGTTTGAAAACAAAGATTTTGAGTCATTCTTTAATGACAGAGGCATTCTACATGATTTCTCTTGTCCTAGAACTCCCCAACAAAATGGAGTTGTAGAACGAAAGAACAGAACATTGTAAGAAATGGCCAGAACCATGATCAATGAGACAAACGTTGCTAAGATCTTCTGGGCAGAGGCAATAAACACAGCGTGCTACATTCAGAATAGAATCTCAATAAGACCTATTCTGGAAAAGACTCCATATGAATTGTGGAAGAACAGAAAGCCCAACATTTCATATTTTCATCCATTTGGATGTACTTGTTTTATGTTAAATACAAAGAATTATTTGAACAAGTTTGACTCTAAAGCACAGAAGTGTATTATGTTAGGATACTCTGAACGCTCAAGAGGGTATAGAGTATACAATACAGAAACACAGATTGTGGAAGAATCAATCAGTGTTCGTTTTGATGATAAGCTTGACTCTGAAAAGTCAAAGCAGAATGAAGTTTTTGCAGGTATGGAAATTGAATTTACAGGTTCTGAAGACAAGTCATCAGAAGCTCTCAACACAGACACCCCTTCAACATCTGAAAGGAGCACTGTTAGCAATCCTACAACAGCTACTGATCAACCTCAGAAGAGACTACCCAGAAGCAGCTTGGATCACCCAGAAGAAACTATCCTAGGAAGAAAGGAAGATCCAATCAGAACAAGAGCAAGCTTCAGAAACTCTGAAGAAACCCTCATGGGACTTGTGTCTCTGATTGAACCTTCTTATATTGATGAAGCACTTCTGGACAATGACTGGATTCTAGCAATGCAAGAAGAGCTGAATCAATTCCCCAGAAATGACGTATGAGATCTTGTTCCCAGACCAAAAGGATTCAACGTCATTGGAACAAGATGGGTGTTCAGGAACAAGCTTAATGAACAAGGTGAAGTCATCAGAAACAAAGCACGACTGGTAGCATAAGGTTATAGTCAGCAAGAGGGAATAGACTATACAGAAACCTTTGCTCCAGTCGCCAGGTTAGAATCTATCAGACTTTTAATTTCATTTGCTGTTAATATAGGCATCACTCTGTATCAGATGGATGTCAAGAGTGCATTCTTAAATGGTTATATAGAAGAAGAGGTTTATGTGCACCAACCCCATGGTTTTGAAAATACAAAACATCCAGAACATGTTTTCAAACTAAAGAAGTCACTATATGGTCTGAAACAAGCTCCCAGAGCTTGGTATGAAAGACTAAGTAACTTTCTGTTAGAAAATGAATTCACCAGAGGGAAGGTGGACACTACCTTATTCTGTAAGTCAGTTAAGAATGACATCTTAGTCTGTCAAATTTATGTTGATGATATTATTTTTGGATCTACTAATCCTTCTCTTGGAAGAAAATTTGCTAAGTGTATACAGGCAGAATTTGAGATGAGCCTCATGGGGGAACTGAAATTCTTTCTAGGAATTCAGATCAATCAAACTCCAGAGGGAACTTACATTCATCAGAGCAAATATGTCAGAGATCTTCTGAAGAAATTTGACCTCTCAGAATGTAAGCCATCAAAGATTCCAATGCATCCCACGTGCATTCTGGAAAGAGAAGAGGTAAGCAAAAAGGTAGAACAGAAGGTCTACAGAGGTATGATTGGCTCTCTCCTTTATCTGACAGCTTCAAGGCCTGATATCTTATTCAGCGTATGTATTTGTGCTAGATTCTTATCAGATCCTAGAGAATCTCACTTAACAGCTGTTAAGCGAATTTTCAAGTATCTGAAAGGTACTACTAATCTGGGTTTATTTTATAGAAAATCTAGTGATTACAGCTTAGTAGGCTACTGCGATGCTGACTTTGCTGGAGACAGAGTAGAGCGTAAAAGTACTTCTGGAAGCTGCCAGTTTCTGGGAGAAAATCTGATCTCTTGGTCCAGCAAAAGGCAATCCATAATTGCGCTATCAACAGCAGAAGCTGAGTACATAGCAGTAGCAGGATGTAGCACACAAATGCTCTGGATGAAAAGTCAGCTTAAAGACTTCCAGATTTTTGAGAGTAACATCCCTATACTCTGACAATACTTCTGCTATTTGCTTAAGTAAGAATCCTATTTTACATTCTAGAGATAAGCATATAGAAATAAAACATCATTTCATTATGGACTATATTCAGAAAGGAATTTTGAACTTAAAATTTATTGATACAGACCATCAATGGGCTGATATCTTCACTAAACCCCTTTCTGAAGATAGGTTCAATTTCATTCTGAAACATCTCAGCATGAAACTCTGCCCAGAGTGAAAATGTTTTAATTTTATATACTAACTTTTAGAATGTATTTGTTTTACTGTGAACTTCTGATTAATCTCTGTTCAGAAAGATAGACATGCAGATTGTATCAGATTCTATTCTTAAAGATCTGAGCGTTTCAGCTCAAGGAGAGACGTGCTGCTCACTAAATCAAACAAGTGTCATCCAATCATCAGCAAATCTCTGAAGCAGAACGCGTGCACGCTTCTGAGAAGGCTAAACGTTGATTGGGTGCATTGAGACACATGTCTGGTAACCGTTTCAAGTATCTTTCTCAAATCCCCCAAAATCAGCAAGCATTAAATGAAAGTAATCATGTTTTAAAACGTAATCATGAATTATTTCTCTTTCTTGAAACCGTTTACACTTTCAAAAATTATTTTGAAATCTATTTAAGCACATTAACATCTCACATTAATCTTTTACCGTTTCTTACAATCTTACAAAATATTTTCTGCATTTTCCTTGTGTGTTCATCTCTCTCAAAAGAAACCCATTTTTCAGTTTTCTCAGAAAAACCCTAAGTGTGAACATGGCAACCTCCAGCAATGTTTCTGCAGGTTCTCAGAAGGAGGCTTCTTCTGAACAATACCAAGTTCCCTTCAGAACACTCCTTACACCAGTGAAGAATTTGGAAGTATTGTCTGAACTGATTGTTGACTTCTCCAGTCTGAAAGAAAATGGATTTGACTTGACAGAAGAAGTTAGGGCACAGGGATGGGAGAAATATTTTGATAGGTTGGTTGGACCAACGTTCCCAGTTTTGGTCAAGGAGTTCTGGATTCATGCGTACTCATCAACGCATCAAGTCACCTCCTACATAATGGGAAAGAAGATTGTGATCACTGAGGATCACATAGCAAAATTGATTGGATACAATGGTGACGGTATCCGCTGTATCGACATGGCTGAAAGATGCTCTGAGGTTGCTGTCATTGCAAGGCAGAT
This sequence comes from Vicia faba, assembly GCA_948472305.1. Taxonomy (NCBI): domain Eukaryota; kingdom Viridiplantae; phylum Streptophyta; class Magnoliopsida; order Fabales; family Fabaceae; genus Vicia; species Vicia faba. The sequence continues at coordinate 423,921,009 of OX451736.1, forward strand.
TTTCACCCATGGGGTTCCCAGCAGCAAGATTAGAGACTTAAAGGATCAAGACAGAATATGGGCGAAGATCATTCTGGGGTGCTTTAATCACAGGAAGCCAACAAGCTCTCCTGATTATATAAATATAGATCAGCAGTTTCTGATCTATTTTATTAATCAGAAGGTAAAAATCAACTTGGCTCATCTTCTGTTTAATCACCTCAGGACCAGCGTCAAGGAGACAAGGGAAGAAGAAAGGACAAAGAGGGATTGGATACCCTTTGGCAGGTTAATATCAGATATTCTGACTGAGAATAGGCTGATAGAACACCTTACAGAAGCTCAGGAATTAAGTTCTATTGAACCTACTGTTGACAAGCCTCTGAACGCCAAGAATCTGAAGAAAATGAAACTGATAGAGAATATCAGAAAGGAGCCCAGCGTTACTCCTCTTGCTGACATCACCAGCAGAAGAGTCCCACTGAACGACTTTCCACTATTCTCTGAGATTGAATCAAAACCAGTTGTGGTTCTCAGATACTTGGACGCTTGCAAGGCTGATGGTACATATCCCAAACTGAATATCAAAGATCTGCACCAACAACAACTAGAAGTTACTATGAAGAAAACGAAGAAAAGAAAGGCCACTTCTGAAGGAACATCCCAGCAGACCCCTAAGAAAAGAGGTAATCTATCTGCTGCTTCTGTTTTAAATTCTTCTGCTATTCCAACATCAATCCCAACCCCAGCTTCACATGAACTTCCAATCCCCATACCAACTATTGATGAAACCGAACCAGAAGATGACCCTTCTGAGTCACTGACTCTCAGGAGACCCCGTACCAAATCCCAAACTCCAAAACCCACAACATCAACAGCATCAGAACTTGACAAAGTTCTGTCTGAAATTGATGAACGTGTTTCCGCTCACCTCTCAGATAATCCAAACAATGAACCAGAGATTGCCCACTCTCCTCAACCAGAACAACCTCTCTCACCCATACCAGAAGAACCACAAATTCTTGAACAAGCAGAAATTCCACCTCCTTCTCCACAACCAGCAATTCCTCATCCCTCTCCTCAACCAGAAATTCATCCACCATCACCTCAACCATCACCTTCACAACCTGAGTTTCATCACTCTGAAACTCCATCACCTGAACCTCATTCTCCTCAATCCTCTGAGCCACAACCCTTGGCAATTCAGCTGCCATGTGGAACAACTGTAACCATGGCCCAGCTGCCATCCTCACCAGAAACTACCTCTCCAAATACTCCAAACAGTCCAATTATTATTTCTGATTCTCCCACTCCATCTCCCAAACAAACTACTGAAGACCACAGCAGGACCTTCATTGATTTAACAATCCTTGACCGTCTTGCTGATCTCAAACACAAAATAGCCATTCCCAAACCAAAACAGCCAGATGTTGGCTCTGGCATTGTGAATTTTGAAACAGGTTTGCAGCAATGGATTGCTTCTCTAAAGCAGGTTTGTCTTGGAATGATTGATCCTGCTGCCTCAGACCAACTCTGGACACGTTTCAGAATATGGGTACGTGCTGAAGCCCTCAAATTGCAAGATATCAATTATGAGCAGGCACAACAGAACTTCAGCAAGCTGTTGAAGGAAGTTGAAAGTCAGCTGCCACAGGACGAAGTGCTCTTTCTGGATAGTGAGCCATGGTCTGAGAAGCGTCCAGCTTCAAAAGTTCAGCAAGCAGAAGATCAGACTATTCAAGCTGAAGAGGTCAGTCAAGCTGAAGATGTTGCAGAAAGCTCTCAGAAGCTTCCTGCTTCTGATGTTTCTCAAGCTGCCTTGGACAGGCAGACTCTGGAAGAGCTGAAGCTGAATGATATTCGTCTGCAGCAAAGAATGGATGAAAATGATCAGAAGATGAAGGAAAGGATGGATGTGCAAGACAGCAAGATAGATACAGTAGTCAGCATGGTGCACAAGCAGAATGAGACTGCTGATCAGATTAAGGCAATGCTGGAGACTCTGTTCACACGCTTTCCACCCCAACCTTAGTTTTTCATTCATGATATTTTCAATGTTTTCTTTGCATATCATATGTACTATTTTGTCTGGCTCTGAATTTTAATATAACAAGTTTTTCTGCTCTGATCGTTTTAGCACATCACTTACACTTTTTGATTGCTGACAAAAAGGGGGAGAACAAGAATGATATTTTTCAATAACGGATTACTGAGACAAATAGTCCCAAACATTCTAACACTCTGATATACTTGAATGTTTTCTGTTTTTGCATAAGTCCACAGGTACAAGAAGGTAATCACCTCTGATACACTGAAGCTCGAAGCTCTGATATTCTGATCTGAAGCTCTGATATTGCTCTGATATTCTGATGTTCAAAGAAAGGCAATAAAGATCTGATCCTGAAGAACTCTTGGAATTAAAAAGGGAAGTAATAAATTCAGGGGGAGTATCTCCGATCTAAACTCTGATATCTCTTATCCCTTATCTTTGATAACTTCCTACTTAATTCTGATACAACTTATTATTTAGTTATCTCTGATACTTTTCACGCTAATTTTCAATTAAAAAATATCTAGTTTTTGTCATCATCAAAAAGGGGGAGATTGTTAGAACAAAGTTTGAATCTACTACCCTATGTTTAAGTTTTGATGATAACAAAATGCTAAGATACATTAATTGTATGATTCATGTAAGACACATATGCTATCTAAAAATTACATTCTGTTTTACAGAAACTCTGATGGGTATCAGCATGAGAACATCCTCATCAGCATCAGAAAATTGGATATCAACATCAGCATCAGAAGATGTTATATCAGATACCAGAATCAGAAGATCAACTTGCGCTTATGCTGAAGCTTGATGAACAAATCTGCGCTCAACACTCTGAACTCTGATAAAGACAACAACAGTTCATCAGCACCTAAGCAGCGTCAGAATGAGCCAAAGCCAGAACACGCTTAAGTGACAACGGTACTGTGCATTCAAGATGAGTTATTACCAACGACATCATTCCAGACAAGATCTGCTTAATAAGGAAAGAATGTTATTGGCATTGAAACAGAATTATTGCTCCAACGTACACTATTTCCAATGCTATATAAACAAGTCAATGAAGATTGAATTGGCTAATGCTCTACAACAATCTACACGCCAAAAAGCTATTCATCATCTTCCTCACTCTCAGTTTGCTAAAAGCTCCAAAATTCCTTACTCAATTATTTTAGCAATCTAGTTTTCATAAGCTTAAGTTGTGTAGTATCACAGTTGTGATAAACAGTTTTTGTAGAAAACATTCACACACCTAGATTTCAATTCTTTGTAAGAAAGTAATTCCTTGACAAACCGGTCTGTGGTTTGCATCAAGAAGGCTTTAGCAGTTGTTAAAGCAGATTGTAATATTCAGTTGAATATAGTGGATTAAGACCTCGTTGGAGAGAGGCGAAATCACCTTGACGGGTGGACTGGAGTAGTTTGAGATCAAACGAACCAGGATAAAAATACCATGTTCATTGCAATTGATTTCCAGTTTTTACAATTCAACCCCCCCCCCCCCCCCCCCCTTCTTGTGTTTTTCACTTCTTCAAGTGCATCCTAAAGGAGTATAAAAAGGTGACTTCCTAATGAAAAGCATAAGCATAAGCTCAATCAAGCAACGACAAGCCAAAGCCAAAACAAACATCGAGTGCAAACAATAGAGTCCAAAGGATCTCAAAGTGGGAGTAAGGAACTCTTTCCACTTGATTTGCTCGAGCACCAGCATCGAACAACAACTCGGAACATCAACATTTGATGAAACATGAGCTAACATCATCGAAACAAATGACAAAATGTGGGGATTGATTTCGAACCCTCCTCCACTTTATTTGACTTAATGGGCTAGAATAGGCACGATTTAAAGCATCAATGCATAGCGCGATCTACAAACGACACAGACTAGAATGTGTGGGGGCCGATTGCGAGCCCTCCTCCATTTTGTTGACTTGATATAAAGCACAATATAAAAGGGGAGGGGAAATGCCTAATTTGAGTACTTTAGCATAAACGCCTCCTTTTGGGCAGTGGGTTACCTTTTACATTAGGACTTATATCTTTGAAAGAAAAGAGACCATATCTCGCCATTTTCTGCACTTCGGACTTCAACGGATAGCAATTTTCAATATTATGCCCAAGGGCTCCTTGATGAAAAGCACAAGTTTGATCAATTTTATAATACCATGGGAAAGTTGGAGGTATAGCAGAAGGAGACCTAGTCTACACCAGGTTCTTATGAATCAAAGTTGGGAATGATTTTGTATAACTCATCGGAATAGGATCAAAAGCTTCTATTTTATGACTTTTCCCTTGATTACCTTGAGAAGTATTCTCTGATACGCAACAGCAGTCAGAGCTACATTGTCAACCAGAGTTACTGAAGTAACTTGTTATTGATGCTTATGACATCTTCTCGGAAGCCTAATCCTTATTTCTTGAACAACAACATTTGTATCTCCTTCTTTGTTTCTAGAAAACTTGTAGGATGGATTCTTTGTTCTACTAGAACCTTCATCTTTTGACAATCGTCCTTCCCTGACGGATTCCTCTAGATGGACATGCATACTTGCCATCTCATTGAAATCACTTGGTGCACTTTCCACCATTCTTTCATAGTAAAATGAGCCAAGGGTTTTCAGGAACACCTTAGTCATTTTTTACTCTTTCCTAGCAGGATTGACTTGGGAGGCAACCAAAATTTCAACCAAAGAAGTTAGGTACTCCATACCATCCTTCAAAGTAGTTACCTCTTTGTGGATTTCAAAATATCGCTTGCTTAATGTTTTCCATCTTCTCTTAGCACGAGTGTTATACTGATGAGACAACTTGTTTCTGAAGACCAAAGGGCCTTGAGTAAGACTCTCGGGAAAATTATGAAATGCAAAATCAAATGCAAAATGATGCATGACATGAAAAACAAATACCATGTTCCCTTATTTCCAAGAGTTTATACATTTTGATTCCTGTTATTAAGCCATAATGTCTTTATTAACAATGTTCATTTTTAGCGGCTTAACAATTGGAATCGAAGAAATGATGCTTGGAATTGAAGTAACATGTATGCTAATAATGGTATTAACATGCTATGTATGCAAACATGTGAGATCAAAGCTCAAACAACACTAGATAGTTGTTGAACTATAATAGAACCACGATCATGTAACAGAATCAAAGGTTCGGAACAATTCAGAAATCCAAAGAACCAAAGTCACCAACAGAACATACAGTCACCATCAGAACATAGTCACCATCTGTACTTGTAAAGATTTATCCCGCCCCACTCACGGGTGAAAACAAGGTTAGGTTAAGGTCAGTGGTAACTCAGAATCCTGGCTTCGCCTAAAAATACTATCGTCGTACACCTATGTGATAACGGTAGTACCTCACTTAAACCTCATTTGAGCATGGACGACATGACCGCACTAGAAAGATCTACATATACTAGCCGTCATGTTCCACTCTATTCTTATGTGTTCCTAAGAGTTTACAACTTTGGCCTGGGTATTGGGCCTTTTACCTTAATAGTAACATCCACCCATCAAGAAACACAGAATCCAACACAACAACAATAATCAACATATAGAAAGCGATAAAATGTAATGCATACATATGCTCATATAAACATGTATAAATGATCAATATATAAAGCATAAAGACAAACACCCAAATAAAATAAAAACAAGAGCTAGGAGTGGCTCACGGGATGGACCAACAATTGGTCAATCTTTCCCCAGTAAAGTCGCCAACTGGAGAAACCGGCGGAAAATCATCGAGAGAGAATCAATGAAGTTGCCATCGAGTATTTATTTATCCCACAGGAAGGGAAAGGAAAAATCATCGAAGAAAAACCTGAGAAGGGATAAGTCACGATCAAACGACCGAGAGATCGGGTATGGAGTCGATTACGCAAGGGGAAGGTATTAGCACCCGTCATGTTCGTGGTACTCTACGGGATCCACTCTTGTTTTTCTAATTTAAAGGGTGTTTCTATCTAAACTCTAATCAAGCTAAGGAAAAAATGCATGTATGCAAAGTGTATATACAAAGAAAATGGTTTTATTAGTCGTTCCTGCCATTGTTGCGAACCTTTGTGCCTACGTACCTTCTTCGTGCAATGAGAGATCAAGACACTCGTAGTTCATCTAAAATTTTTTGATGTGTTGTATGTTTTTTTATGAACAATGCTAATACCGCATTCTACCGCAGCTCGACCTTTGGAGACTCACGCATTGTGGTAGAAAGGAATTAACACGTTCTTATATGAAAAAGGTTTTTAAAGAAAAGAGCCCGAAGGCAAAAAATATTTGGATTGGTTAGTATTTTTTATATTAAGAAAATATTTAAGCATGGTTAGAGCATTTTTATGAATTTTCCAAAGAAAACGAATTTTAGTTTTAGTTATGAAAAATGGAAAGAGAAAAAGTCTAAAGGGGACTAACCTATTTATATCGCTAATGTTATCATACAATGATGGTCCTAAAGTTTGGATAACAAAGGAAAATCTCTACCTAAGTTAGCATGCATGGATTTCAATCGTAACGTTTAACTTGCATCAAAAATGAAACAAGTGCATCCTAAAGGAGCATACAAAGGTTGCTTCCTAATGAAAAGCATAAGCATAAGTATAAGCATAAGCGCAATCAAGCAACAATAAGTTGAAGCCAAAACAAACATAGAGTGTAAGCTAATAGCAAACAATAGAGTCCAAAGGATCTCAAAGTGGGAGTAAGGAACTCTTTCCAGTTGATTTTCTCGAGCACTAGCATCGAGCAACAACTCGGAGCATCAGTGTTTGATGAAACGTGAGCTAACATTGTCGAAACGAATGACAAAATTTGGAGGTTGATTACGAACCCTCCTCCACTTTATTTGACTCAATGGACTAGAATAGGCATAGTTCAAAGCATAATGCATAACGCGAGCTAGGAACGACACAGACTAGAATGTGTGGGGTCTGATTGCGAGCCCTCCTCCATTTTATTGACTCGATATTAAGCATAATGTAAAAAGGGAGGGGAAATGCCTACTTCGAGGACTTTAGAATAAACTCATCCTTTTGAGGTCTTTAAACAGACAACAAGAAGTCGCCCCTTTTGGAGTCTTTTGGAAACAAAAACATCACCTCATTTCAAGGTCTTTGAACAGAACAAACATCGCCTCACTTGAGGAATTTAAACAAATTGCTCACCTAAAGTAGGGACTCCCAGTCATGCATCTTTATTCCTACTTCTCATGGCATCAGAAAAGCGGTAAACAAATGCAAAATATCACAAGCAACAGAAATGTATCAAACGAACAAGAGTCGGTTACTTAGCAATCAAAAGCTAAGAAACCTGACGGTCTTCGAGCAAGCTGGCATAAAAAAAGATCAAATCAGAAACAAAATCCAATATCTGAATCCAATGTCATGATGCAAAAATAGATTGCAAGCAATGAGTGTGTCGGATCAAGCCAATCGTCCTCCACAAAACAATGTTACACAAGCAAAGAATAATCTGAAAAAATGTGTTGCGCGATGAATCACCTTCCAAAACTTGCACAATGTCACAAGATGAGTTAGAAAATAACAAGAAAAATCAATTGCGATTAAACAATCAACATCATAACTCAAAATGGCATATTATCATGCATAAAGCGAATTCGAACAAGCAATGGAATCACAAAACCAAATTTTGAAGTGCATAAAATACCGATTTAAAATAGCCATAACTCAATGCATATGTCCAACAAATACCAAATCAAGTGTGCTCATGCATAATTCAACAATTAAAATGCGCTTCAAGCATAACTTCCAAAATGGGGCAGCACTATGTACATGTCATAAAATTATCCAGAAAACCCACCAAAATCGGGAAAACCCAACAACAAACGTACAATTAAGCTCAAACAATTATCAAACAACATTCAAGAAGCAATTTGCAATGCGTATGTGTTTCCCGGGCAGCGAAACACATATGAACTGGTATCATTTAAAATCAGATTTAGAAATCACAAACAGATACACCAAAGCAATTACCGATTCAAGTTATGTCGCTATAAAATTACAAATGAGTTACAAACAAATAATGCCGCATCAAAATATCGATTCCAAGCCAAACAACATCATTCAAGTGTTAATGCAATTAACGGATCCAAACTTTTCAATGTCGCAAAAAATCAATGCATCATTTAAATTGATCCAAAATTGCATTAACACATTAATTCGACATTAATTCTCTAACAGGAATTCAACATCAAGAATTCATACCACAATTTGACATCGAAAATTCATCACCAAAATATATTCAGATTATCAAGATCCACATGAATAATTCAAAAATTCAACCAATTCTGGATTTGTTCATCATCAACACAATTGAACAATTATCCTCAAACTTCAATTAAACTCAATGTTTGAAAATTCAATTAAACCTTAAATTAATTCAACTCAAGAAAATATCAAACAATCTCAAGAAATTCAAGAAGATTTACCAAATTGGAAGCTTGAAACACGAATCAGAAGGAAGCTAGTATGATGCGGATCGGAAAATCACGCGAGGATGGAGGGGAAACGACCGGAAAATGCAAACGGACAGAGAGGCAGTAGGAGCATGGTGGGCACAATACGAAATGGTGGCAGGTTCTAGTTGATGGTGGTAGGCGTCGAGCTGATGCGTGGAAGGTGTCAGGCCGATGCGTGGCAGTCGCGGAAATAATTGAGAGGAAGAAGATTCTTCAATTTTTTTTGTTGAATGTTCTTGAAGTTTTTTTTCTGAGAAAATTGAGAGAATTGGACTTTGATCTTAGACAGAATTGGGAGAAATTTTTTAGAGGTTTGTGAGAATGAGTGTACTTTTGAAATTTGAATATATGTAGTTTGGCTCTAAAACTGAAATTTTTGACTTATTTCATGCACAATCGATATCGAAACCCCGAGCTCATGACAATTTGTGATAAATCTTGACACATGACTTGAAATAAAGCTCTTGATGATGAAATTTGTGACACGACGTCGAAAAAATTGTCTCGATACGATAAAATTGAACAAGTTACGTTGCTTTGAGCGGCAAGAAACAGTGTAAAAATATTCAGTGCAGACTTTTCAGCTTATTTTCTGTATGACGCGTGAACAAACTACAAGCTCATGATGTTCAATTCAGAATCTCGATGCGAACCCTGAAACAAAATTGTCGGTAACGAAATTTATGATACCATGCCGAAAGAATCACCCTGATACGGTAAAAATCGAACAAGTTATGATTTTTTGAATGGCGAGAAACAGTGAACTTATTTCACCGTATTGAAAATTTCAGCTTATTTATGTGCGCACTTTCGGAAGCGATCCATAAACCTAAGCCTCTAGAGCACATTCTGAACTCGAGCCCTAAAGAAAAGTTGAAGCTAATAAAATTTTTGATCTCACACTTCATGAATCGTCCCGATATGATAAAAACTGAGAGAGTTACGATTTTTATAATATCAACAAATAGTCCGGTAGAAAACCACTTCGGCGTGCAATTTTCTCTGGTAATTCGTACTTTCAGAAATCTTCTGTAAAGGATTAGCTCTTGACCTGACCATACGAATAAAAGATAAAATCAAGATAGAATTTTAGCCCAAAGAACCAGCCAAAAACATTGAACTGAGCGAACGTTATAAATTTTTGAACATCTGGAAAACTACGGTTCAACACACTATTTTCACCGTAAAACTTCATAATACTCACGCATTTGGAGATCTTCCTCAATGAATTGGATTAGGAGCCAAACATGAAAATTGAAGGAAATAACAAGACGATACAAATTCTCTAAGAACCACTCAAAGATGATCTTCCAGTCAGAAGTTACGAATTTTCAAGCATCCGAAAACCAGTGAACCAGTAAATCCACTATATAACGCATTTCAGGTATTTGGCGCTTTAGAAAATCTTCCTTACAAAATTAGTCTTCGACCTGAACAAATGAAATGGAGAATATCTCAAGACGATTATAAAGACTGAATAATCATTCCCAAACCATTTTGTGGTCTCGAGTTATGAATTTCTGAACTCGAAACGCACAATACTAAATATATGCCTGCATTATCTCAAATCAATTGAAACGCTTTAACTTCTACACAACTCAGAGCATGTTGGAACACATGAGAGCTTGTAATGATGATGACTTGATGACTCACTAATTGTGAAGCTTGAAAAAATATGCAGAGTTCACTTGAGTCCCCAAAACCCTGAGTTTTTACTTTGCTACTGCCTGACGGAACATTTGAGCTTGAGATGGTGAACTGTTGATTCACATTGTTCACACTTGCCAAAATTCGAGATTACTCGTTGAAGAAGGCACGGAAATAAACACATGAACCTATCTCGAAGAGTCTTGAGAACCAAGAAACTGAACTTGCCTTAACCATGCTGAATGAAGCTTGAAGACAACGTGATCTCGATGCAATGTGATGCTATGAGATGACAGAAAATCCTAGGAGGAAAAATTGGGGTATAACAAATGTGATTGATGGCATTGAAAAATATTCCTGGACGGGCCCAAGTGTATGTAACCATGATATACCAAGCCCGACATCAGTTCCTTTTATAAGCAGTAAATAGAATGAGAGGGTGAAGGGCTGATTTGCAAGAGTGAGTTTTACAGGATTACACATGCCTTGGCATTCCAAATGGGATTCATTCCCCACCATGACTGGAAATTGGGGAATTTTCTTGGTTTTTCAATTGCGATGTTGGGTAATGCGAGGTTGTAGAATATTATAGGTGTTGCATGTGTCAATGAGTATAATAACTTGTAATCCTCCGATTAGACCTTTAAATTTAAGGGTTTAGGGGGAGAATTGACCAGTCATAACTTGAGTGGACAACTGAAAATATGTATCACTAAAACCATTTTTACCATTTTCTGCATCAATAATGACTTTCTCCACATGTTATGATTGGTTTGAACCATCCTCGACTAATAATAACAAAATTTTACTAGTAATACACTTGTGCCCTGGGATAAATTTCTCATTAGAATTATATCAAAGACCTTGAGCCTTACGTTTTTGTAATTGGATTTGGAATAATAATTTAATAGGTAGCTTGGGATTATGGGGTGACGGGTGAGGTGTATTCAGTGGAAGTTGCTGTGAACCAATAGATAGTTAGGCTTTGGGGGGTTGTTGTCATGTGCGTTAGAGTTTGGGCAGTTGTAGGAGGGTGTGGAAAAAGGTCGTTGGAATTTGGGCTTAGAATCTTTTAATTTAGATACGATCAGTTTAGCAAGCCCAATAGCTTGAGAAATGGAGTTTTTGCGGTGAATAGCCATTTCATTTTTTATATCAGTAGCTACCATAAATGAAACAATTAAGTATGGCTTCCTGTGGCAAGCCCGCTACCTGATTTCCCAGCTTTTCAATTTAGTTTGATAATCAACAATTAATCCCTCCTATTTTAACTTGAATAATTCAGCTTGATGGTTAGGATAAGTAGAAGGACCAAATCATAATTCTAAGGCCTTTGTAAAAGAAAACCAATCGGTCAACAATTGGTTCTGATGCATCCATTTAAACCAGCATAAAAATCACCTTTCATATGAAAAGCAGCAAAATAAAAACGATTTTCCAGGGAAATTTGGTGAAAATTAAAGAATTGATCAGCTTGAAGTAACCATTCCAAGGGATCATATTCATCAAAAGCAGCTAAGTCTAACTTTGGAGTACAAAATGATGGGTTAGGAATAATGGAAGAGGTAAATAGGGGGGATATGGATGAGAGTTAGGGTAAAAGGGGATATGTGAAAAGATGTTTGGAGGGTTGGTGTGAGTTGGTCCCACGAAGGGTTGGGAGAAATTAGGGATATGGGGTACAGTTGCGTGACCCAAAGTAGCAGAATTTTAAATGTGGTTATGTGAGTGTGAATTTATATGAGAAAGAATGGTGGGTAAATATAGGAGTAGTAGGGGAATGGATACTAGTAAAAGTTTGTTTATTCTTCCATTCTATGAAAAAGTTAAAAAGTTTGTTTATGAAGATAAATATAAACAAACTTTTCAATTTTTTCATAGAATAAGAAAAATACAATATAAATAGCGATGTCAAAATAACTAAATAGAAGAAATTTTCAGTTGCACCCCTATTTTGCTAAATAAAGTCCTTCAACCAAATAAATCTTTTCCTCTCCCTAATGGGCTGCCTAACAGATTAATTTGACATTGTTGATGGCGAAAATATAATGGAATTTCAAGGGTGTTGGCGTTGGAGGTTGAGCGGCGGTCGATGAAAAGTCATCACCGTTATGGGGGAGTTTGTTTCATGGATTGTGAGTTTATTCCCAGAAATGTAGACTAGAATATATTTTATGTCAGTGTTTGTTTCAAGTTATAAAAAAATATGCCTAGAAACTTCTTATTTTCAGGAACTTATTTTACACATGATTTTGTCATTTTCTATTCACATATTATAAGGTGTGAATATTTTATTCCCATGAGAATAAGAATTAACCACCTATAACTTTTCATTATCAAATATTTTAATTTATTTAGTATTTATTTTAAAATTTAAAATAAATATATTTTATAAATATTCCTAAGAAATGAAACTACTCCCCAAATATATAAATGAGAATAATATTCCGATTAATAATATTTTCAAAAATAACATTTCCAAAACTAAAATTTTAATCTTTAAAACAAACACGCATTATAAATTTAAGAGATGTCCACCGTTGAGATGGGAGGAAAAGGGGATGGTGCGGAGGTTAGGAGATGTTCGGATTGAAAACATAGTTGATACCATATAAGAAGAAAAACCACTAATTATTATTGAGAGACTAAGTGTCCTATATACATAAAGATTTGGTAAATTAAAGAAAAGAAATTAATCATACTAATATTGTAGCACTCTTAACCATTGACTAGTTCTATCTTTACCATTGACTAGTTCTATTTTATAAATATGCGTAGTAATATTTGCATCAATAATAATATAGGTCATTACTAACTTGTATTTTAAGAGTACACGTGAAGAAATTCATAAAGAAAAGTTTATGCTGAAAAAAGTAATAAAAATATCTTTAATTTTTATTAAAGTTAATGCACAACTTTTTAAACATAATTTTTATATTTAACTCTTAACTTGTGTTTTAGAGCACAAGCACAAATTAGTAATCTTCTAATAATATAAAGATATGATACTGATCATATTGATGAAATCTAACCACGAGAAAATGGAAAAGATTTTGAAAGAGCATTTTTTTTTTATTAAAATATGAGAATGATACAGTATGGAACGTACATAAATTAAAAAATGATTTAAATGCATTTTTATCCTTTATTTTGATGATTTTTAATGTTTAATCTATTTATTTTAAAAATTAATATTTTGGTTCCTAAATTTTATATCACTTGAAATTTAGTTGATATATTTTAAATTTACACACGTGGACAATGATGATTAGAAAGAAAAAATATTTTTAATAAGTTGATAATATTGACTAGGATAATTTATTATTTAATATTTTTTAATTTATAAATAAATTTATTTTATTAGTTTTTTTATAAATATATTTAAAAATAACTAAATAAATTTTTTTTAAAGAATTATTTCAGACTAGACCCAAACATTCCCAACAACTCTTCAGCCCAAACATGTTCAACAACTCTTCTGATAATCTGCTTAACATAATTTGCTGTAGAGTAACCTTTATTCAGAACCTTAAGTCCTACCACAAGAGTTTGAAATCTTGAAAATATTGTTTTCACAAATTCGTTGTCTTCCATCTTGAAGGCTTCATATTTTTGAATTAAGTCCAGAGCCTTTGTTTCCTTTACTTGTGCATTGCCTTCATGCGTTATCTGAAGAGAATCAAAGATAGACTTTGCAGTTTCTCTATCTGTGATCTTCTTATATTCATTGTATGAAATAACACTAAGCATAATAGTTCTTGCTTTGTAATGATTCTTGTAAACTTTCTTATGTGCTTATGTCATTGCACTTCTTGCAATCTTCTGACCTTTATCATCTATTGGGTGAGTGTAGCCATCAACTATCAAATCCCATAGATCCAAGTCATATGCCAGAAAGTAACTTTTAATTCTATCCTTCCAATAGTCAAATTTCTCCCCATCAAACATATGAGGTTTTGAACTATAGTGATCTCTATCATTATCCATATTATCAACAGTGGAAGAAGGTGTAGACATTGGTTTTTCACACACACTTGATCAATACTAAACACTGTTAAGTGTTGATAAAAATGCAAATTTTTAATCTCCTCAGAACCGGAGCTCTGGTGCCAATTGAAGGTGTGAAAAACACAAGAAAGGGGGGTTTGAATTGAGTTTTTAAATCAAAACTTTTATTTTAAAAACATTCCCCTTTAATTAAAATACTTTTTCCTTCACTCTTGATAATAATAATAATTAAGACCATGAAGTAAAGAACAAGGTATGTTTATACTAGTTCACTTGAAAATTATCAAGCTAGTCTAGTCCACCCGCCAATGTGATTTTGCATCTCTCAATTGATGACTTAATCCAATAATTCAATTGATTATTACAATGCACAAGTTACTCGAAAGTGACTAACAACCTCTAAGACACACATGTCCTAGACTTCTTAAGGATACAAACATAACCGGTCCCTTAAGGAAAATCAAAACTCTAAGACACACTAGTCCTTGGCTTCTTAAGGATACAGACCTAACCAGTCCTTTAAGGAAATCAAACAACTGTTTGAATACAAGTTTTGTTTACAATGATATTGCTTCTACACAAGCTGAATATGTAAACTATTTTAAGAACATTGACTTAAGAATATGAAAGTTATGAACAACGCTTTGTGCGTAGATATTTCGTAAATTGGTCGCTTTCTCTCTTAGTCTTCAAGCCTTTATATAGCCAATAAAATAATATATATGTTGAGGGGTACTCTTGGGATTTCCAGAAATATTGACAGCTTGAGCAATCACGTGGGGGACAAGATCATGCAACACGTTCGTCCTTTCATGGTAGTTGAATGAAACGTTGATTGTACCATATACTATTTGTACCACGTTAACGTTATCTTCTTTCCTTTTGTACTTTAGAGGCTTCTGCGAGCATGAGTTTAGAAGTGAGAACATAACACAAGGTCATCAGAACTTTAAGTCTTCAGAACTCCATCTTCAGAGTCTTCAACACTTGGTCGTGAGAACCTTTTCTTAGAACCTTGAGTCTTCATAATTTCAAGTCTTTAAAGTCTTTAGAACTTCTGTCTTCAGAACCTTTAGCACTTGGTCTTTAGAACCATTTTCTTAGAACCAAAGGTCTTAAGAACTTCAAGTCTTCAGAGTCTTTAGAACTTTGTCTATCAGAATCTTTAGCACTTGGTCTTTAGAATCCTTTGTCTTCAGAAAGATTAGTCTTCAGCATCTGGACTTATTTGGACTTAAGTAGAAACTTATGTCTTCAGATCTTCTGAATGGTTTCTTTAAACTTCATATCAGAGCCTACACTTCAAGATCTTTTAGGGTGTCTTGCTACGTGTGATACGGTGGAAGAACTAACTTTATGTTTCGCGTTTGATCATAAATGTTGCGGATAGCAAGAGTCGCCACCGACTTTTATTTTATACAACAAGAAAAGGTGAAAAAGCACAGGAAAGACCTTTAGAGATGTTTTCTTGAGTTCGGGGGGTAGATTATGAAAGGGGGAGGTGTTAGCACCCCTTTCATCCGTGGTTTTCCATGGGCTCTTAGTTGCTTTTTAGATCACTGGCTTTTGTTTGAAATGTGCTTTATGATGTGGGTTTTGAAAGTATTTTGAAAATGTGACTTTGTAATGGTTCTCGTTTCTATAAGAACGCGTACAAAGTGTTGTTTTAAAAATAGTTCAAAGAGGTGTTTGTGGAATTTGTTTTTTGAAAGTGATTTTGAAAAGGGTATCTTTGTAATGGCTCTCGTTTCTATAAGAACGCGTACAAAGTGTTGTCTTTTGAAAATGTTTCAAAATGAGAGTGTTGGTGTATAAAATGTTTTTGTTGTGGGCAAGTGAGCAACTAGGAGCAAATCTACCTACTCAAAAGGTCTTTAGTGTTCTTTTCCTCCTCCTTTAGATGTTTCTATCTTTACCATTATTTTGGTAAGAAGCCCCATCGTTGGATGTGAAGGGACGGGCACAAGACGTTTTTGTATAGTCATAGAAGGAAACTTATGAGACGTTTTAGAAATGTTGTTTTAGAGACTAGATCGTTTACCGAAGGCAACATCGAGGGTCATCGAGGGACTACGGTCTTTTATCGAGGGTCTTTGCTAAAACGCCCATATTCGAGGGACATGACTATTTTTCGATAGGCAACAAGGTGGGATTACCCTAAGGGTGCTAGTGTGTGTTTGATTGCATACATTTTGTCTTGTATTTAAGAGTTATCTATTTGTTTATTTTATCTTGCCATACATTCTAATTACTAGCAATATATGGAAGCAAAAATAAAATGCGGAAAATAAAATCCTAAGCTATTACATTTTGTGGGGGATGGGGGTTCAATTTGAAAATAGTGATGAAATAAATGTCTAATTATTACAACCACATCGAACTAATGGGCAGTAATGAAAAATATATGCATAAACAGTATAGAAAATGGGAGAAACTGCTTTTTGAACCATTATGTGTCGACACATGCTGTTATGCATCGACACATAACCTTTCCTTGCTCCTGTAAAGAAAAATCAGCTCAGTATGAGTCGACACATAATGGGATGTGTCAACTCATACACCTTCTTTGTGTCAACGCATACGCATTTTGTATCAATTCATGGACTTTTCAACCTTCTGTTTTGGGACCTGGGATCAGTATGAGTCGATGCATGAGGTTTATGTGTCGATTCATACCCTGTTTTTTACTAGGATGAGTCGACACATATGTGTATGTGTCGATACATACTGCATTTTTCTGCCTTAAACATTGTTTTACTATCCTTACATGGCAGTTTACAACATATGATTGATAAATATAAACAGCAAGAAAACGATTAGCTAAAATGGGGCAACGATTACTACATCTTATCTTCAAGAATAAATCATTAATGATGTATGAAAATATACCAAGTCAAGAAGACTTACCTGGAAACTACACTTGGTGTTTGAAATTTGAATACTTTTCAAGATGTTGTGAGGGCTTCAATGAATCTCCAGGCAACTTGTTCCAAACTGTTGAAACCCAGTCAAGGCTTGTTCCAAACTGTTGAAACCCAGCCAAGTTGTACAATGTTGTTTTTTTGTTTGGATGGTGAGGATAATGGCACTAACAGACACTGTTTTAGTGTTTTTACACTGTCTATGTGCTAAGGTGTTTGGTTTATGGGAGAGTTTGTAAAATGGATTGAAGTTTTGTTTTGAATGAGATTAGAGCTGGTTTCTTTCTAAATGAGTCAAAGTTACAAAGAACACTATTTTTGTGTTCAAAACTCTCTCTTCTCTCCAAAAATTCCAACCTCTATGTCTTATGAAACAGTTCCTTTTGTAGACCCTTGACTGAGGTTTAGGGGGAAAATAAAATAAGTCATTTTGAATTATTCTTTTGCCTTCTGTTTTGATGCTTTATTCACATAATTTTCTTTTGCAATTTTGGTGCAATTTTGGGGCTGTTGTGATGCAGGTTGGTGTAGACTGCATAGAGCAGTTTTGGACTGTATAGGACAGCATATGCAGATTTATGGTGCATCATAGCACAAGGTTTTTTGCAGGACAGTAATGGAGCAGGCTTTTGGGGTGTTGGGACAATGTAGCATATCATGCTTTGTTCAACTTGGACAGCAAAATTTGTAGTATAAAACAAGTTTGGTCTTGTGGAGTATTTTATGCACATTGTATCAAGGACAAAACATTGTGGCAAAGTTTTTTTTTGAGTTAAATAGAAAAATCCAAACAAGACATAGTTTTAGAATTTGTAAAAATTTGAAAAAATGTCACTTGGTAACAACTTGAATTATTTGCCTCATTTTAGAATATTTGGAATTGTAGTAAAATGTCATGAGGCAAATGAAATTAACAAGTATAGAAAATACTTAGGAAATTTTCAAAGTCTTGCAAAAGCTGGATTTTTGATTCTCTTGATTTCTTTGATGATCAAATTTCACCTTTTGGACGTCTTGACGCAATGTGATTTTTGGGACTCAAATTTGGTCAAAAAGTCAAAGTTTGATTTTTCAGTGTGCTTTTGACCATTTTGCCCTTGTGAATGGTTTTCTTGGAAAATTTGTAATTCAAATCTTGAAATTGGATGGAAGTAAACCTGAGGGTCCAGGGTGATCTTTTTTGAGAGATTTCTTGAGAAATTAGAGGGCAAATTTTGAGGTACAACAGCTGCCCATGTTCAATCTTCTTAAACCTGAAGAGTTAGATTGGCGGATCCGCCATTCATGACTCGAAGGTGGAAGATGATTGGACACTAGAGTGCCCTGAAATTTTCACTCGGTGATGAAAATTGGAATGGGCTTATAGGTGCCATTTGGAAGAATGATGGAGATTTGTCGGAGATGGGTTTAAAGATGCCATCCAGAAAAGATCAGTTGCATAAGAGATTCCTTGGCGAGAATTTATGTACTTGTTGTTGAGGAGGACTTCACCGGGGAATGTTGATTTATGTCCTGGGAAGTAGAGTCTAAGAGCTTCGATTGTCCATTACTCTGTTGGGGAATTAACTCTTGATCGAGAAGGTGAAAGTAGAACGCATATCTGGTTAGGGTCCAGGCTGTACAACGACTTACTGGGGGAATGTGAAATCGATTGTATCTGTACGGGTCTGGGCCTTACAGTGTTGTAAATTGTTGTCTGGAGATAAGAGAGAAGGAATTTGGATAGTAGGGTTGCTTCAAAATGAAAGCCTGGATAGTAGGGTTGTTTCGAAATGAAAGCCTGGATAGTAGGGCTATGAGAAGGAACCTAGATAGTAGGGTTAATTCAAGATGAAAGCTTGGATAATAGGGCTTATGGGAAGGAACCTGGATATTAGGGTTACTTCAAGATGAAATCTTGGATCTGAATGAGTATCAGGATGGCATCCATATCTGGAGCGTATCTGAACTGTATCAAAATTTGAATTTGAATGAGTATCAAGATGGCCTGTGTTTGGAGTGTATATGAACTGTATCTGAAAGCTGAATCTGAATGAGTATCAGGATGACATCCGTATTTGGAGTGTATTTGAACTGTATTTGAAAGCTGTCTTTGAATGAGTATCAGGATGGCATCCGTGTCGGTAGTGTATCTGAACTGTATCAAAAGCTGTCTTTGAATGAGTATCAGGATGACATCCGTGTCGGGAGCGTATATGAACTGTATCTGAAAGCTGAATATGAATGAGTATCAAAATGGCATCCGTATTTAGAGCATATCTGAACTGTATCTGAAAGCTGAATCTGAATGAGTATCAGGACGACATCCGTATTTGGAGCGTATCTGAACTGTATTCAAAAGTTATCTTTGAATGAGTATCAGGATGGCATCCGTGTCGGAAGCGTATCTGAACTGTATCAAAAGCTATCTTTGAATGAGTATCAGGATGGCATCTGTGTCTGGAGCGTATCTGAACTGTATCTGAAAGTTAAATCTGAATGAGTATCAGAATGGCATCCATATTTGGAGCGTATCTGAACTGTATCTGAAAGCTGAATCTGAATGAGTATTAGAATGGCATCTGTATTTGGAGCGTATCTGAACTGTATTTGAAAGTTGAATCTGAATGAGTATCAGGATGGCATCCGTATTTAGAGCGTATCTGAACTGTATTTGAAAGCTGAATCTGAATGAGTATCAGGATGGCATCTGTATTTGGAGCGTATCTGAACTGTATCTGAAAGTTGAATCTGAATGAGTATCAGGATGGCATCCGCATTTGGAGCGTATCTGAACTGTATTTGAAAGTTGTCTTTGAATGAGTATCAGGATGGCATCCGTGTCGGGAGCGTATCTGAACTGTATCAAAAGTTGTCTTTGAATGAGTATCAGGATGACATCCGTGTCGGGAGCGTATATGAACTTTATCAAAGGTTGAATCTGAAGAACCCGTACTGAATTGCTTCAGTTGGTCGTGTAGATAATTGTCCTGGATTGTCTTAGGTATCAACTTTTGACTTTTGTAATTTGTTAATCATGGTCATTGATTAATCTTATCCTGAAAAGGGTAAAAACATTAGCTGTATACAATATCATGATGTATGAAATGCATGGTACAATGATATTGTGATATATGCATTCGTGTTATCGATGATATATGGATGCGTTGTATGCGTATGTGAACTAATCTGTTGCACTGTTGTTGGATTGGGGAAAATAAATCCCTGACTGCTGTTAGGAATGTAGAGTGTAAGTCCTCATGTTTGTGAAGTTGAAGTGTTGATGAGTTTCCGCTTAGAGAAATAAACTTTGTTGTAAGGGAAACGTCGTGTATTGCTTGTAAAATCCTGTTGGGACATCCTGAGAAATCGAACGACTTCAACTGGGGATTGATAATTGGAAGCTTTGTTCCGCTGGGGATTAAACTGTACATTGTGGGGGGATTTATGGAAATAGCTTAGAGAGATTTCCTTGCCTCTTAAGGCCATCAGTGATTGTCATTCTATTTTGTTTATTTGTAAACAGTAATTATGTTCAAATGCATATGTTCAATCATTGGACGTTTTTGTAAACAAAACAATAGAGTAAAGAAAAACAGATAGTTTTGCACTTTCACAGGGATATCTTTGTATTTGACTTTGAGTAAGTTTTTTTTTGTACAATGAGACAAACATTCTAGTAAGAGAATGTCGTCGTAAAAGATGAAAATTTTGATACAAAGAAAAGATATCTATGTGCAATAACCCCATGGGGTTCCCATTCTGCTATAGCCTCCGTATCTCTGAGCATCTTGTCTATTTGTTGCCTCGTTCGAAGATGTTTGAATTGATCAGAACCTCTGAGTTTGAATGTGGAATCCAAAGGTTGTCAGTACGGTGATCCAACAGGACATAGTCATACGCTTTAATTCCCTAACTTTTTCCTAGACCGCCCTTTCAGGTTTTCAGTCCACCGGGATACCATTTTTTGCCCAAGCCGCCCTTTCGGGTTTTCAGCTTGCCGGGTGTACAGATTTTTTTTTGTTTTATCCCTAATTTTTGCCCAAACCTTTTTGGTTTGCTGGTGTTTTACCCCAAAATTTGCCCTCTCATATTTCTCAAAACATTGCAAGAAAAATCTCCAAGTGGCTCAAGATTGCTCAAGAGTTGGACAGTCAAGCTATCTCCTAAGGCAGTCAACCCCAAATTAGGGTTTTATGTTGCACCAAGATCCTTGAGTCCAAATTACCTCAAATGCTCCCCAATGTACTAATATGTTCTCAAGGTCATCCATGTCAAATTTCAAGCCTTGCAGAGGAAGTTTGCTCAGTCAATTGCTCAAAGGGTCCAAAAATCGACTATGCTAGGGCAAAAGTCAACTGTGACCTACAAATAGTAAAACTTCAAGATTTTTTGTCAACATTCTCATTTTGAAGGATATTTCATCATTTTATCAAAGGTTGATCATGATTCATCAAGGATTGCTCAAAATTCATCAAGACTCAAAAGTTGCTAAATTAGGGTTTTGTAGGAAAAGTCAACTCAACTTTTACCAAGCATAACTTTCTCATACTTTATGAGAAATGACCCATCAAAATATCATTTTGAAGAGGATGCAATTTCCTACAATCCATCTTCATACCCCAAGATCAGAAAATGCACTCACAAGAAGTTATAAATTTGGACATTATAGGTCATTTTTGAAAGTCAACAAAAACACCTTTTTTTACAAAGCTTATAACTTGAGAATGGAATATCAAAAGGAAATGATACCAAAAGGGTTGGTTAGAGGACATCTCAAGCTTTCTAAAAAGTCAAATAACACTTCCAAAAGTTCAAAATTGAAGAAGTTGTTCATTGTTGAAGTTGGACATTTTTGCAAAATTGCCAAAAGTCAACTATCCCCAAAACTTCAAATTTTGTCAAATGGGCCCATTCTTTTCCACTTGATTTGAGCTTGCATCATTGTCCACGTGTCCTAGCTTCAGCCATGAGCCCATATCTTATTTTTATTATTTTATTTGATTTTTTATTGAATTATTTCATTTTTAATCAAATTAAATCATAAAAAATACAAAGCTTTGATTACATGATATCTTTTGATTGTTTCAGGTTTTAATTGTCATCATAATCATCATCAAAATTCGTATCAAGCATATCATGTACAAAAAGACGGAGATTTGATAAATTTGGCAAGCTTTAAAGGATGAATCAAATCAAATCATAAGGCATTGATTTAGAGAGATTTGATTCATGATTCTTGACCTAATACATTCCATGATACATATAGAAGGCAAAGGCACGAAATTGAGGGTGAGAGGACGCAAGAACACTGAGAACAAAACTTGAAAAAAGTGGTAAAAAGTGTGAAACCAAAATCATCCTTGGAGGCGTTTTCAGAAGCAAAGCTTGACACCAATCGATTGCTGGAGGTTCACTGAGTCAGAACCAATCCATAGCAAGCCTCCATACATGCTCACACGCACTGTAAGTGTCACACGATCCCCCTCTGAATTTGGTTTCGTATTTCAAAATCCATGCATCATTACAAGAAATCAATGGTATATTCATAATCCTTATCAAATTTCCAAGCTTTCCATATTATTTGATTTCGTTTATCTGCTCTGTGGTGCAAAATGCCATTGTTAGGGTCTTTTCTCTTGGATTAGGGTTTTTTATTACAGGTAAAATTAGCCCCATTAATGGCCATGGACGTGACCGGGAGAGGAAGACGAATGCAACCATGGTCTTGGGTGGAGTTTATATGGCCTAAGATGAGTTTTTGGAACGACCTAGGCATTTAGCTGCTGATTCAAATCCGCATGTAATTTCTTTGCAGGCCTGAGGACAGGGACGATAACGTGTCCTCTTCTGATTAGCCCTTTCAAATTTTCGCGCACTTTTTTTTTAATTTCTGGCACATTAACGCGTTTTCTCTTATTATTTTAATTGCTTAATATATTGACAAATAGAACAAAGTGGCTGAGTGGCAAAGGCGTGCATCCAACATCCAACAGGACCTGGGTTCGAATCCCAGGTCCCCCATGTTATTTGTTATATTTTTCCTTCAGGTAATCCAGTGCAAATCTAGGCGTGGAGCTCATCATGTGTCCTCACTCAATCAAGCGCCAGATGACCCAAGGCCAGATCTGGTGATCCAGGATGATAGTACACCATGGGACCAAGTCAAAAGGCGCACATGGAATCCAAAAAGTCCACCAGGCCAGCGTGTTATTGGGCCTTGGAATTGCTATCCAGACCTCCAAAAACCAGGCCCATATACCTTTATCTCTCACTATTTTCATTATTTATTTATTGTTTTTATTTAATCATTAACCAATCAAATCTTTTTCTTAATAAAATTAAAACCCAAAAATATTTATTTTTATTAATTAGTTTAATTAATTTAATTTAATAATTAATTTAGGATAGTTTATTTCTTAAAAGTCAAAAACAAACAAAAAAGATCTTTTCTTTAATAACAAAGGGTCAAAACCCTAGAACTCGCATTCGATTTAATTTTCCGCACGCGATCCATTTTATTCAATATTGTATTTGTTCCCGGAATGTAATAGCTTAATAGGACTTTAACTATTTTTATCGCTTTATTTATTTTCCGCATATAAATTTCAAAGGGTTGCTTTTGGCGATGTAAATACCCGACGCCTTGTAATTTAATTTCCGCAATTTATTTTCCGCAAAATATAACTGCTAGATGTTTGATAATAGGGATGCATGACAAGAATGGATGTTTAACCTAAAATCAATATAGATCACCTTTAACATGTACAAAGATAAAATTAACTGAAAACGACACACTCGTGCATGCGCACTCTTAGGGTATACCCCACTTGGTTGCCTTTGTACACGGTCATTGAGTATAGGTCACTTTAGATTTTGCCCTCTTGTCCAAAGATCATAGTCACCTCGAAACGGTTGCCTCGGATATTGTTGCCTCAAAACAAATGATCTAAGACATTAGGGTTACCGCTAAGGCATCCTAACATTGCTTTAATGACTGCACGTCCCTTAATCGAATTGACCCTCAAACTCCAACGACGATGATACCTACTCATTCATAGTGGGATAGCATTGTCTAAAGGAAGATAGCATAGAACGATTCCTTTTTCGAGTAGGTAGATGGTTCTTAAGTACTTTCTCTTTCAAAAAAACAAAATCTTTTTCACACTTACACTCCTTTTCAAACAAAAAACTCTTTCCAAACCCACAAACACAAAGAAAAGCAATTTTGAAAACAATATGAGCAAGTGCCTAAGAGCCCATGGATAACCACGAATAGAAAGGGTGCTAACACCTTCCCTTTCTATAATCTACCCCCCGAACCCGAGAAATATCTCGAAAAAGGAATTTTTCTGTGCTTTTTTCCTTTCCTTGTTGGATAAAATAAAAGTCGGTGGCGACTCTTGCTTACCGCAATATTTTGCGAAAACAAACGCAAAACACAAACCAGCATTCCAAAAACAGTCAGTTCTTTCCCACCGTATCACAGAACAGGAGACTCTGCTGGGGATGCTTATAAGTAGGGTTACCTTAGGATTAGATCATTGTGTTTTCAATTGTTTGCTTTGTATGCTTTATATTTGTGGGCTTGAATCGGAGTTACTATAGATCTTAACCCGGATCTGGGCGAACCCTTTAGGTAAGTAGCAATAAACTGTGAGGGAACTGTACGGTGTAGACCGATGCGGTTGAAGCAGTAGCTACGTTGGTGTGACACTTTAGTTTGTACTGATATCCCTTGTGTTGGAACAAGGAGAATATGGGTCTTCTAAGGGGTCATTGAGCATCAACTGACCTTAGAACCTTTAAATTGACCAACTTGGCCATAGAACAGTAGCAGTATGCTACACTCATTGAGACTAAACTCTCGCGATGGTTCCGGCCGCAAGAAAAGGTTGCTAAACTGGAATTATGACCGATCGAGGGTAGTCAGTGATATTGAGATCCTCTAGAACCCAGTTACTATTTTTAGGATAGGTTTAAACCAACTGAACTGAAAGAGGGTAGTACCTAGACTCCTTGCCAACCTGAAATCTAAGGGCTCTCTGTGTGACTTGTGTGCCTTTACCATGTTCGCTATTTGTGGATACTTGTGGTGTGCTTTCTATCATGACATCATGACATCATAACATTGCATACATCTTGCATTGGACTAACCTATTTCAAAGACAGGAGGGATTCATCTTTGCTCTGTTTTGTAGGTCATGGCACCCATGCGTAGGAACACCATCCGGATCAACTTTGTCCAAGTTCCCACTATGCTTAAAGAGTTGGTTGCAAAGATGTTAGATACTACTTCCTTTATCAGAAGACATGGGTATCTTCTTAGTTTGGTCACCTCCAAATTGGACGAGCAGATGATGAGTGTCTTAGTCCAGTTCTATGATCCACTGTACCATTGCTTTACTTTTCAGGACTACCAGTTGGTCCCTACCTTGGAAGAGTTCTCTGATCTGCTCGGTATCTCTATTTTGGAGCAAACCCCGTTCACAGGTTGGGAGAAGATCCTGAGGCCGGAAGATATTGCTTCAGCCCTTCATATGACAAAGGATGAGGTAATGGCTAATTGGGAAACTCGTAGTGGAGCAAAGGGCTTTCTGACTAAGTTCTTGGTTGGTAAGTGTTGTACCCCAAAATTTTCCCTCCCATTTCTTCAACATTTTCTCATCACAAGACCCTTGGAGCTCAAGAACAAGTTAGGGTTTACTCTGCTCAAGACCCCTCCTTGCACTGTTGACCCAAATTTAGGGTTTGTGTTTGCACAGAGATGTTTTGACCTAAAATGCCCAAAGTGACTTTCATGCTTCATGTTGGACTCACAAGTTTATCCATACCAAGTTTCAAGCCTTGATTCCAATCTTTGCCCAGTCAATTGGACAGTTGACCTAAAAATCAGCTGTATTGGGGAAAAAGTCAACTGTGGTCAATTGACAGTCAAACCTCATGATTTTTGACCCACATCAACATTATGAACTCATATGAACCATTTGGTCAAGTTTGGATCACAATTCCACAAGAAATTTGATCAGATCACCAAAAGGGCAAAATGGTCATTTTTAGGGTTTTGACTGCACAAAGGCAATTTTTGATTGTTTTACCTAGCCAATGGCAAACCAAGCTCACATATGGACTCAAGGACCAAATGGCATTGTCTTGACATGTTCAACAAATTCAAAAGATCCCAAATGCACAAGATTGACAGATGAATTTTCCAGTCAACTGAGCCAAATTTGACTGTATACTGAAAAGTCAAACTTTGACTTTTTGGTCAAAATCAAGTGCCAAGATTCATTTTTCATCAAGACATGTCAAATTATGAAACTTGTTCATCAAGAAATCAAAAATCACAAATTAGGGTTTGAAATGAAGAATTTTCATAACTTAGAATTTTTCTAAGTTATGAAAATTCTTAATTTTTTCCTAACTTTGTCCCATTTTTTCATCAAGATGCATTTGGATTCAAACAAAACTCAAAACATGAAAGTTGTAGTCCATTGCAAAATCTACAACTTTGATTCACAAAGTTTCCTCAAAAGAAGCTTGTAGCTCAAGTTATGATTTTTGGAACAAGGGTGCAAAACATTCTTAACTTAGAAAAAATTTTGACCTATTCTAGGCAGGATTTTTGCCTAACTTCATGGCCACTTTTCACATGCTTCCACTTGGAATTTCAATTTTCATTACAAAGATGGATTGTAGTACACATTCCAAGCTTTCCAAAATGTCCAAGAACTTCTCAAAAACCCTTGTGGTTATGGAGAATCAAATTTGTCAATATGGGCAAAAGTCACTTTGATTCATGGCCAAAGGCATGTTCATAACTTGTGCATTTTCAAACTCAGCATGTGCAAGCTACATTACAGGCCTCTAATCTCATTTACACCAAAAAATTAAATGCCAATCCATTGTGCCAAGATGTTATTTTGCTCATTTGGTCATTACATGGAAGTTTAATCCTTATTTGGAAAAAGTAACTTATCCATTTTTGTAAAGCATGGCTTTATGTCAAAAGCAAATCAAAGAAGTACAAAAGCATATCTTCTAGGCACAAGGAACTAATCACACTGATCAAGAGGGATTGGTGCAGAATGTTTAGGGGGCCTGCATAAGCTTGTAACTCAACCTGTCATTTTTTGCTTAAGATAGAAGAAACATTGCATAACTGATCACATCTCTCATTGCTGCAACAACAAGCCTAAGCAAACATTGTGAACACATTCCATACTCCTCAAGTAACCTAAAACACGACCAAGCCATCCTCAAGACTCCCTCATTCATCAAAACACAGTTTTGTGGCAAAACAGGGTATCTTCTGCATATTGACTTCCACAGTTAATTTCCCTCGTGCGTTTTCATCCAAACCACCTCAAACACATTCAATAACACCCATACAAGCTATCCCCAACCTTAGATACAGACTGTAACAGCCATAACATAGTTTTCCATTTTCATTTTTCTCTCTTGCAGGTTGACTTCCATGGAGTGATTCAGCGAGATTCAAAGCACACCAAGCATTGGAGAAGCATCCCTGAACTTCAAGCAAGCTGTACAAGTCCTCACATTGCTTTGAAAGTGCCTCTATTGTCATACACGATCCAAGCTGAACAGGTAAGTTCATGGACTTCTATCTCTCAATCTAGGAAGAGTTAGGTTTAAGTTTATGAATGAAAAATGCTCTACTCATGGCCCTGAAGCTACACATATAATTACTTTGCATTTATGTTGTGTGTGCTGAGAGAATTTGGAACC
Organism: Vicia faba; assembly: GCA_948472305.1. NCBI lineage: Eukaryota > Viridiplantae > Streptophyta > Magnoliopsida > Fabales > Fabaceae > Vicia > Vicia faba. Next base: position 423,948,828 of record OX451736.1, read on the forward strand.
TGAATATTAGAAAAAACTTAGGTCAGAAATTAGGGATGAAGAAATTCTCCTTCGTTTCTTAGAGTTAAGTTAAGTTCTTTATATGTCTGGATTCGTCTCTTGATGCTCTACATTTTTGGTGTTATGAGTTTTGCTTGAAAGTCCAAGAATCAGGATGTTTGAACAAGGCAAAGAAATGCGCGTTTTTTGACAGAAACTGGCTGGAGGTTGAAGAAGCTTGTCCTTTGGGCTGGGCCTGATTCATTTTCCTTTTTGCACCACTATTTCACACACACACCCTTGGCCCATTGTGTTTATTTTTATCATTTTTTGACTTTTTCTTTTTGTTTCTGACTTCTTATTTTTTGTTAAGATATAAAAAACATTAAAAAATATTTTTCACCTTCTTTTTGTATTTTTTAGGCATTTATTTGTTTCATTTAGTTCTATATGTAAATAAATATAAATATACTTTTATTTAAAATACCAAAATAAATACAAAATACATTTAATTTTCTGATTTTTATTTTACTTTATCTTTTGAAAACATTTTATAAAAAATATACTTTTTTTTTGTAAATAATAAATATTTTATTTTTGTACATATTTAATATATTTAGTAAATATTATAAATACTTATATATTTATTAGAATATTTAGGGAAAAATACATAAAAATAATACATTTTTTTAATTAATATTTAACTTAAAAAATCACTTTTTTACAATATACTTCCTTTTTATTTATTTTTTGTACATAATTAATAAATATTGCATATGATAAATAATTAATACATTTTATTTAGCAAATTAGGGTCTTGCCCTAAAAACATAAAAATACCCAAAAATTATCTTTTTATTGTTTGTTTATTTGTCACATGAAAAACCCTTTTACATACATATAAAAAATCTTTTTTTTTTGCATCTTGCATATTTATTTTATTTTATTTAATTATGGTGCAATTAAATAATTTGTATAATTCAATTTGGATGTAATAGTTTAGGTTTAATTTCCTTGCTATATATCCCCATTTGAACATTTGTACCCCCCATCCCATAATTGTGTTGTAATAATTTAGAACTTTTTATTCCGCATTTTAAAGCTTTCTAAATATGCCATGATAGACTTAGGGTTTTGTATGCAAAAATCAACCAAAAATAGCTTGACCTAATTCAAGATAAACAAGCATGAAAACGGACAACACTTGCACACTTGCACCCCTTAGGGTTACTCCACTTGTTGCCTTCAATAATGGGCCATGTTGCATGTTAAGTGTCCTTGGCAAAACAAAAACAATTTAAATGATCATAGTCCCTCGATGACGCTTTCAAAAGTTGCCTAAACAAATGATCAAGTCCCTTAAAGGAAAAATTGCCCAAAGACACTTGGCACCATTGCAATCATGGTCTAAACGATGACCCGCGCCCGTCCCGTTCACATCCTAACACAAGATTGTCCACCAAATACAATGGTGGAACAAAATTGTTAAAAGGGTTAAAACATAGAGAAAACCTTTGAGTAAATTTAGGGGTAGATAGCTCTTGGTTACTTGCCAACTTGCAAAACAAAAACACTTGCCTATTTTTCAAAACCACACATCACAACACACTTTCAAAACAACTTTCAAAAAAACATTGAAAACTTTTCAAAAGACATACACCTTTGTATACATACCAACATGGATCATTACAAAGGTTGCCACAACAAATGGCCTCTTTTCAAAACATTTTTCAAACCCACACACAAAGCACCATTTCAAACAATTGAAAGCACCATTTCAAACAATTGAAAATAAAGGCAAGTTGATCTAAGCAAGTAACTAAGAGCCCATGGATAACCATGGATAGAAAGGGTGCTAATACCTTCCCTTTCTATAATCTACTCCCCGAACCCAAGAAAACATCTCAAAGGTTTTTGCTGTGCTTTTTAACCTTTCCTTAGGATAAAATAAAAAGTCGGTGGCGACTCTTGCTCAACCGAAACATTTGCGAAAACAAACGCAAAACCTCAAGTCAGTTCTCCCATTGTATCACAGTAAGGCTAATCATTTCTGGGATAGTCTAGACTTCAAGGCATTCGAAGATATTCTGGCTCTTTTGATATATGGCTTGGTATTGTTTCCTAACTCTGACTCCTTTGTTGATGTGAATGCGGTAAAAATCTTCATCTCTGGTAATCCTGTACCCACTCTCTTGGGTGACATTCTTCATCAGCTTTATGCCCGTACTGCTCGGAAGCGGGGAACCTTGATGTGCTGTGCTCCATTGTTGGCAAGGTGGTTTATTTCTCACCTTCCCAAGTCAGTTTTGAAGAACAAAGAAGGCATGGGCTGGGCTTATAGGGTTATGTCTCTCACAATGACATTATCTGGACTATTAAGGGTATGGACGAGGTGGCTATTATTGATCGCTGTGGGGAATACCCCAATGTTCCACTGATAGGAACCAATGGAGGAATTACTTATAATCCATGCTTGGCCTTACGTCAGTTTGGGCGAGCCAGAAGGGAAGGACCTCATGAGCTGCTAATGCCTAGTATCATCTTTGATTTTCAAGGCGATAGTGATGAGCAACGCCGCAGATTCATAAGGGCTTGAGATAGAGTTCACAGATCTGATCCACACGAGCTGGGTCCAAAGACTTCTCTTCCGATGGAGCCATATCTCAGATGGGTTTGCATCCGTGCCCAAAAGCTGGGAATGCCGTATGAAGCCGTCTTGCTTATCATTGTTGAAGTTGCTAATGAAGAGAGGGTTCTTCCTACCATCCTCCACCCTTACATGCCTACTGACATTGGGGAATTGAAGAGGTCCTGGATGCAGCTAAGAGAAGAGCGGGGTACTTACCGAGAAAAGTATCACGAGCATGAGCGAAAGATCCAAAAGTTGACTAGGCAGTTGGAGAAAGAGCAGATCATCAATGACTATGTCAGCACTAAAGGCAAACGACCATGGGAGCGTTGATGTCCTTTGACTATTTCCAGTTTTTATTTACTTTCCAGTATTTCCTTTCTTGTAACGCCTTAAGGGAAATGTGTGAACAATTTGAATTTCAAATTCATCTAATAAAAGTGTGTTTCATTTCTTGTTTACGAATTTGAATCTCTCGACGTCTTTGAAATCATATCATATGCACTTCATTCCATGCACCTCATAACAGGTACCCTTACAGGTCTCTTATCTTCTTTGCTGTTTATTTCAGCATCATGTCTTCTTAACCATCAACCGAATAAGCAATCAAGGCTCTGCAGGCTCAAAATGCCCAATTCCAAGAGTTGTTCATGAATCTAGCTAAGGGTCAGCAAGATCTGAAGACCCTTATTCTGAAAGAGAAGAAGAAGAAGAAGAAGAAGAAGAGGACAATCCTGTTGAACATGGGTCACATGTTTGGAAACAGGCTACGAGATGAAGTTGATTTGACCACCTCATATGGAGGGAAAGATAGTCAGGAAGAAAGGAGGGCTCCTAGCCCTGTGGTTTCAAACAACGATACAGACTTCAACGAAGACCAGTACCCTCCAGCCGAGGATAGATACAAACAATTGGAAGACCGTTTGAATGCAATGGAAGTTCAGAAAGTGCCTGGTATGTACTTTGGTGATCTGGGTCTATCATCTGGGGTGGTGATTCCCCACAAGTTCAAAGCACCAGCCTTTGCTAAGTACGACGGAGTTTCTTGTCCGAAACTGCACCTCCGGTCGTATGTTAGGAAGATTCATCCATACACCGCGGACAAGAACCTATGGATCCACTTCTTTCAAGACAGTCTCTCAAGGACTCAGCTTGAATGGTTTTACCAGCTAGAAGGATCCAGTATTCGTAGTTGGGAAGATTTGGCTGCTGCTTTCTACAAGCAGTACCAATACAATGCCGACCTCGCTCCCACGCGTACCTAACTCCAAGGTATGTCAATGGGTGCGGGCGAAGGTTTCAAAGATTATGCTCAGAAGTGGAGGGACCTCGCTGGCAGAGTGCAACCACCCTTGGCTGATAGGGAGTTAGTTGATATGTTCTGGGGACCTTGTCTAGTCCGTATTTTAACCATCTGATTGGAAGCTCATCATCCGGGTTTACGGAGCTGATTATGATCGGGGAAAGGATTGAGGCTGGTATTAAGTCTAGTAAAATACAGAAGGGTGCTTCATCAGGAACCGAGAAGAAGCCTTTTAAGAAGGAGTCCAGTTCTGTTTACAGTTCGAAAAGCCAGAATAGACCTGAACACCGCCAAGCTGTTAATGCGGTTATTATTTCAAGACCTGTTGGGGCTCCTCAGCGCAACAATCAACAAAAGGTTGAGAGACCTCGAAGGCAATTCACCCATCTCAACATGACTTTGTCTCAGATTCTGCCGCAGTTATTGAAAACCAATCTAGTAACTCCAAGGGAGGCTCCGCAGAATCCCAACACTGCATCGCCTAAGTACAATCCTAATGCCCGCTGTGCTTTTCACTCTGATAGCCCGGGACATGATACAGATGATTGTTGGGCTTTGAAGAAAAAAATACAGGACTTAATTGATGCTAAGGAGATTGAGTTTGAGGCGCCCGAAAGACCTAATGTTGTGACTACTCCTATGCCCAAGCATGGAGTGAATGCTGTAGAGGAAGACTCGTTTGTGGTTTCTGTGAAAGATATTGCTACTCCCTTGATGACTGTGAAGAAGAATCTTTTGTCAGCCGGTTTATTTACGGGTTGTGACAAAGGTTGCCGTATGTGTTCTACCCTACCAACCGATTTCCATCTTTTGAAATCAGGTGTCCAACGCCTGATGGATAGTAAAGAAATTCTGTTTGAGAAGATTGTTGTTCCTTTAGTTCATACTGAAGAAGTTGCAATTATCACCATTTTCGACGATTCTTCCAAGGCTTCCTCGAGAAAGCCTGTTAGAATTACATATGTTCCAAGAATCGCACCATTGATCATCACTGTTCCTGGGCCTATCGCCTATACATCTGATAAAGCTGTCCCTTGGCACTACGAGGTTGATGTTTATTTTCATGGAGTTAAACAAGAGTTGGATGTTGGTACTGGCGTCAGTAATATTGTTGGACCTGTTAAAGTCACCCGCAGCGGAAGACTTTTCTCCCCTGATATCTCTCCACCAACTGCCTGGAAACCTGTTAATATTACACCTACCAGTGTACCTACTACTATTCCTATTCAAGTTCCAATTCTTACCCTTGTTGCCGAGTCATCTGACACTCGGGGCAAAGGGACCACGGACGAGCCTGCCCAGACGGAGGCACCAAAGACGATTACTGTTGAAGCTTCTAGACAAGAGATGGAAGAGATTTTGAAGATCATCAAAAAGAGTGACTACAATGTAGTCGAGCAGCTGGGGCAAACCCCATCCAAAATCTCTATGTTGTCATTGTTGCTTTGCTCAAAGGCCCATGCCAAGGCTCTGATTGCATTCCTGAAGACTACACACGTACCACAAGAAACATCAGTTGATCAGTTTAAAGATTGCGTGGCTAGTCTGACTGCTGATAATGGGTTGGGTTTCTCTGACGCCGACTTGACTGTTAAAGGGAAGAATCACAATGATGCCCTGCATGTCTCCATTGAATGCAGGGGCACTACTCTTGCTCATGTATTAGTGGATATTGGTTCCTCGTTAAACGTTTTGCCTAAGAAAGCTCTAGACCGATTGGACTGTGAAGGTTTGGAGTTGAAACCAAGCAACATTGTTGTCAGGGCCTTTGATGGGTCTAAGAGGATGGTGCACGGTGAAGTGGATATTCCGATCAAGGTTGGTTCTCAGGTTTTTGCATCTACATTCTATGTGATGGACATTCGGCCATCTTATTCTTGTTTGCTGGGTCGTCCGTGGATCCACAAAGCTGGGGCAGTGACGTCTAAGCTCCACCAAAAGCTAAAGTACCCGGTGAAAGGGAAAATTGTGACAATGCAAGGAGAAGAGGAGTACATGGTGAGCCACCTCAACTCTTTCCAATATGTAGAGATGGATGGGGAGTTCATTGAGACTCCATTTCAGCATTTTGAAGAGGTTCCCCAAACATTGGCATCAACTGAGACTGTTGTTGAAGATCCTCCTATGAAGATGGCTTCCTTCAAGGATGCCCAGGATGTTGTCGAGAAAGGTGTGTGTGCAAATTGGGGCCAACTCCCTGATTTTGCACAGAAGACTAACAAGTTTGGTTTGGGTTTCACTGCAGAAGCTCAAAGGGCTGTTCGGAGTGCACGGATCGGAAGACCTCCCTTTTTCATCAGAAATTCAGGAGTGAATGCCATTGAAGACGATGTTGAAGAGTCTGAATTTGACAGTTGGATCTATCCTACTACTGATGGTGGACTAGGCAACTAGACAGCAAAGGACTTCATCCCAATTTCTTTTGTTACCCAGTAATGAGACTTTTGTTTTGTATTTGTAACATACATTGTTTTAAACTTTATGGCCCGGTGTCTTACCCGGGGTATCGTGGCTTCATTTGTGAAGGTTTTATGTGTGTCATTTTCATATATCATTAATAAAAGCATTAGAAGTTTTCTTGCATTTCAAATTTTGCGCTCCTTGTTTTTCTTTTATTACATATTGCAAAACAGCTATTTTACACGCACTCACATATACAGGTCTACATCCACTCTGGATCTCACTGGTAACGACTCTGCTACTGCCAGTTATGACTTCGAAAGTCCAATCAACTTAGCCGAAGACGAAGGTGAAGATGATTGCGAAGTGTATGGTGAACTTGCAAGACTGTTACTTCAGGAAGAGAGGGCTATACAGCCGCATGAAGAGCCTGTGGAATCAGTAAATATGGGTACAGAAGAGGACAAGAAAGAGGTCAAGATCGGTGCAAATTTGGAACCTAGTGTCAAGCAACGGTTGATTCAGATGCTGCGTGACTACGTTGAGATCTTTGCCTGGTCTCATGAAGATATTCCTGGGTTGGATAGCGATATTGTGGTTCACCGATTGCCTACCAAGGAAGACTGTCCTCCAGTGAAACAGAAGGTCCGCCGAATGCGCCCAGAGATGTCTGAGAAAATCAAGGCTGAAGTTATGAAACAGTTTGACGCTGATTTTCTAGCAGTGACTTCTTACCCACAGTGGGTGGCCAACGTGGTTCCTGTACCGAAGAAAGATGGTAAAGTTTGAATGTGTGTTGACTATAGAGATCTGAACAGGGCGAGTCCCAAGGATGATTTTCCTCTACCTCATATCGACGTTCTGGTTGACAACGCCGCTCAGCATAAGGTATTCTCCTTTATGGATAGTTTCTCCGGTTATAATCAGATTAAAATGGCTCCCGAAGACATGGAGAAGACAACTTTTGTTACTCAGTGGGGTACCTTTTGCTACAAGGTCATGCCTTTTGGACTGAAGAATGCTGGAGCAACGTACCAGTGCGCCATGGTCGCTTTATTCCATGACATGATCCATCATGAGATTGAGGTATACGTCAACGATATGATTGCAAGATCTCATACAGAGGAAGAGCATCTTGACCACCTTCAGAAGTTATTTGACATGTTGAAGTTGTACAAGCTGAGGTTAAACCCGAACAAGTGCACCTTCGGGGTGAGATCTGGTAAGCCGCTGGGTTTCGTCGTAAGCGATAAGGGTATTCAAGTGGATCCTGCAAAGGTGAAGTCTATACAGGAAATGCCAGCTCCCAGAACAGAAAAAGAAGTCAGAGGCTTTTTGGGACGTTTGAACTACATTGCCCGATTCATCTCACACCTGACCGCTACTTGTGAACCAATCTTCAAGTTACTAAAAAAGGATCAAGTAGTACATTGGAACGATGAATGCCAGGCCGCTTTCGAAAGGATCAAAGAGTATCTCCAAGAGCCACCCATTCTGATGCCTCCAGTTGAAGGGAGACCCTTAATCTTATACTTGACAGTACTCGACAACTCAATGGGGTGTGTGCTGGATCAGAATGACGAGTCTGGCCGAAAAGAGCATGCTATTTATTACCTTAGCAAAAAGTTTACCGACTGCGAGACCCGATACTCGTTGCTCAAGAAAACTTGTTGCGCTTTAGCATGGGCTGCTCACCGGCTGAGATAGTATATGCTGACTCACACTACTCTATTGATATCAAAGATGGATCCAATCAAGTATATCTTCGAGAAGCCTGCCTTATCCGGAAGAATAGTAAGATGGCAGATGATCTTGACTGAGTATGACATCCAGTACACGACCCAAAAGGCAATCAAAGGAAGTGTATTGGAAGATCATTTGGCACATCATGCAGTGGATGATTACCAGTCTATGAACTTTGAATTTCCTGATGAGAGTATCATGATAGTGACTGACTGTGAGACACCTGGACCAGATGAAGGACCTGAGGAAGGATCCCGATGGTCTATGTACTTTGATGGAGATTCGAACGCTTTGGGTAATGGCATTGGTGCCGTGATCATATCTCCTAAAGGCTCTCATACTCCGTTCACCGTCCAACTATGTTTCCACTGCACCAACAACATGGCAGAGTATGAGGCGTGCATTATGGGTCTTCGAGCAGCAATTGACCTAAGGATTAAGTTCTTGAGTGTTTTCAGAGATTCCGCTCTCGTGATCAGTCAGATCAAAGGCGAGTGGGATACGAAACACCCTAATCTTATTCCTTATAAGGAGTATGTATTGACGTTGCTCCCACATTTCGAGGAAATAACCTTTGAACACTTCCCTAGAGAGGAGAATCAGTTGGCGGACGCGCTAGCTACGATGTCTTCTATGTTCAAAGTCAATTGGGACAACGAATCTCCCCGGATTATCATTGAAAGATTGGACGAACCTGCACATTGTTATGATATTGAGACTGAAGAGGTAGCAGATAAACCCTGGTTTCATGAGGTGAAGAGGTATCTTAAAGCTCAAGAGTACCTTGAAGGTGCATCTGTTAATGACAAGAAATTTCTGAGGAGGTTTGCGGTGAAGTTCTTTATCAGTAATGGTATTCTTTACAAGCGTAACCATGATTCAACCCTACTGCGATGTGTGGATAAGAACGAGGCAGACAGAATCATGGCAGATTTACATGAAGGTACTTTCGGGACCCATTCTAGTGGACATACCATGGCAAAGAAAATCCTTCAGGCAGGATATTATTGGTCCATAATGGAAGTCGACTGTTATCAGCATTCTCGGACATGTCACAAGTTCCAAGTCTATGCTGATAAGGTGCACATACCTCTAGTGCCTCTGAACATCTTGACGACACCTTGGCCTTTTGCAATGTGGGGCATTGATATGATCGGCGAGATCAGACCTACCGCATCCAACGGGCATCATTTCATCCTGGTAGCTATCGATTACTTTACGAAGTGGGTTGAAGCAGCTTCCTTTGCTACAGTAACCAAGAACGTCGTGGCATGGTTCATTTGGCACAATCTGAATTGTCGATATGGGGTACCAGAGAGGATCATTACGGATAATGGTACAAATATCAATAATAAAATGATCACTGAGCTCTGCAAGCAGTTCAAGATATGACATCACAACTCTTCTCCCTACCGGCCGAAGATGAATGGGGCTGTCGAAGCAGCTAATAAGAACATTAAGAAGATCGTGCAGAAGATGACTGTGACATACAAAGACTGGTATGAGATGTTACCATTTGCTCTTCATGGGTACCGTACCTCAACACGGACGTCAACAGGGGCAACACCCTATTCCTTGGTATATGGCATGGAGGCAGTCTTGCCCATTGAAGTTCAGATACCCTCTCTTCGGATTATGAAGGATGCAGGTTTGAGTGAAGATGACTGGATTCAGACCCGGCTTGATCAGCTAAACTTAATTGACGAGAAGAGACTTACTGCTATTTGCCATGGTCTTACGTGCCAAAAATGGATGATCAAGGCATTTAACAAGAAAGTCAGACGACAAGAGTATCAAGTTAGGGATCTGGTAATCAAGCGCATTATCTTACCTCAAGGTGATCCCAGGGGCAAATGGACCCCTACCTATGAAGGGCCATTTGTGGTTAAGAACATTTTCTCAGGAGGAGCTATGATTCTAACCACCATGGATGGTGATGACCTTCCTCACCCCGTCAATGCAGACATAGTGAAAAAATACTACGCATAATCAAAGACCCGCTAGGTTGACTGGCCTAGGCAAAAATAAGGGCTTCCCGGCGAACCAAAAGGGTTCGGGAGAAAATAAGGGATGAAAATGAAAAAAAATATGTACACCCCGGCAAGTCGAAAACCTGAAAAGGCGGCTTGGGCAAAAATGGGTATCCCGGTGGACTGAAAACCCGAAAGGACGGTCCAAGAAAAAATTAGGGATCAAAGCGTAACATTATGTCTCATTGGATCACCTTGCATCCAGACTTCGGTATCAACTATTAAGCTCGGACGACACTAATAAATCTGATTCATCTTCAACCAAGCAGCAAAGTGATGAGATGCTCGAAGACATAAAGGCCATAGCAGAGTTGGAACCCAGTGGGATCATTCACATAGCTGTTTTGTTTAGTTTTTCACAAATTGTGTAAATTCTATTATTCGGCGATGTTCTCTTACTAGGACGTCAGCCTCTTGTACAAAAACGCCTATTTATAGGCCAAACTTCAAAATCAATACAATTCATTTTCAAAGAAATTTCAAACTGTTTTTTCTTTATCTGTTTTGATTTGCAAAGAACGTCCAATGTTCATTTTTGATATATGCATTTGACATTAATTGCTGCTCATGAATATTTACATGTGAAACAAAAGACAATTACGGGTAATATCAGAAACAGGGGCTGTTGTACCCCAAAATTTGCCCTCCCATTTCTCACTGATTTCTCCTCACAAAGCTCTTGAAGCTCAAGATCCAGTTAGGGTTTCATCTGCTCAAGACTCCTCCTTGCACTGCTAACCCCAAATTAGGGTTTGTGTTTGCACCAAGATGTTTTGACCTAAGGTACCCAAGATGACTTTCTTGCTTCATATTGACCTCCTAAGTTTATCCATACCAAGTTTCAAGTCCTGATTCCAAATTTTGCCCAGTCAATTGGACAGTTGACCTAGAAATCAACTGTATTGGGGAAAAAGTCAACAGTGGCCAATTGACAGTCAAATCTCATGAAATTAAATCCACATCAACATTATGAACTCCTAGGAGTCATTTGATCAAGTTTGGACCACAACTCCACAAGAAATTTGATCAGATCACCAAAAGGGCAAAATGGTCATTTTTAGGGTTTTGACTGTACAGAGGCAATTTTTGACTGTTTGACCTAGCCAATGGCAAACCAAGCTCACATATGGACTCAAGGACCCCATGGAATTATCTTGACATGCTCAACAAGTTCAAAAGATCCCAAATACACAAGATTGACAATTGAATTTCCCAGTCAATTGATCAGTTTTGACTGTATACTGAAAAGTCAAACTTTGACTTTTTGGTCAAAATCAAGAGTCAAGATTCATTTTTCATCAAAATATGCCAAATCATGAAACTTGTTCACCAAGAAATCACAATTTGCAAATTAGGGTTAGAAAATGGAATTTTTCATAACTTAGAATTTTTCTAAGTTATGAAAAACCCTAATTTTTTCCCAACTTTGCCCCACCTTTTCACCAAGATCCATTTGGATTCAAACAAAAGTCAAAACATGAAAGTTGTAGCTTGTTGCATAATCTACAACTTTGATTCACAAAGTTTTCTCATTTGAAGCTTGCATCTCAAGTTACAATTTTTTGAATAAGGGCACTAAACCATTTTTAACTTAGTAAAATTTTGACCTATTTTGACAAGGTTTTCTACCTTACTTCAAGGCCATTTTTCATACCCTTCCACTTGGAATTTCAATTTTCATTTCAAAGATGGATTGTAGTACACATTCCAAGATTTCCAAAATGTCCAAGAACTCATCAAACAACCTCATAACTTGAGAGATTCAAATTTCACAAGTTGGCAAAAATTCACTTTTGTTCTTAACCAAAACATGTTCATAACTTAAGCTATTTTCAAGTCAGCTTAGTTTGTGCTAAGTTACAGGTCCTTAAACCAAGTTACACTCCATAATTTAATGCTTGTTCATTGTGTCAAGACCTTGTTTCATGAGCTAAAGCATTGTATGAAGGGTTAATCCCAATTTAGATAAAGCATTCTTTCCATATTTGTAAATGTTTGCTTTATGTCAATTGGTAAATCAAGGAGGTACAGATCAAATCTCTCTAGCACAAGATTATGAGCATAACACCCTAATCAAGGAGGGATTATGCAGCACATTAGGAGGTCCCCTACATGCCTAGAACACCAACTTGCTTTTGTTGCTTAAGAAAGAAGAAAAGTGGCATAACTTGTGACAACTCTCATCTCAGCTTAGAAACAGAAGAGCAAACTTATCAAACACACTCAGTAGATCCCAACCAAGCTTTGGCACGAATCCTTGACCTCTCAAACACTCCCATTGCCATAATCATCCTCAAACTGCAAAAACAGGGTTGCCTCTGCAGTTTGAGTGCCAACTCCCATTTCCCTCGAGCATTCTTACCAAAATCAATCCATACACATTCCCTAGCATATATGCAAGCTAACCATGACCTAAAACCTGACCTGTAATCCCTCTAACAGCTTCCACCATTTTTATTTTTTCCTTGTGCAGGTGAAGTTCTATAGCTTGATACAAGAAGTTTCAAGACAAAGTAAGCATTGAAAAAGCATCCCTGGACCTCAAGGAAGCTTTTCCAATCATTACCTTGCACTAGAAGTTCCTCATTCTCCAGATAGAAGTTCAACTGCACAGGTAAAAGTTTGAATTCGTATCTCCCTTATTATGCATCTTTAGTCTTAAGTTTGTGAAGAAACAAGGTTCTACTCATAGCCCTGAGCATGTACATATCTTTACTTTTCATTTCTTTTGTCTGAGTAGAGAGAATTTGAGCTTTGAAAATGGCAGAAAAACTAGGTCAGAAATTGGGGGAAGAGAAATTCTCCCTCATCTTAGAGAGTTAGGTCAAGTTCTATACATGGTTGGAATCGTCTCTTCATGCTGAGCATTTTTTATGTTATGAGTTTTTGTTGAAAAGCCAGGAATCAGGAGTTAGCATCTGGAGTACAGGGCGCGCGTTTTTGTTGAACGAAGGTTGAAGATGAAGCCACATGGGCTGGGCCTGTGTGGTTTCTTCTTTTTACACCACTATTTCCACTTTCTCACCCCCAAGCCCATTTGATTTATTTTTAATGATTTTTGACATTTTCTTTTTTTATTTGATTCATTTATTTTTTCTCATCACATTAAAATTTTGAAAATATTTTTCCCACCGTTTTTTTGATTTTTATTGGATTTTATTTGATTTTCCTTTAGTTACACATAAATATATATATATATATATATATATATATATTATTATTTAGGATAAATAGAACAATATGTAAAAAACACTTCCATTTTTATTTTTATTTTATATTACCCTCTGAAAATATTTCATATAAAAAATCCTATTTTCTAAAAAAAATTGAATATTATTATTATTTGTATATAATACATATTTAAATAATATAAATATATATATATATATATATATATATATATATATATATATATATATATATATATATATATATATATATATATATATATATATATATATATATATATATATATATATATATATATATATATATATATATATATATATATATATATATATATATATATATATATATATATATATATATATATATATATATATATATATATATATATATATATATATATATATATATATATATATATATATATATATATATATATATATATATATATATATATATATATATATATATATATTGAATAAAAATGCCAAAAAATGTATATACTTTATTTTTAATATTTAATACTAAAAAATGACCTTTTTACAAATATACCATATTTTATTTTATTTTTGTATGCAAATAATAAATATTATGTGAATTAATTAATTAATATACATTTTGATTAAAATTAGGGTTTTTGCCCTAAATATGAAAATACTCAAAAATAATACCTTTTTTTTTTCTCTTGTTTTATTTTACATAAACAATACTTTTTTCATACATATAAAAACTTTCTTTTTGCATTTTGCATATTTATTTAATTTCTATTTAATTATGCAATTTATTTACCTTGCAAATATTCAAAAAATGATGTAATAATGTAGATTTGAATTCTTGTCTAAACATCCCCCATTTGTAAATTTGTACCCCCCTCCCTATATTATTATGTTGTAATAGCGTAGGATTTTCAATTTCGCACTTTATACGCTTTCTAATTATGCCATGTTAGAATTAGGGTTTGCATGCGAAAAAACGACAAAAAATAGTTTGACCTAATACAAGATAAATGAGCATGAAAATAAACAACACTTCTCACACTTGCACCCCCTAGGGTATTCCACTTTGTTGCCTTTCAAAAATGGGCCATGTTGCATGTTGAATTTCTTTGGTCAAAGCAAACAAATTGAAAGATCATAGTCCCGCGATAAAACTTTTCAAAACAAAACAAAAACAAATGATCAAGTCCCTTAAAGAAAATTGCCCAAAGACATTTAACGCCGTTGCAATTATGGTCCGAACGATGACCCGCGCCTGTCCCTTTCATCTCCTAAGACAAGATTGTCCACCAAATGCAATGGTGGAACAAATTTGTCAAAAAGGTTTAAAACATGACAAAACCTTTGAGAAAACTTTAGGGTAGATAAACTCTTAAGTACTTGTCAATTTGCCAAGAAAACACTTGCCTAATTTCAAAACCCACTTCACAAGCACTTTCAAAATCAACTTTTCAAACCCTTGAAACATCTTTTTAAAAAGATAAAACACCTTTTGTAAAACATTCGAGTAAAGAATTGTTACGAGGTTAGCCTAGCACAAGGCATCTTTTTCAAAACATTTTCAAAACCACACACAAAGCACCATTTTAAACAATTGAAAACCAAGGCAAGTTGATCTAAGCAAGTACCTAAGAGCCCATGGATAACCATGGATAGAAGGGGTGCTAATACCTTCCCCTTCTATAATCTACTCCCCGAACCCAAGAAAAATCTCAAAGGTTTTTGCTGTGCTTTTTTAACCTTTCCTTAGGATAAAATAAAAAGTCGGTGGCGACTCTTGCTCAACCGAAACATTTGCGAAAACAAACGCAAAACCCTAGTCAGTTCTCCCACCGTATCACAGAACTGGCGACTCTGCTGGGGAAAATTTTTAAAGTGGAGTAACCTTAGGGCTTAGATCACCCTCTTGCATGACTAATTGTTTGATTTGCTTGCTTTATACTTTGGCTCTATTGTTTGGGTTTACAATCCTCCACCCGGATTTTGGGAAACATTCATAGATAGCAATACGTTGTGGAAACTGTGCAGGGTATACCGACACGGTCTAAGCAATAGCTATATTAGTGCGACATATTTGTGAGTACCGGTAACCCTTGAGTTCAATCAAGGAGAGTACGGGGCCGCTGAGTGATGTCACTAAGCACTAATGACCTAGAACCTTACTTGACCATCTTGGCCTTTTATTAGGGGTAGTGAGATGACCGGCTTTGGTGCAGTCCGAAGTTGGTAGATACTCGATACTACACTCATTGAGGGTTGTTTTCTTGGAATATTTTGGTCGCTAGTTAAGTGGCTAAACCAAAACAATGAACAATGAAAACAATCCAGTGATATTGAGCTCCTTAGAACCCGGTTACTATTTATAGGACAGGTTTTTAAGCCAACTACACTCAAGAGGGTACTTACCTATGAAACCCCATGCAAGCCTGAAACTAGGGTTTGGTGTGATTTGCTTGTACATATGTCTTGCGCATACATCATAAACATCATAAAGCATCATATGCATTCGCTAACCATTTCAGGGGTTTGGATCTTCATCATTGTTCTTGTTTTGTAGGTCATGGAAATACCTCGCAGAAATACCATTCAAGTCAACCTTGTGAGAATCTCTCCTCAACTCAAGGAGATCACTTCCAGAATTCCGGAAAATTCATCCTTCAGTGAAAGACATGGTAGACTGATCAGCCTAGTCAACACCAACATTGAAGAAGATATGATGAAAGTGCTATTCCAGTTCTTTGACCCTCTTCACCACTGTTTCACTTTCCCTGATTATCAGTTGGTTCCCACTTTGGAGGAGTTTTCTCAACTCCTAAGAATCCCTATCCTTAATCAACTACCCTTCAACGGTACGGAGAAGGAACCAAAGCCTGAAGATGTTGCTCGAGCATTACATCTACAACCATCTGAAATCAAGGGGCATTGGGAAACCAGAAGCGGCGTCAAAGGATTCTTAGCAAAGTTCTTGTTTGAAAAGGCACAAGAATGTTGGAACTCATTGGACCTACAAGCCTTTGAAGAGATTGTGGCACTCCTTATCTATGGGTTGGTCTTGTTCCCAAATCCTGACCAATTGGTAGATGTCAACGCCGTCAAAATCTTCTTGTCCAGGAATCCAATACCAACATTTCTTGGGGACATTCTTCACTCATTTTACACACGAACAATGAGAAAGAGGGGTGTTCTCATGTGCTGTACTCCTATCCTCGCAAGGTGGTTTATTTCGCACCTTCCACAATCTGTCCTGAAGAATGATCAAGGTACAAGGTGGTCCCAACGGTTGATGACTCTTACTCATTCTGATGTGCATTGGTGTTCTCGGTCCAGAGAAAATGTCATCATTGTCGATCGCTGCGGAGAGTTTCCTAATGTTCCTTTTCTTGGAATCAGAGGAGGTATCACCTACAATCCTTGCCTAGCTTTGAGACAATTTGGATATGCACGGAGGGATGGCCCTCATGACATGCTGATTCCTAGCCTAGTTTTTGACTTCGACAACGATGCGCAAGGACTTCGCCAAAGATTCATCAGAGCTTGGGGAAAACTCAACAAGGTTGATAGCAAGACTCTGGGACACAAGAACTCCATCCCTCTTGAGCCCTATCTCAAGTGGGTACGAGCCCGAGCCCAAAGTCTAATGATGCCTTATCCTCATGTACTCCCAGTGATTAAAGAGCCCGTCAATGAAGGAGGGGTTCCCTACATCATCCTGCATCCAGACATGCCTACATCGTGGGAGGAAATGCAGAAGAGCTGGATTCAGCTCAAGGAGGAACGGAACACTTTTGAAGCTAGCTACTACGCCAGTGAAAAGAAGGTTCTAGAGCTTACCCGCCGACTCCACGAGCAAGAGGCCCTCAATACCTACATCGCACCAAAGAGGATGCGCAATGTCTTTCTGCCTTAGGAAGTTTATTTTGTAATATTTGGCCCATGGGCCATTTATGTACTAACAAATTTCTTCTTATTAATATGACGTGCGTTCTTCTTTGTCTGAAACAATTTTGAATGTTCTAAACCCTTGAATGCATTGCATAATCATACCATTCATCATGTGCATAAACAGGTCTCACTCCAAGGTTCCTTATCTATCTGCTGTTTATTTCAGTAGGATGGATCTCGAGCAAACAGTCAAAGACCTACAGGCTCAGAATGCACAGTTCCAGCAACTCCTGATGACTTTGGCTAAAGGTCAGGAGGATATCAAGACTCAACTGGAGAATAAGGACCCAGTGAAGAAGAAGAAGAAGAGGGTTGGAGTGGCCACTTTGGGGAGAAGATTCAACGGAGAAGCTCGGAGAGTGCTTGAATTTCCTCCAACTTCTGATGAAGGGACTAGTAAAAGAGATCAAGTTGTGGTGCCTTCCGAGTCTGATGCAGAGGAGGAAGAAGTTGAAGAGGATGAAGATTATTCTGACCAGCAGTATCCTCCAGCTGATGACAAATATAAAGGTTTAGAAGACAGATTGGCTGCTATGGAATTGCAAAGGGTACCGGGTTTAGATTTTGAAGACATGGGCTTGGTCGCCGGAATTGTGATTCCCCCAAAATTCAAAGTACCAGTGTTTGTGAGGTACGACGGGCTATCCTGTCCCAAGATGCATCTCAGGTCTTATGTGAGAAAAATTCAACCCTATACGGCAGATAAAAACCTCTGGATTCACTTCTTTCAAGACATCCTGTCGGGGGCTCAGTTGGAATGGTTTTATCAGTTAGAAGGAACCAGTGTCAGAAGTTGGGAAGATTTGGCCACCGCTTTTTACAAACAATACCAGTATAATTCCGATCTTGCTCCTACTCGTACCCAACTTCAGGGTATGTCACTAGGAACAAGTGAGGGATTCAAAGAATATGCACAAAAATGGAGGGATTTGGCTGGCAGGGTGCAGCCTCCTTTAACCGATCGTGAGCTCGTTGATATGTTTCTTGGGACCCTATCTGGGCCATTTTTCAATCATTTAATTGGTAACTCTTCCGCGGGGTTTACTGATTTGATCTTAACAGGCGAGAGAATTGAGGCTGGCATCAAGTCAGGAAAGATTCAGAAGGGTGTCCCTGCAAGTGTTGAGAAGAAGCCGTTTAAGAAGGAGACAGCTATGGTATATTCTCAAAGAAGAGCAGGGAAGGTGGAGCGTCGGCCGACTGTGGGGGCCGTAATGATTCAAAACACTCCAAGTGAGCAGCCTCGCTATAACCAGACCAGACCAAATCAGCAACGGGTAGAAAGGCCACACCGGCAATTCACCCGTATTAATATGACTCCAGCACAGGTGCTTCCCCATCTGTTGAAATTAAATCTTGCCACTATCAAGGAAGCGCCAAAGAATGTGAATACGTCTTCCCCGCATTATCATGCCAATGCTAAGTGCGCCTATCATTCAGACAGTGTTGGACACGACACCAATGATTGTTGGGCACTCAAGCATAAGATTCAGGACCTGATAGAGGCTAAGGAAGTAGAGTTTGACGCTCCAGAAAAACCCAATGTGATATCTGCACCTATGCCGAAGCACGGTCGGAATGTCAATGCCATTGAAGAGGATCTGTATGTTGCTGACGTTAGTGATCTGACTACTCCACTGTTAACCATTAAGTTGAATTTGTTGAGGGCCGGGATCTTCCCGGGATGTAAAGAAGACTGTTACTGTTGCCACTCTCTGCCGTTTGATTGTCCGCTATTGAAGAAAGGCATCCAAGGCCTCATGGATAGCCGACAAATTTTGTTCGAAAAAGTTCCTGCCGTTCCAGTTCATGTTGAAAATGTCTCAATCATAACCATTCACGCCAATCTTTCCGAGGCCGTCAAAAAGCCAGTTAAGATTACACCAGCTGCGAAGTCTATACCTTTGAAGATAACAATGTCGGGGCCTGTTCCCTATGTTTCTGAGAAGTCGATACCTTGGAACTATGGTGGTGACATCTACTACCATGGTATCAAGCAAGTTGAAATAATTGAAGAAGATTCAGATGATGAAGAAGCCAGCATTAGTAATATTGCGAGCACCAGCAAAATCACCAGGAGTGGGAGGATATTTTCTCCAGAGATTGCTCCTCCAAAAGCAGTCTTTGGACCCTCATCAGCTAAAGAAGTCATCCCCGCACCAGTAAAACTCTCTGCCAGAACTCCTTTGATTGAAGAAATTTTAGTTCCTAGTGCTGTCTCTCCTACCATTGCCGATAAAGGAAAAGGAATACAAGATGAGCCCGTCAGGACGAGGGATCAACCCTTGGCGATTCCAGAAGCTTCCAAGAAAGAAATGGACGAGATTTTGAGGATAATCAAGAGAAGTGATTACGATGTGGTGGAACAGTTGGGGCAAACCCCCTCCAAGATCTCCATGCTGGCACTGTTACTTTTCTCAGAAGCGCACGCTCAAGCTTTGATTAAGTTTCTAAAGGCAGCTCATGTGCCCCAGGAAACCTCTGCAGATCAATTTCAACATTGCGTGGCTAGCCTGACTGCAGACAATGGGCTAGGTTTTTCTGATGCCGACCTGACCCCTAAAGGCCGAAACCACAATGATGCGTTGCATATTTCAATCGAGTGTCGCGGAACCACCCTTGCACATGTTCTGGTTGATACCGGTTCATCACTGAATGTTTTGCCTAAGAAGGCCTTGGACCGGCTAGATTGTGAAGGGTTGGAATTGAAGCCGAGTGATATTGTCGTCAGAGCTTTCGATGGGTCGAAAAGAATGGTCCATGGAGAAGTTGAAATTCCTGTCAAGATAGGTACTGAGGTGTTTAAATCCACTTTCTACGTAATGGACATCCGCCCATCATACTCCTGCCTGCTGGGTAGACCTTGGATACACCATGCTGGGGCAGTCACCTCATCCCTGCATCAGATGCTGAAGTACCCTGTCAAGGGAAAGATCATTACTGTCCACGGCGAAGAAGAGTACATGATTAGCCATTTAAATTCTTTCCGGTATGTGGAAGTTGAAGGGGAGTTTATTGAGACACCGTTTCAACATTTCGAAGAAGTGCTTCCTGAGATAGCAGTGGCGAAATTGACAGCTGTGACACCAAGGCAGATGGCCAGAATGGCATCTCTGGAAGATGCAAGGGCTGCAGTTAAAGAAGGGAAGAATTCAGCGTGGGGGCAGTTACCCGATTTTCTGCATAAAGCTGACAAGTCTGGATTAGGTTTCACAGCTGCCGGTCAGAAGGCTATGCGCCGGTCAAAGATTGAGAGAGCGCCAGTCAAAATTTCTCCTTACGGAATCAACGCCTTGGAAGATGAAGACAAGGACAGCAACATCGAAGATTGGGTTTATCCAACTGTCGGAGGAGGGTTGAGCAATTGGGAGGCAAAAGACTTTGTCCCCATCACTTTTATTCCTCAGTAATTTATCTATCGAACATTTCCTATTTTGGTCTGTAATATTTTACTTTCAAACAATCCGTACACTATCTTTTTCACCTCCTGCCTTGCCCGGGGCATGTAGGTCCACTTGTAAGGGTTTTGACTATTTTTCATATTCATATGCCATGTTTAATGATTCATTGGACGTTTTTCATTTGATAAACTGCTTGTGTTCATTTCCTTTCCTTTTGCATTTTTGTTTAAGGATGGCTATCCCTTACACACACCCACACTCACCAATGCAGGTACCCATCCACTCCGGATTCCATGGGTGACTATTCTGCTGTATCTTTCAATAACTCTGAAGACCTGGTCAATCTAGCCGAGTATGAAGATGACGAAGGTTGTGAAGTACCAGGGGAACTAGCCAGACTTCTGCAACAAGAGGAAAGAGCCATCCTACCGCATGAAGAGCCATTGGAAACTGTCAACTTGGGAACCGAGGAGAATCGGAAGGAGGTGCAAGTGGGTGCCAACCTGGAACCAGAAGTTAAGGAACGCTTGGTACAGTTACTGAATGAGTATGTTGAAATCTTCGCTTGGTCCTATGAAGACATGCCGGGTTTGGACACAGACATCGTGGTTCACCGTCTCCCCACAAGAGAAGACTGTCCACCGATCAAGCAAAAGGTTCGCCGAATGAGGCCTGACATGTCTGAAAAAATCAAAGCAGAAGTAATGAAGCAGTTCAATGCTGGCTTTCTGGCTGTTACATCCTATCCTCAATGGGTCGCTAACATTGTGCCAGTGCCTAAAAAGGATGGCAAAGTCAGAATGTGTGTGGACTACCGGGATTTGAATAGGGCCAGCCCTAAGGATGATTTCCCGCTACCTCATATTGACATCTTGATCGACAATACAGCTCAGCATAAGGTGTTTTCCTTCATGGACGGATTCTCGGGCTATAATCAAATCAAAATGGCCCCCGAGGATATGGAGAAAACAACTTTTGTCACACAATGGGGCACTTTCTGTTACAAAGTGATGTCGTTCGGGCTGAAGAACGCAGGGGAAACTTATCAACGCGCCATGGTAGCTTTATTTCATGACATGATACATCATGAGATTGAAGTTTATGTAGACGATATGATAGCTCGGTCGCAAACAGAGGAAGAGCACCTTGAACATCTGGAAAAGCTGTTTGCCAGATTGAAAGAATATAAGTTAAGGCTGAATCCAAGCAAATGCACTTTTGGAGTTAGGTCCGGTAAACTCCTGGGATTCATTGTAAGCAACAAAGGCATTGAAGTCGATCCGGCAAAAGTAAAAGCAATACAAGAGATGCCTGCTCCCCGTACTGAAAAGGAAGTTAGAGGTTTCTTGGGGCGCATAAACTATATTGCCAGATTCATTTCGCATCTGACTTCTACCTGTGAGCCAATTTTCAAACTCTTGAAGAAAGATCAGGTAGTTGAATGGAACGACGACTGCCAAGCTGCTTTTGATAGAATCAAGGAGTATTTGCTAGAACCTCCTATTCTGATGCCACCCGTCGAAGGAAAACCATTGATCATGTATTTGACCGTCTTGGATAACTCAATGGGGTGTGTTTTGGGCCAGCATGACGAGTCTGGTCGAAAAGAGCATGCTATTTATTACCTTAGCAAAAAGTTTACCGACTGTGAGACTCGCTACTCACTGCTCGAGAAAACTTGCTGCGCTTTGGTATGGGCTGCTCGCCGACTAAGGCAGTATATGTTGACCCATACTACCTTGTTGATTTCCAAAATGGACCCTATCAAGTATATCTTCGAGAAGCCCGCTTTATCTGGAAGGATAGCTAGATGGCAAATGATCTTAACTGAGTATGACATCCAGTACACCACCCAAAAAGCTATAAAAGGGAGTGTATTAGCTGACCATCTGGCTCATCAGGCTATCGAAGACTATCAACCCATGAGATTTGACTTCCCAGACGAGGACATCATGAATCTGGACAACATTAAAGGCGACGGACCGTATGACGGACCCGAAAAGGGATCCCGATGGATCCTGTACTTCGACGGTGCTTCAAATGCGCTTGGAAACGGTATTGGCGCAGTACTCATTTCTCCGGAAGGATGCCACACTCCTTTCACGGCCCGACTTTGCTTCAGTTGTACAAACAATATGGCTGAGTATGAAGCCTGTATCTTTGGTCTCAAGGCTGCTATAGACTTGGGGATCAAATCTTTGATCGTATTTGGGGACTCGGCTTTGGTCATCAGCCAGATCAAAGGAGATTGGGATACCAAACATCCTAATCTTATTCCATACAAAGAACATGTTCTGACATTGTTGCCTCACTTCGAGCAAATTACCTTCGAGCACTTTCTGCGAGAAGAGAATCAGCTAGCAGATGCTCTAGCCACAATGTCCTCCATGTTTAAACTCAACTGGGATAACGAGGCTCCCCAAGTCACCATCGAGCGAATGGATGAACCCGCGCATTGTCACGAGATTAATACCGAAGAAGTAGTGGAACAACCTTGGTTCCATGAAATCAAAAGGTATCTCGAGACCCAAGATTATCCTGAAGGAGCTTCCGTGAATGACAAGAAGTTCTTAAGGAAATTCGCTGCTAAGTTCTTCCTGAGCAACGACATCCTTTACAAACGAAGCCATGATTGTGTATTACTCTGATGTGTGGATAAGGCTGAAGCAGAGTTGATTATGACCGACATACACAGCGGACCATTTGGCACTCACTTGAGCGGGCATACAATGGCTAAGAAGATCCTAAGGGCAGGTTATTACTGGTCTACCATGGAGGCTGACTGCCATCAACATTCCCGTACTTGTCACAAGTGTCAAGTCTATGCTGACAAAGTTCATATTCCTCCGGTTCCCCTCAACGTCCTGACTGCTCCGTGGCCCTTTGCAATGTGGGGCATTGATATGATTGGAGAGATCAAGCCCACGGATTCCAACGGACATCGCTTCATCCTGGTTGCCATTGACTACTTCACTAAATGGGTCGAAGCAGCTTCCTTCGCCTCTGTCACCAAAAATGTGGTTGCCCGCTTTATCAAACATAACCTCATATGTCGGTATGGTGTTCCAGACAGAATCATCACAGACAACGGTACAAATCTGAATAACACAATGATCACTGCATTATGCGAACAGTTCAAGATTTATCATCACAATTCATCTCCCTATCGGCCGAAGATGAACGGTGCTGTTGAAGCTGCGAACAAAAACATTAAAAAGATCATTCAGAAAATGACAGTCACTTACAAAGACTGGCATGAGATGTTGCCGTTTGCGCTGCATGGATACCGTACGACGATACGTACTTCAACTGGGGCAACCCCATTTTCTTTGGTTTATGGCATGGAAGCCGTTTTGCCTATGGAAGTTCAGATCCCGTCTCTAAGGATTATGAAGGATGCAGGTTTGAATGAGGATGATTGGATGCAGACCCGACTTGATCAACTCAATCTGATCGATGAAAAGCGACTTGCTGCTATATGCCATGGTCAGACGTATCAAAAGCGGATGATCAGGGCCTTCAATAAGAAAGTCAGACGTCAAGTGTATCAAGTCGGAGATCTAGTAGTCAAGCGGATTATCTTGCCGCAAAGTGATCCCAGGGGCAAATGGACTCCTACATATGAAGGACCATTTGTGATCAAGAGCATATTTTCTGGTGGTGCAATGATTCTGACCATCATGGACGGCGACGATTTGACGCACCCTGCGAACGCAGACATAGTCAAAAGATACTACGCATAAAATAACCCGACAAGTCGAAAACCCGAAAGGGCGGCTTGGGCAAAAATGGGTATCCCGGTGAACCGAAAACCCGAAAGGGCGGTTCAGGCAAAAATTAGGGATAAAAACAAAAAAAATCTGTACACCCGGCAAGTCGAAAACCCGAAAGGGCGGCTTGGACAAAAAGGGGTTTCCCGGTGGATCGAAAACCCGAAAGGGCGATTCAGGCAAAAATTAGGGAATTAAAGCGTATGACTATGTCTCGTCGGATCACTTCAAAGACAGTCTCTTCATCAACCGGTTCCAGGTTTCTGATCAATCCAGCCATCGTCAAACGAAGCATTGAATGGACAGAGGTTCAGAGTTGTGAAAGCTACAGCAGAACGGAATCCCATGGAATTATTTCACATAGCCATCTTTATTTTGTATAAATTTTTCAAATATTTACGGCAAGATCCTCTTACTAGGATGATTGTTTCCTTTGTACAAATATACTCAAAGAAAATCAATACAAATACTCTTCCCAAAATTTGTGTCATTTCCCTTTTCTCTTGCACTATTTGTTTTATTTTGAGAAACGTCCAATGTTTTGTTAAATAGGCATATGCATTTGAAACATGATCACTTCCTAATTGAACCTAAGAAAAGGATTACTGATAGAGTGAAAGTACAAACGGACATTTTGGCACCCTTTCAAAGGAAACCCCTCAAAATCTGTAATCCACATCCCTGGCAAACCCTGAGGTCTATCTCCAGCAGACCCTCGAAGCTTATCCCCAGTAAGGTTCTGAAAGGTATTCCCCGCAGAGTACGGACGTCCCTCCCGAGTTTTATTCAAAGTTATTCCTCGCAGAGGCTTATAACTGGGTTATCCCCAGCTAACAACCAGGGGAGATCGCGCTCGCCAAAATTCTTCCCATCCCCGGCGGAGTTCCTCAAAATTCCCCAACAATGACTTATCAATACTATCCCCGGAGGAGTTTATCTTTGCAAATCCCCAGCCAGAGAATCTTCCGGAAATCATTTTCCCTCAGAGTTTAAGCTTCAGTATCCCCAGCGGAATCAGACTTTTAAACCTTCTCCCCACAGAGTTTTTAGGAAGAAAAATCTTGAGTTCCCCAGTGAAATTTCCAGAGATACTTCTCTCCTGGCTGAAGATTCTCAATCTAGCCTCCCCAGCATTAAGTCTACTAGTTTGGTACTCCCCAGTAGAAGACTCCAGGAATTCCCCAGAAGATTGGTATACAACCCAAGCTCCAGGTTCCCCAGCAACAACCCAGGACTTATTTTCCCCGGCAGCAGTCAGGATACTTCTATTTTCCGCTGTCCCGGATTCATCTATCCTATGCAAGACAGCTCTCCAGCTTACATGCACATCCATTTACATCCATAACACAAAATATACATTGTATCATGCATCATAGCATTGCATACGACTAACTCTTTGCCTTTTCAGGTAAGATCAGTCGACAGACTAAAATCATTCAAATCTCAAGACTTCTGAAAACAGTTCACGGGTTCTCCAAGTAAACGGATGTTAACCTATCACTTGTTCAGATTCTTCTCAAGACTTCTGAAAACAGTTCATGGATTCTTCCCAAGTAACGGATGTTAATCTATCAACTTGTTCGGATGCAACTTTTGAAAACAGTTTACGGACGCTTCCCAACAACGGATGTTGTTCTATTGCTTATTCAACTTCAAGATTTCTGAAAACAGTTCACGGGTTCTCCAAGTAAACGGATGTTAACCTATCACTTGTTCAGATTCTTCTCAAGACTTCTGAAAACAGTTCATGGATTCTTCCCAAGTAACGGATGTTAATCTATCAACTTGTTCAGATGCAACTTTTGAAAACAGTTTACGGACGCTTCCCAACAACGGATGTTGTTCTATTGCTTATTCAACTTCAAGATTTCTGAAAACAGTTCACGGGTTCTCCAAGTAAACGGATGTTAACCTATCACTTGTTCAGATTCTTCTCAAGACTTCTGAAAACAGTTCATGGATTCTTCCCAAGTAACGGATGTTAATCTATCAACTTGTTTAGATGCAACTTTTGAAAACAGTTTACGGACGCTTCCCAACAACGGATGTTGTTCTATTGCTTATTCAACTTCAAGATTTCTGAAAACAGTTCACGGGTTCTCCAGATGCAACTTTTGAAAACAGTTTACGGACGCTTCCCAACAACGGATGTTGTTCTATTGCTTATTCAACTTCAAGACTTTCTGAAAACAGTTCACGGGTTCTCCAAGTAAACGGATGTCAACCTATTGCTTGTTCATACCTCCAATTCAGAAGTGGTCCAAAGCTTGGACACTTTCCTGATATTCCCTTCCAGATGGCATCTTTAAGCCCATCCCCGATAAGTTTCTATCACTCTCCCAGATGGCATCGTTAAGCCCATCTCCAAATGGCATCTCTAAGCCCATTCCCGCATCCAGTGCTTTGACGAGTGCAAATTTCCGGGCACTCTAGTGTCCAATCTCCTTTTACCCTCGAGTCACGAAAGGCAAGCTTGCCAATCTAACTCTTCAGGTCCAAGAAGATTGAACAGGGGCAACTGTTGTACCCCAAAATTTGCCCTCCCATTTCTCACTGATTTCTCCTCACAAAGCTCTTGAAGCTCAAGATCCAGTTAGGGTTTCATCTGCTCAAGACTCCTCCTTGCACTGCTAACCCCAAATTAGGGTTTGTGTTTGCACCAAGATGTTTTGACCTAAGGTACCCAAGATGACTTTCTTGCTTCATATTGACCTCCTAAGTTTATCCATACCAAGTTTCAAGTCCTGATTCCAAATTTTGCCCAGTCAATTGGACAGTTGACCTAGAAATCAACTGTATTGGGGAAAAAGTCAACTGTGGCCAATTGACAGTCAAATCTCATGAAATTAAATCCACATCAACATTATGAACTCCTAGGAGTCATTTGATCAAGTTTGGACCACAACTCCACAAGAAATTTGATCAGATCACCAAAAGGGCAAAATGGTCATTTTTAGGGTTTTGACTGTACAGAGGCAATTTTTGACTGTTTGACCTAGCCAATGGCAAACCAAGCTCACATATGGACTCAAGGACCCCATGGAATTATCTTGACATGCTCAACAAGTTCAAAAGATCCCAAATACACAAGATTGACAGTTGAATTTCCCAGTCAATTGATCAGTTTTGACTGTATACTGAAAAGTCAAACTTTGACTTTTTGGTCAAAATCAAGAGTCAAGATTCATTTTTCATCAAAATATGCCAAATCATGAAACTTGTTCACCAAGAAATCACAATTTGCAAATTAGGGTTAGAAAATGGAATTTTTCATAACTTAGAATTTTTCTAAGTTATGAAAAACCCTAATTTTTTCCCAACTTTGCCCCACCTTTTCACCAAGATCCATTTGGATTCAAACAAAAGTCAAAACATGAAAGTTGTAGCTTGTTGCATAATCTACAACTTTGATTCACAAAGTTTTCTCATTTGAAGCTTGTATCTCAAGTTACAATTTTTTGAATAAGGGCACTAAACCATTTTTAACTTAGTAAAATTTTGACCTATTTTGACAAGGTTTTCTACCTTACTTCAAGGCCATTTTTCATACCCTTCCACTTGGAATTTCAATTTTCATTTCAAAGATGGATTGTAGTACACATTCCAAGCTTTCCAAAATGTCCAAGAACTCATCAAACAACCTCATAACTTGAGAGATTCGAATTTCACAAGTTGGCAAAAATTCACTTTTGTTCTTAACCAAAACATGTTCATAACTTAAGCTATTTTCAAGTCAGCTTAGTTTGTGCTAAGTTACAGGTCCTTAAACCAAGTTACACTCCATAATTTAATGCTTGTTCATTGTGTCAAGACCTTGTTTCATGAGCTAAAGCATTGTATGAAGGGTTAATCCCAATTTAGATAAAGCATTCTTTCCATATTTGTAAATGTTTGCTTTATGTCAATTGGTAAATCAAGGAGGTACAGATCAAATCTCTCTAGCACAAGATTATGAGCATAACACCCTAATCAAGGAGGGATTATGCAGCACATTAGGAGGTCTCCTACATGCCTAGAACACCAACTTGCTTTTGTTGCTTAAGAAAGAAGAAAAGTGGCATAACTTGTGACAACTCTCATCTCAGCTTAGAAACAGAAGAGCAAACTTATCAAACACACTCAGTAGATCCCAACCAAGCTTTGGCACGAATCCTTGACCTCTCAAACACTCCCATTGCCATAATCATCCTCAAACTGCAAAAACAGGGTTGCCTCTGCAGTTTGAGTGCCAACTCCCATTTCCCTCGAGCATTCTTACCAAAATCAATCCATACACATTCCCTAGCATATATGCAAGCTAACCATGACCTAAAACCTGACCTGTAATCCCTCTAACAGCTTCCACCATTTTTATTTTTTCCTTGTGCAGGTGAAGTTCTATAGCTTGATACAAGAAGTTTCAAGACAAAGTAAGCATTGAAAAAGCATCCCTGGACCTCAAGGAAGCTTTTCCAATCATTACCTTGCACTAGAAGTTCCTCATTCTCCAGATAGAAGTTCAACTGCACAGGTAAAAGTTTGAATTCGTATCTCCCTTATTATGCATCTTTAGTCTTAAGTTTGTGAAGAAACAAGGTTCTACTCATAGCCCTGAGCATGTACATATCTTTACTTTTCATTTCTTTTGTCTGAGTAGAGAGAATTTGAGCTTTGAAAATGGTAGAAAAACTAGGTCAGAAATTGGGGGAAGAGAAATTCTCCCTCATCTTAGAGAGTTAGGTCAAGTTCTATACATGGTTGGAATCGTCTCTTCATGCTGAGCATTTTTTATGTTATGAGTTTTTGTTGAAAAGCCAGGAATCAGGAGTTAGCATCTGGAGTACAGGGCGCGCGTTTTTGTTGAACGAAGGTTGAAGATGAAGCCACATGGGCTGGGCCTGTGTGGTTTCTTCTTTTTACACCACTATTTCCACTTTCTCACCCCCAAGCCCATTTGATTTATTTTTAATGATTTTTGACATTTTCTTTTTTTATTTGATTCATTTATTTTTTCTCATCACATTAAAATTTTGAAAATATTTTTCCCACCGTTTTTTTGATTTTTATTGGATTTTATTTGATTTTCCTTTAGTTACACATAAATATATATATATATTATTATTTAGGATAAATAGAACAATATGTAAAAAACACTTCCATTTTTATTTTTATTTTATATTACCCTCTGAAAATATTTCATATAAAAAATCCTATTTTCTAAAAAAAATTGAATATTATTATTATTTGTATATAATACATATTTAAATAATATATATATATATATATATATATATATATATATATATATATATATATATATATATATATATATATATATATATATATATATATATATATATATATATATATATATTATATATATATATATATATATATATATATATATATATATAGTATATTATATATTATATATATATAATATATATATATATATATATATATAGTATATATATATATATCTATATATATATATATATATATAATATATATATATATATTTATATATTATATTAATATACTTAGAATAAAAATGACAAAAAATGTATATACTTTATTTTCTTAGAATAAAAATGACAAAAAATGTATATACTTTATTTTTAATATTTAATACTAAAAAATGACCTTTTTACAAATATACCATATTTTATTTTATTTTTGTATGCAAATAATAAATATTATGTGAATTAATTAATTAATATACATTTTGATTAAAATTAGGGTTTTTGCCCTAAATATGAAAATACTCAAAAATAATACCTTTTTTTTTTCTCTTGTTTTATTTTACATAAACAATACTTTTTTCATACATATAAAAACTTTCTTTTTGCATTTTGCATATTTATTTAATTTCTATTTAATTATGCAATTTATTTACCTTGCAAATATTCAAAAAATGATGTAATAATGTAGATTTGAATTCTTGTCTAAACATCCCCCATTTGTAAATTTGTACCCCCCTCCCTATATTATTATGTTGTAATAGCGTAGGATTTTCAATTTCGCACTTTATACGCTTTCTAATTATGCCATGTTAGAATTAGGGTTTGCATGCGAAAAAACGACAAAAAATAGTTTGACCTAATACAAGATAAATGAGCATGAAAATAAACAACACTTCTCACACTTGCACCCCCTAGGGTATTCCACTTTGTTGCCTTTCAAAAATGGGCCATGTTGCATGTTGAATTTCTTTGGTCAAAGCAAACAAATTGAAAGATCATAGTCCCGCGATAAAACTTTTCAAAACAAAACAAAAACAAATGATCAAGTCCCTTAAAGAAAATTGCCCAAAGACATTTAACGCCGTTGCAATTATGGTCCGAACGATGACCCGCGCCTGTCCCTTTCATCTCCTAAGACAAGATTGTCCACCAAATGCAATGGTGGAACAAATTTGTCAAAAAGGTTTAAAACATGACAAAACCTTTGAGAAAACTTTAGGGTAGATAAACTCTTAAGTACTTGTCAATTTGCCAAGAAAACACTTGCCTAATTTCAAAACCCGCTTCACAAGCACTTTCAAAATCAACTTTTCAAACCCTTGAAACATCTTTTTAAAAAGATAAAACACCTTTTGTAAAACATTCGAGTAAAGAATTGTTACGAGGTTAGCCTAGCACAAGGCATCTTTTTCAAAACATTTTCAAAACCACACACAAAGCACCATTTTAAACAATTGAAAACCAAGGCAAGTTGATCTAAGCAAGTACCTAAGAGCCCATGGATAACCATGGATAGAAGGGGTGCTAATACCTTCCCCTTCTATAATCTACTCCCCGAACCCAAGAAAAATCTCAAAGGTTTTTGCTGTGCTTTTTTAACCTTTCCTTAGGATAAAATAAAAAGTCGGTGGCGACTCTTGCTCAACCGAAACATTTGCGAAAACAAACGCAAAACCCTAGTCAGTTCTCCCACCGTATCACAGGGGCAATAAAAATTGTCCAAACTATACAATTGCTCTGTCCACAAGGTACAAAGGTAGATTCAGTTGAAGAATATGGCTAGGATACCTTTACTCCCCGCAGAGTAAGACAGTAATGATAGCTCTCCCCAGCTGAGACTTGCAACTGTGAATGAATCAGTAATATTCTCCCCAAGCAGAGTTTATCTACCATCAGCACTAAAAAGGCTTGATATCCCCGACAGTCTTAATATTCCCCAACGGAATATAAGAATGCTCCCCTGCAGGGTACAAGATATCCCCAGTGGAGTTAAAATTTTCCCAATGCAGTCTAAAAAAGCTTCCCCAACAGAGTTGGGAGAATCACCCCCAGTAGACTCTGGAAGTTTATCCCCAGCGGAGTACAAAAATAAATCTCCCCAGTCGAGTTCAAATGATCATTCCCAGCAGAACTCAAAGGATTATCCCCATAAGAGTCTAAAAGGTTACTCCCAGAGAAATCGCAACCAAAGGTCATCCCCAGCGGATTTCTTTCCTTTCACAAACAGGAATTCAATCCCCAATAGGATTCAATATCACCAGCAACGATAATTCATCTCGACGGAACTTATTAGTGGAATCTTCAGTAGAACATCTCTTCCCCACAGAGTAATCTCCTCATCAGTTTATTCCCCCAACGGAGTCATCCTCTCCTGCAGGTTTATTCTCTTCGTTCACCATCCTCAGCGGAAATGAAGAATCCAGCTCTATTCTTTAGCAGCTATCCGGGAGTTATTTTCCCCAGCTAGAAACATTACATTTCCATACATCATGATACAAGAATATATGTATCATACCACACAATCTCATTTATTTTGAGAGCATCATTGCTTGATATATATCATGCATTTCATACATCATGACATTGCATATGACTAACTCTTTACCTTTTCAGGGAAAGACGAATCAATAAACACCTTTGGCTACTTATATGACCTGGTAGTCCCCTCAAAAACTACATCTATTGAGGGTTGTTTCAGCGGATTCCTCAGAAAGATGCTCTCACAAGACTTTTGTCTGGTTTAGCTAAATCGATTCTAAGATTTTTCTGATTCTTATCCAGCCAAAGTCAATCCAAGACCTTCTCTGGTTCAGTCAGATTGACGCTAAGATCTCCCTGATTCTTATTCCAGTTGAAGATATTACAAGACTTTCGTCTAGTTCGGTTAAATCGATTCTAAGATTTTTCTGATTCTTATCCAGCCAAAGTCAATCCAAGACCTTCTCTGGTTCAGTCAGATCGACACTAAGATCTCCCTGATTCTTATTCCAGTTGAAGATATTCCAAGACTTTTGTCTGGTTCAGCTAAATCGATTCAAAGATTTTTTCTGATTCTTATCCAGCCAAAGTCAATCCAAGACCTTCTCTGGTTCAGTCAGATCGATGCTAAGATCTCCCTGATTCTTATTCCAGTTGAAGATATTCCAAGACTTTCGTTTGGTTCAGTTAAATAGATTCTAAGATTTTTCTAACTCTTATCCAGTCAAAGTTAATCCAAGACCTTCTCTGGTTCAGTCAGATTGATGCTAAGATCTCCCTGATTCTTATTCCAATTGAAGATATCACAAGACTTTCGCCTGGTTCAGTTAAATCGATTCTAAGATTTTTCTGATTCTTATCCAGCCAAAGTCAATCCAAGACCTTCTCTGGTTCAGTAAGATCGACACTAAGATCTCCCTGATTCTTATTCCAGTTGAAGATATTCCAAGACTTTCGTCTGGTTCAGTTAAATCGATTCTAAGATTTTTCCTGATTCTTATCCAGTCAAAGTTAATCCAAGACCTTCTCTGGTTCAGTCATATCGACGCTAAGATCTCCCTGATTCTTATTCCAGTCGAATAGCTCCTATCAAAAATCTTCAAGTGGCATCTGTAAGCCCATTCCCGACATCACGGTGCTGATACCACTTCATGCGAGTGCAAATTTCTGGGCACTCTAGTGTTCAATCATCTTCCACCTTCGGATCACGAAAAGCACGAAAGCCAATCTATATCCTCGTGTTTAAGAAGATTGAACAGGGGAAGCTGTTGTACCCTAAAATTTCCCCTCTCATATTTCTCAAAACATTGCAAGAAAAATCTCCAAGTGGCTCAAGATTGCTCAAGAGTTGGACAGTCAAGCTATCTCCTAAGGCAGTCAACCCCAAATTAGGGTTTTGTGTTGCATCAAGATCCTTGAGTCCAAATGACCTCAAATTCTCCCCAATGTCCTAATATGTTCTCAAGTTCATCCATGTCAAATTTCAAGCCTTGCAGAGGAAGTTTGCTCAGTCAATTGCTCAAAGGGTCCAAAAATCGACTGTGTTGGGGCAAAAGTCAACTGTGACCTACAAATAGTCAAACTTCAATATTTTTTGTCAAAATTCTAATTTTGAAAGATATTTCATCATTTTATCAAGGTTTGATCATGATTCATCAAGGATTGCTCAAAATTCATCAATAAATTAGGGTTTTGCAGGAAAAATCAACTCAACTTTTACCAAGCATAACTTTCTCATACTTTATGAGAAATGACCCATCCAAAGCTAATTTTTAAGAGGATGAAATTTCCTGCAATCCATCTTCATACCCCAAGATCATAAAATGCACTCACAAGAAGTTATAAATTTGGACATTATAGGTCATTTTTGAAAGTCAACAAAAACACCTTTTTTGCCAAAGCTTATAACTTGAGCATGGAATATAAAAATGAAATGAGACAAAAAGGGTTGGTTAGAGGACATATCAATATTTCTAAAAAGTCCAAGAACACTTCCAAAAGTTCAAAATTAAAGAAGTTATGCATTGTTGAAGTTGGACATTTTTGCAAAATTGCCAAAAGTCAACTATCCCCAAAACTTCAAATTTTGTCAAATGGGCCCATTCTTTTCCACTTGATTTGAGCTTTCATAATTTTCCACGTGTCCTAGCTTCAGCCATGAGCCCATATCTTATTTTTATTATTTTATATGATTTTTTATTGAATTATTTCATTTTTAATCAAATTAAATCATAAAAAATCCAAAGCTTTGATTACATGATATCTTTTGATTGTTTCAGGTTTTAATTGTCATCATAATCATCATCAAAATTTGTATCAAGCATATCATGTACAAAAAGATGGAGATTTGATAAATTTGGCAAGCTTTAAAGGATGAATCAAATCAAATCATAAGGCATTGATTTAGAGAGATTTTATTCATGATTCTTGACCTAATACATTCCATGATACATATAGAAGGCAAAGGCACGAAATTGAGGGTGAGAGGCTACAAGAACACTGAGAACAAAACTTGAAAAAAGTGGTAAAAAGTGTGAAACCAAAATCATCCTTGGAGGCATTTTCAGAAGCAAAGCTTGACACCAATCGATTGCTGGAGGTTCACTGAGTCAGAACCAATCCCTAGAAAGCCTCCATACACGCTCACACGCACTATAAGTGTCACACGGCCCCCCTCTGAATTTGGTTTCGTATTTCAAAATCCATGCATCATTACAAGAAATCAATGGTATATTCATAATCCTCATCAAATTTCCAAGCTTTCCATATTATTTGATTTCGTTTATCTGCTCTGTGGTGCAAAACGCCATTGTTAGGGTTTTTCCTCTTGGATTAGGGTTTTTTATTACAGGTAAAATTAGCCCCATTAATGGCCATGGACGTGACCGGGAGAGGAAGACGAATGCAACCATGGTCTTGGGTGGAGTTTATATGGCCTGAGATGAGTTTTTGGAACGACCTAGGGATTTAGCTGCGGATTCAAATCCACAGGTAATTTCTTTGCAGGCCTGAGGACAGGGACGACAATGTGTCCCCTTCTGATTAGCCCTTTCAAATTTCCGCGCACTTTTTTTTTATTTCTGACACATTAACGCGTTTTCTCTTATTACTTTAATTGCTTAATATATTGACAAATAGAACAAAGTGGCTGAGTGGCAAAGGCGTGCATCCAACATCCAACAGGACCTGGGTTCGAATCCCAGGTCCCCCATGTTATTTGTTATATTTTTCCTTCAGGTAATCCAGTGCAAATCTAGGTGTGGAGCTCATCATGTGTCCTCACTCAATCAAGCGCCAGATGGCCCAAGGCCAGATCTGGTGATCCAGGATGATGGTCCACCATGGGACCAAGTCAAAAGGCGCACATGGAATCCAAAAAGTCCACCAGGCCAGCGTGTTATTGGGCCTTGGAATTGCTATTCAGACCTCCAAAAACCAGACCCATATACCTTTATCTCTCACTATTTTTCATTATTTATTTATTGTTTTTATTTAATCATTAACCAATCAAATCTTTTTCTTAATAAAATTAAAACCCAAAAATATTTATTTTTATTAATTAGTTTAATTAATTTAATTTAATAATTAATTTAGGATAGTTTATTTCTTAAAAGTCAAAAACAAACAAAAAAAAATCTTTTCTTTAATAACAAAGGGTCAAAACCCTAGAACTCGCATTCGATTTAATTTCCCGCACACGATCCATTTTATTCAATATTGTATTTGTTCCCGGAATGTAATAGCTTAATAGGACTTTAACTATTTTTATCGCTTTATTTATTTTCCGCATTTAAATTTCAAAGGGTTGCTTTTGGCGATGTAAATACCCGACGCCTTATAATTTAATTTCCGCAATTTATTTTCCGCAAAATATAACTGCTAGATGTTTGATAATAGGAATGTATGACAAGAATGAATGTTTACCCTAAAATCAATATAGATCACCTTTAACATGTAGAAAGATAAAATTAACTGAAAACGACACACTCGCACATGCGCACTCTTAGGGTACACCCCACTTGGTTGCCTTTGTACACGGTCATTGAGTATAGGTCACTTTAGAGGTCGCCCTCTTGTCTAAAGATCATAGTCACCTCGAAAAGGTTTCCTCGGATATTGTTTCCTCAAAACAAATTATCTAAGACATTATGGTTACCGCTAAGGTATCCTAACATTTCTTTAATGACCGCACATCCCTTAATCGAATTGACCCTCAAACTCTAACGACGGTGCTACCTACTCATTCATAGTGGGATAACATTGTCTAAAGGAAGATAGCATAGAACGATTCCTTTTTCGAGTAGGTAGATGGTTCTTAAGTACTTGCTCTTTCAAAAAAACAAAATCTTTTTCACACTTACACTCCTTTTCAAACAAAAAACTCTTTCCAAACCCACAAACACAAAGAAAAGCAATTTTGAAAACAATATGAGCAAGTCCCTAAGAGCCCGTGGATAACCACGGATAGAAAGGGTGCTAACACCTTCCCTTTCTATAATCTACCCCCTGAACCCGAGAAATATCTCGAAAAAGGAATTTTTCTGTGCTTTTTTCCTTTCCTTGTTGGATAAAATAAAAGTCGGTGGCGACTCTTGCTTACCGTGACATTTTGCGAAAACAAACGCAAAATGCAAACCAGCATTCCAAAAACAGTCAGTTCTTTCCCACCATATCACAGTCGGGATGCCCTTGTTTTGCCTAGGTGTGTCAATCTAGCGGGTCTCTT
This sequence comes from Vicia faba, assembly GCA_948472305.1. Lineage (NCBI taxonomy): Eukaryota > Viridiplantae > Streptophyta > Magnoliopsida > Fabales > Fabaceae > Vicia > Vicia faba. Next base: position 423,985,633 of record OX451736.1, read on the forward strand.
ATGCGTAGTATCTTTTGACTATGTCTGTGTTCGCAGGGTGCGGCAGGTCGTCTCCATCCATGGTGGTCAAGATCATTGCCCCACCAGAGAAAATGTTTTTGATTACAAATGGTCCTTCGTATGTAGGAGTCTATTTGCCCCTGGGATCACCTTGTGGCAGTATGATGTGTTTGATTACCAGATCCTCAACTTGATACACTTGGTGTCTGACCTTCTTGTTGAAAGCCTTGATCATCCGTTTTTGATACATTTGACCATGGAAAACAGCAGCAAGTCTCTTCTTATCAATCAAGTTCAGTTGATCAAGTCAAGTTTGGATACAATCGTCTTCGTTCAGCCCTGCATCCTTCATAATTCTTAGAGAGGTGATCTGAACCTCAATAGGCAAGACGGCTTTCATGCTATAAACCAGAGAATAGGGTGTTTCCCCGGTTGATGTGCGAGTTGTGATACGATACCCATGGAGAGCAAATGGTAGCATCTCATGCCAGCTTTGTATGTGGTTGTCATTTTCTGTATGATCTTTTTAATGTTCTTATTTTCAGCTTTGACAGCACCATTCATCTTTGGACGATAGGGGGAAGAATTATGATGCTGGATCTTGAATTGCTCGCACAAGGCGGTGATCATAGTGTTGTTGAGATTTGTACCATTTTTAGTGATGATCCTTTACGGGATACCGTATCGGTAAATGAGATTTTTTTGATGAAACGGGCAACGACATTCTTGGTGACAGAAGCGAAAGAAGCTGCCTCCACCCACTTTGTGAAATAGTCAATGGCCACTAGGATAAAGCGGTGTCCATTGGAGGTTATTGGCTTGATTTCCCCAATCATATCAATCCCCAACATAGCAAAGGGCCAATGAGCCATTAAAACATTCAGAGGAACCGGGGGTACGTGCACCTTGTCAGCATAAATTTGACACTTGTGGCAAGTTCGAGAATGTTGATAGTAATTTGCTTCCATGGTAGACCAATAATAGCATGCCCGTAGGATTTTCTTTGCCATCGTATGCCCACTGGAATGGGTGCCAAAAGTGCCTTCATGTAATTTAGCCATGATCCTTTCAGCTTCAACCTTATCTACGCGCCTAAGTAACACAGAGTCATGATTGCATTTGTAAATAATACCATTACTAAGGAAGAATTTAGCAGATAATCTCCTTAAGAAATTCTTATCGTTTACTGAAGCTCCTTCTGGATATTCTTGGATTTCGAGATACCTCTTGACTTCGTAAAACCAAGGCTGGTCCACTACTTCTTCAGTATTAATCTCGTGACAGTGTGTTGGTTCATCCCTTCGCTCAATGGTATGGGGAGCCTCATTATCCCATTTAAGTTTAAACATAGATGACATCATGGCTAGTGCGTCTGCTAGCTGATTTTCTTCTCGTGGGAAGTGCTCGAAGGTAATCTTCTCAAAATGTGGGAGCAATGTCAAAACATGTTCTTTGTAAGGGATAAGGTTAGGGTGTTTGGTGTCCCATTCACCTTTGATCTGGCTAATGACCAAAGCTGAATCTCCGAATACATTCAAAAATTTGATCCCTAAATCTATGGCAGCCTTGAGACCAAAGATGCACGCTTCGTATTCCGCCATGTTATTTGTACAATTGAAGCAAAGTCTGACAGTAAATGGAGTATGACACCCTTCCGGAGATATGAGTATAGCACCGATACCATTGCCAAGTGCGTTGGATGCCCCATTAAAGAACATGGTCCATCTGGATCCTTGTTCAGGTTTGTCATATGGCCTGAATTCTTCACAGTTATTTACCGTCATGATGTCTTCATCTGGAAATTCGAACTTCATGGATCGGTAGTCTTCTACAGCTTGGTGAGCAAGGTGATCAGCTAATACACTTCCCTTTATTTCTTTCTGGGTAGTATATTGTATGTCATATTCTGTCAGGATCATCTGTCATCTCGCTATTCTCCCAGAGAGAGCAGGTTTCTCGAAGATGTATTTTATCGAATCCATTTTAGATATCAACAAAGTAGTATGAGTCAGCATATATTGTCTTAGCCGACGAGCAGCCTATGCCAGAGCGCAACAAGTTTTCTCAAGCAGTGAATATCTGGTTTCACAGTCGGTAAACTTTTTGCTCAGGTAATAAATAGAATGCTCTTTTCGGCCAGACTCGTCATGCTGCCCCAATACACACCCCATTGAGTTTTCTAAAACAGTCAAATACATGATTAATGGTATTCCATCAACTGGTGGCATCAACACAGGAGGCTCTTGTAAGTATTCTTTGATTTTGTCAAAAGCAACTTGGCACTCGTCATTCCATTTGACTACTTTATCTTTCTTCAACAATTTGAAGATTGGTTCACAAGTAGCTGTCAGGTGAGAGATGAATCTGGCAATGTAGTTCAAACGCCCCAAGAATCCTTTAACTTCCTTCTCAGTATGAGGAGCAAGCATCTCTTGTATTGCTTTTACCTTGGCAGGATCTACTTCAATACCTTTGTTGCTGACGATAAATCCTAGAAGTTTACCAGACCGTACCCCAAATGTGCATTTGTTTGGATTCAACCTCAGTTTATACTTCTTCAGTCTCTCAAACAGTTTTTGTAAGTCATCAAGATGCTCTTATTCTGTTTGAGATATGGCTATCATGTCATCCACATAGACCTCTATTTCATGATGTATCATGTCATGGAATAGAGCTACCATGGCACGCTGATAGGTTGCCCCAACATTCTTCAGCCTGAACGGCATCACCTTGTAGCAGAATATCCCCTACTGTGTGGCAAATGTTTTTTTCTCCATGCCATCAGGCGCCATTTTGATTTGGTGGAGCCTGAGAAACCGTCCATGAAGGAAAACACTTTGTGTTGTGCCGTATTATCAACTAGAATATCAATATGGGGGAGTGGAAAATCATCCTTAGGGATTGCCCTATTCAAATCTCGGTAGTCCATACACATTTGCACTTTGTCGTCTTTTTTGGGCACGGGAACAACATTGGCAACCCATTGGGGATAAGAGGTGACAACCAAGAATCTAACATTGAATTGCTTCATGACTTCTGCTTTAATCTTTTCTGACATATCAGGCCTCATGCGGCGAACCTTTTGCTTTACTGGCAGACAATCCTCTCTTGTAGGCAGACGATATATCACAATATTTGCATCAAGTCCTGGCATGTCTTCATACGATCGGGCAAAAACTTCGACATAATCGTGTAACAATTGAATCAGACGCTCCTTGATATTGGGTTCCAGATTGGCACCCACCTTGACCTCTTTTTTGTCTTCTTCGGTACCTAGGTTGATTGTATCCACGGGTTCTTCGTGAGGCTGGATGGTTCTCTCTTCTTGTTGTAGTAGTCTGGAAAGTTCTCCTGGTACTTCACAATCTTCCTCACCTTCGTCTTCGGCTTGGTAGATTAGATTCTCAGAGTCACAAAAGGCCATAACAGTATTGTTACCCATGGGATCCCGAATGGATGTATACATGCACTGTGAGTGTGAGTGTGTGTAAAGGTATAGCTATCCTTGAAAGAAATAAAAATGAAAAAAGAAAAAACAATGAGCACAAAAGTTTGTATGCGAAAACGTCCATGATTCATTAATGTCATATGAAAATGAGATAATAACCCTTACAAATGGACCATTGTGCCTCGGGTAAGACACAAGGTTTTAAGAGTGAGAATTGTTTTAATATTACAGATCCAACAAAATGTAAAGACAAATTACTGTGGGATAAAAGTGATCGGGACAAAATCTCTAGCCTCCCAGTTGTTGAGCCCTCCATTGACAGTTGGGAATATCCAGTCCTCTAAGTCACAACTATCTTCATCATTTTCTACGGTGTTGACCTCGCGGTTGCTGATCTTCAGGGGCGGTCCTCCGGCACGAGCACGACGTACAACCTTATGAGCACTTGAGGTGAAACCCAGGCCAAACTTGTCAGACTTATATGGGATATCTGAGAGTTTTCCCCAGATAGTGCACCCACCTTCTTCTACCACTGCTTTGGTATCCTTCAGAGATGACATCCGGAGTGGAGGCCTTATGATCTTGGGAATAACCTTTGTTACTGCCACATCTTGCGGGACCTCTTCAAAGTTTTGAAATGGAGTTTCAATAAATTCACCATCTAATTCCATATATCTGAAGGAATTGAGATGGCTGGTCATATACTCTTCTTCTCCATGAACGGTGATAATCTTCCCTTGAATCGGATATTTCAACATTTGGTGCAACGTAAAAGTGACAACGCCGGCATTGTGAATCCATGGTCGGCCTAGCAAGCAGGAATATGAGGGACGGATATCCATTACATAAAGAGTTGAATCAAAAGTTTGTGTTCCAACTTTTATGGGAATGTATACCTCCCCATGTACCATCCTTTTTGAGCTGTCAAAAGCCCTTACTACTATGTTACTTGGCTTCAATGTCAATCCCTCACAATCAAGCATATCAAGAGCTTTTTTAGGCAATACATTCAGAGATAAGCCAGTGTCTACCAAAACATGAGCCAAGGTTGTGCCCCTACATTCAACTGAGACACGCAATGCCTTATTATGCTTTCTTCCTCTTGGCGTTAAATCAGCATCCGAAAAACCTAGATCATTATTTGCAGTCAAGCTGGCTACGCAGTCTTGAAACTGATCGACAGATGTCTCTTGGGATACATGGGCAGTTTTCAGGAATTTTACCAAGGCTTTTGCATGCGCCTCAGAACATAGTAGTAATGCCAACATGGAAATTTTAGAGGGAGTTTTCCCCAATTGTTCAACTACATCGTAGTCGCTTCTTTTTATGATCTTCAGAATTTCCTCCATCTCTTTTCGGGAGGTCTCAAGGATAGCCAATGACCGAGCCTTTGTCCGGACAGGCTCAATCAGAATACTTTTACCTCGAGTCTCGGTTAACTTGGCAGCAGGAGTATCAGTAGGAATGATAACAGGGGTTGTAACAACTTTGTTAGTTGGAGTATTGGCTGAGATAATTGTAGGACCGGGAACGGCTTTTAGGGGAGCAACAGCAGGAATAATTACGGGTCCATAAACTGCTTTTGGGGGAGCAATTTCTAGAGAGAATATCCTTCTGCTTCGAGTAATCTTTCTAGTTCCTGCAATATTACTGATGTCGGAGTTGACTTTCTCGGAGCTTGAATCTTCGGAGGTTGGCCAGTCCTGCTTGATACCATGGTAGTAGACATCCCCTCCATAATTCCATGTTATGGTTTTGTCTGACGAATATGGGACTGGTCCAGGCATTGTAATTATTAAAGGAGTTGCTTTTGGAACTGATGTAATTCTAACGGGTCTTTTGGTGGAGACCCTGGAAGAATTGGCGGAAATGGTAATGATAGAAACATCTTCAAAAGGAACAGGTGGAACAGAAGTCTTCTCGAATAAAATTTCTTTGTTATCTATTAGGCACTGAACGCCTGCTTTCAACAAAGGATAGCTAGTTGGTGAGGACAAACAGAAATGGCAAACTTCATCACAGCCTGGGAACACATCGGTATTCAACAAGTTCACTTTAATAGTCAGAAGTGGGGTTATAAGTTCATCAACTGAAGTAATAAACATTTCTTCTTCAATGGCATTGGTATTATGGACATGTCTGGGCATAGGGGCAGAAATGACATTTGGCTTTTCGGGCGCATCGAATTCAATCTCTTTCGCTTCAATGAGGTCTTGTATTTTGTTCTTTAGAGCCCAACAGTTATTAGTGTCATGGCCGGGACTCTCAGAGTGATATGCACAGCGAGCATTAGGATGATAGTGAGGAGGTGTTGTGTTGGGGTTTTTCGGATCTTCTTTCAAGGTCACCAAATTAGATCTTAGTAGATGCGGTAATACCTGAGATAGGGTCATGTTAATTCTGGTGAATTGTCTAACTTGCCTTTACATCCTTGGTTGGTTATTTCTTTGCTGATCAGGCACTGGTTTAGGAATCATAACAGCCCCCACCATTGGTCGGCGTTCGGCCCTATCTTGGTTTCTTTGAGGATATACAACAACCACTTCTTTCTTTCCGATGAATGGATTTCTTACAGCTGCAGAAGAGGATCCATCTTTTTGGATCTTTCCATTCTTTATCCCGGCTTCTATTCTTTCTCTGGTCAATATCAATTCAGTAAAACCGGCCGATGAACTCCTAATTAGATGATTGAAGAAGGGACCAGACAAGGTGCCCAAGAACATGTCTACCAATTCTCTTTCTGATAGAGGAGGTTGAACTTTTCCAGCCAAGTCTCTCCATTTTTGCGCATAGTCCTTGAAACCTTCATTGGAAACCATGGCCATACTCTAGAGTTGAGTATGGTAGGCGCAAGATCAGCATTTTATTGGTATTGTTTGTAGAAGGCTGCAGCAAGATCTTCCTAGTTGTGAACGTTGGCTCTTTCTAGTTGGTAAAACCAGTCAAGTTTAGTTCCAGACAGGCTGTCTTGGAAGAAGTGTACCCATAAGTCTTTGTCAGTGGTATGGGGCTGGATTTTCCTTACATATGACCGGAGATGCATTTTAGGGCATGAGACTCCGTCATACTTAGCGAACACAGGTGCTTTGAATTTGGGAGGAATGACAATCCCCGACACTAACCCCAATTCCTCAAAGTCCAAGCCAAGCACTTTTTGGATTTCCATCGCACTCAACTGCTCTTCGAGATGTTTATACTTGTCATCAGCTTGAGGGTATTGTTCTTCAAAATAGTCTTCTTCTTCCTCTTCCTCTTCTGATTCTGACGGGACAACTATTTCCTTGCCTTTCCCATCTTGATTGTCTCTCTCATCGGATGTTGTTGCAAAGTCTAGGGTTCTTCTTGTCTGTCCGTGGAATCTTTTTCCCATGTTTAGAACTCCGATCACCTTCTTTGTTTTCTTCTTGTTCTTTTCAACCAACAAGGTCTTCAACTCTTCTTGTCCTTTGGCTAGAGTTAAAAGCATCTGTTGAAACTGTGCATTCTGAGCTTGGAGGTCCTTCATCGTTTGATCGAGATCCATCTTACTGAAATAAACAGTAGAAAGATAAGGAGACTTGTCGCACGAAACCTGCTTATGTTATGATGAATGGTAAATTCATATTCAATGATTTTAAGGAACTTAGAGATTCAAATTAGTTTTAGACAAAAAGGAAACACGCGTTATATTAAAATATTAAAGCTTGAGTACATCAATGCCTCTTTGGGCTTACATAGAAATACAACAAAAGCTCTAAGATAAAAAGGTTGTGTGCATCCTCTTTGGTGCAATGTAGGCATTGAGAGTCTGCTCCTCATGAAGTAGCCTAGTGAGTTCCAAAACCTTCTTCTCGCTTGCGTAGAATTTGGCTTCGAAAGTATCTCGCTCCCCCTTGAGTTGTATCCAATCTCTTTGTAGGTCTTCAAGAGAGGTGGGCATATCAGGATGTGGGGTAGTGTATGGAACATCTCCCTCTATGACAGGCTCAATGATTACCGGGAGAATGGAGGGGTAAGGCATCATAAGGCTCTGAGCACGAGTTCGTACCCATTTGAGGTAAGGCTCAAGAGGGATGGAATTTTTATGCCCCAAGGTCTTGCTATCAACCTTATTCAACATCCTCCAAGCTCAGATAAATCTCTGGCGAAGACCTTGATCGTCGTTGTCGTAGTCAAATACCAAACCTTGAATCAGCATCTCGTGCGGGCTATCTCTTTGGGCGTAACCAAACTGTCTTAAGGCTAAACATGGGTTGTAGGTGATACCTCCCCTAATTCCAAGTAAAGGGACATTAGGGAATTCTCCATAATGGTCGACAATGATAACATTCTCTTTGGATCGGGAACACCAATGAATGTCTGAATGTTTGAGCGTCATCAACCTTTGTGACCACCTTGAACCTTGCTCATTTTTTAATACAGATTGGGGAAGATGTGAAATAAACCATCTTCCAAGAGAGGAGTGCAACACATAAGGACACCTCTTTTCCTCATTGTGCGAGTGTGAAAAGACTGTAGGATATCTCCTAGAAATGTAGGCACCAGGTTGCGGGTGTGATCGGTGGATCTGGAACTGACTGTTTAACGCTGGTTCGCGAAATGTCACGGAAGCAAGAGTCGCCACCGTCTTTTATTTTCTCTAAATGGAAAGGACAAAAGCACAGAAAAATTCCTTATAGAGACTGCTCTCGGTTCGGGAGGTAGATTATAGAAAGGGAAGGTGTTAGCACCCCTTCTATCCATGGTTATCCATGGGCTCTTAGATACTTGCTCATTTGTGTTTTCAAAAATGGTTTGTTTTCTTTTCAATGTGGGTTTAAAAAAAAGTTTCTTTGAAAATTCCAATTCGACTCTTGTATCGGTCCTCAAGAGTGTTTGAAAAATTGCTTTCGAAAGCTTTTGAAAAGGTATCGGTGTGAAAAGTATTTTTGAATTTTTGTTTTGAAATTAGAGCAAGTATCTAGAGTCGTCTACCTACCCTAAGGATTTCGTCTGTGTAAATGTCCTTAAAGTAGTGTCATCCCACCATTGAGAGGTAGGTAGCACCACCATTAGAGATGTTCGGGTCAATTCGAAGTTCGGGACATGGTGATCACCAGAGCAATAGGAAGATACCTTAGAAGCTACCCTCATGCCAGGTTCCTGGATCATGAGGACTTACTAAGACATCCTCTACTCGACGATCACCTTTCGAGGGGCAAGGCAACAGTGAGGCGTACCCTAGGGGTGGTGTGTAATTTGTGTGTCGTTTTCAGATATTTTGTCTTGTTCATGTCATGGGTGATCTACGCTTTTGTTTTTATTTTAACATTCATTCTTGCATGCAATTTATTAGCAGTTAAAAAGTTGCGAGAAATATAAAGTTCCTAAACTATTACAAAGGCGCGGGTCCACATCGCCAAATTAAATCCAGGACCCGATTTGACATAAAATAAAGTAAAGTGCGAGAAATATAAATATCGAATTTACATGGCTTTGGGAGAATTACATAAAAGGAGGAAATAAAATAAACGCGCGAATTGGAATTACGATCGAAGGCGAGGGCGTTGGACCCTTTTTAACAAAATTAAATTATGATTAACAAATTAATTAAATTAAAGTAAAAAAGAAAAGATTTTTGAGTTTTTGTATTTATGGATTTTTAATAAGAGAATTAAATAAAATTAAAAAAATTAATTAACCCTAATTCTAACTATTTTTATTTATTAAGAAAAAATATTAAAATTGAACCTAAAATTAAACCTAATTAATTAATGCAATTTTATTTACAAGAAAATAATTAATAATTAATAATGATAAAAGAAAAGAAAAAGATAAAAGTAATTAAAACCTAATTCTATAAATTTTAAATTTATTAAGAAAATGTTAAAGTTAATCCTAGAATAAAAACTAATTAATTAATAAGACTTTATTTACAAAAAATAACATTAAATGAAATATATTTTAATTTTTATGACTTTCTGATTTTTTTATTTTTTTTTATGTTATGAAAATATTAATTTAAAGAATTAAAACTAATCAAAACAAATAAAATAGAAAAAATACAAAAGAATGAAAGATCAAACCAATGGGGGGTTCTGTCCCCAAACTGGAGGTTAAGTTGTAGCAATCAGGCCCATCTTTGGAGGCCTTTTTTTTACTTTTCCTGGAAGCGTGCATGTGCATTGACTGGTATCCATGGTATTCATCAAATCAGGACCCTTGGATGAGAGTCATTGGCCATGTGGCATGCTGAGATTGTGGGCGTATGGTGGACGTTTAGAGAGAACGTTGCATGCAATTATATTAAAACAAAACATATCAAGAATATGGGGGGACCTGGGAATCGAACCCAAGTCCCAAGGTTTGCCAGCGTTGCTTTCCACCATCTATGCTGCATTGTAACTTTGTAATGATAATAGATAATAATTAATATATAAAAAACAAAGCACTAATGCTATGGATCAAAGAAAACGCGCTAAATTTTAAACTACCCTATCACTTGGAGACAAGTCATCGTCTTCCCCATCCGTTCGCTTTTGGCCTGAAAAAAAACAGTTAGATAGCGGGGGTTTTAAACCCCCACTAAATAGTGCATACGAAAATAGCGAATAGAATATGGTGGCTCATAAATTAGGCGCGAGGTATGGAATCCATTGGTCATGATCTTCTGGTTCTAATGGCATGGGTCTCAGGTCTCAATTTTTCCATAAAAGTAAACCCCCAATTTCACAGTTTTGTAACCCTAGCAATCTTCCATGGTGATTTCGCGTATAGGCAAGCAAAACTCAATTAAACAATATGGTTAGCTTTAGAATGATAAGATTAACACAAAACAAGCATTAGAACTCAAAATCATGGCATGGATGATGAAATACGATTATGTAAAAAAGATGACACAGTCTGACTTCTAGTTACCAATTCTTGATGTTAGAGTTGATGATTTTGATTCAGACACGTTCCTTGAAGCCTCAGGAATGCAATGGGATAGTTTTCTTGCCTTGAAATGCTTTGGAACCACGTTTTCAGTTTTGGAATTTTTCACAAAAAGTTCAATGTTCTTCTTCAGCTTTTGGCGCAACCTTTTTTGGTCCTTAGGCATTAGGTTTGCATTAGTATATGTATGGGATCAGATTAGGGTTGAAAAATATGTCCAAATCCCTTTGCATTGATGGAATGAATATTTGATTTTCATGCATATTTTTCAAATCTTTTCCATGCATATTTGATACCAATCATGTACAATCTTCCCCATTTGAGTTGTGCACGAATCTTGAGTGAATCATGAGTGATTATACTGCATAAAAAGATTTGATCACATTGGCTTAGTATTTTTTCCACATTTTAATTAATTAAATGAATTAATTGTAATTAAAAATTCAAATAAATAATAAAAATGATGAAAAAAAATCCCCTTTGGGCCAAATGGTCGTGCACATGCTTTGGATGATGAATCTTGGAAGAAAATGTGGCCCATTAGCAATTTTAAGGCATTTGAAGCAAAGTTGACTTTTCAAAATACCCAAAAATTTCCCAACTTCCACAAGGCATATCTTGCTCAATTTTTAAGCTTTGATCATGTTCTTGGACATTTTGGAAAGGTCTTGAAGTCCTCTAACCAATGCCTTTGGTCCCATGTCATTTTGATTTACCAATCTCAAGTTATGGCCTTTGACTTAAAGTCCCTTTTTGTTGACTTTTGAAAATGACCTATAATGTTAAAATTGATAACTTTTTGTGAGAGCATTTCTTGGACTTGAAGTGTGAAGAGGAGTTGTAGGAAATGTCTTTCTATTCAAAATGAGCTTTGGATGGAATTTTTCTGATAAACCATGTGGAAGTTATGCCTTGGTCAAGTTACAGTTGACTTTTTCAACTATCCAAATATGGAAACTTTTGCATCTTGAGACTTTTTGAGCCAAGCTTTGAGAATCATGATCAAGAATTGATCAAATGATGTTTGTGGCTTCAAAATGAGATGTTGACCAAAAATTTGAACTTTTGACTGTCAAATGACCATTTTGCCCCTGCAATTGACTGTAGGGCAATTAGGGTTTTTGACTGTGCAATTTTGTGCTGTAAGTCTTGAAACTTGGTATGAGGATGCTTGACCATGTTTGTAGGCATGTGGGACTTGATTGGACCCTTGTAAACTTCAACTTCTTTGTCAGAACCAAAACCCTAGTTTTTGACTGTTAGGAGGCCTTTGAACTGTGCAACCCTTGGGGAATTTTGAAGCATGCTTTTGGAAAATCTTGAAGAATATGGGAGGGCAAATTTTGGGGTACAACTGTTGCCCCTGTTCAATCTTCTTAGACCTGAGGATGCAGATTGGCTGACGTGCCTTTCGTAATCCGAAGGTGGAAGATGATTGAACACTAGAGTGCCCAGAAATTTGCAATCACATAGTAGTGTGATGGTGGGAATGGGCTTATAGATGCCATTTGGAGATTTGATGGATAGGATGATGGGCTTATAGATGCCATCGGGATGTTGATCGCGTAAGAGATTCCTTAGCGAGAACTTGCGTACCTGAAAAAGAAAAATGATTACCTGACCTGTTACAGGAGCTGGTCTTCAGATTCTTTGTACAGATGTGTCCTGACTGGTTACAGGAGCTGGATCTGGATCTTCAAAAGGTGATGAATGAAGCAGGGATGGTTACTACCTCAACAGGAACGCTGAGAGAACCTGGGGACGATTACTACCTCAACAGGAACCTGAGAGAACCTTGGATGATTACTATCTCAACAGTAACGCTGAGAGAATCTTAGGCGACTTCAACCTCAACAGTAACGCTGAGAGAATCTTGGATGTCTTCTACTGAGTCTTTATCAGGAAAATATGTTAGGGGTCGATTTAACTGGACTAGAGAAGGCCTTTGACTGGATAAGAAACAGAAAAATCTTAGGGTCGATTTAACTGAACCGGTCTAGGTCTTGAAATCTTCAACTGGATAAGAAACAGGGAGATCTTAGGGTCGATCTGACTGAACCAGAGAAGGCCTTTGACTGGATAAGAAACAGCAAAATCTTAGGGTCGATTTAACTGAACCGGTCTAGGTCTTGAAATATAGTTGAGAACTTAACTGGATCTTTCCTGAAAGGTAAAGGTTAGTCATATGTCATGCATGATATGAATCAAGCAATGATGTTCTCAACATAAATGAGATTTGTAAGATATGATGCGTATATGCATGCTATAATGCATGGAAGTGCGATGTTTATGAATGTATGTTTGTCGTCTAGGAAAGTAAATCCTTGACGGGTGCCGGGAAGTCACTCCTGGGCTGATGTTGAAGAATAGATTTTTGCCTCCGCTGGGGATGATAGTTGCAAGAATACCGGTAGGAGAAGATGACTCCGTTGGGGAATGAACTTGGCGAATGGATTACTCTGCGGGGAGAAAAGTACTCTAGCGATCTTGTTGGGAAGCAATATTCTATGGGGAGAGAGGTACTTTGTTGAGTTATTGATAATAACTTGTTGGGGATACCCTTGTTGTGTTGGAAGTGTTAATAGACTTTGCTGGGGATAAGAAGACTTTGTCGAGGACGCTCTTTCCGTGGCTTTTGGCTGAGGATAACCCAGTTATATCCTGGTAGGGAAATAACTCTTTGAATAAAGCCGGGGGACGCGTTCGTGCTCTGTGAGGGATGAGCTTCCAGAATCTACTGGGGATAAGCTTGCTGCTGGGGGAGATGATTCAACCTTTCCTGGGGAAATCTTGATTGGACTCTCCTGGGGAAATTTTTGAACTGTAATTTTTGTAAGCTGAAAGAGGGAACCTATGTAGGGTTGCCTGATGATGAGCTCGTGTAAAACTTCATCTTTGGAAAGAGAGAACCTGTGTAGGGTTTACTGATGACGAGTCCGTGTAAAACTTCATCTTTGGAAAGAGAGAACCTGTGTAGGGTTTACTGATGACGAGTCCGTGTAAAACTACGTCTTTGGAAAGAGAGAACCTGTGTAGGGTTTCTGAGTGACGAGTCCGTGTAAAACTTCTGGAGGAACCGGTGTAGGGTTACCGCAGGGTAAGTTCGTGTAAAACTTCTGGAGGAACCGGGGTAAGGTTACCTTGATGATAAGTCCGCGTAAGACTTTTTCTGAAAGAAAAAGAACCGGTGTAGGGTTACTTGTGGATGAGTCCGTGTAAGACTTTGTCTGAAAGTTGAGAAGGAACCGGTGTAGGGTTACTTGATGATGATCAAATGGATGATTGTCCTATTTGGTTTCAGATATTGACCCATGATCTGGAATTTGTAAAGGTAGATGGTAATCATCTTTGTATTAACCTTTCCTTGGTACTTTGGTTGATAGAGCAACTGGATCGCTTGGACGACTCATTATTGCCCCTGTTTCTGAGGTGAGGGGAAAAGATACCTTGTGGAGGTGCTGGATGACTGCCGATCGACAAATCTTTCCTTTTGGTAGGCAAGTGACGAGATGCCGGGACATAGTCGTACGCTCTTTATCCCTAACTTTTGCCTGGACTGCCCTTTCGGGTTTTCAGTCCACCGGGATACCCATTTTTGCCCAAGCCGCCTTTTCAGGTTTTCGACTTGCCGGGTGTACAGATTTTTTTTCATTTTCATCCCTTGCTTTTGCCCGAACCCTTTTGGTTCGCCGGGAAGCCCTAATTTTTTGCCTAGGTATGTCAACCTAGAGGGTCTTTTATCGTGTGTAGTATCTTTTCGACTATGTCCACGCTCTTAGACTATAGGGAGGTGCCCCTGGCTGCTTGTGTTGCCATGCCACCAGAAGATCTTTGTTTGATCGGCCAATGCCCTAAGTGATGGAGATTTGCCCCAGGTAATAGACACTGATCATGCCATGCCCCTTGCTTGGAAGTGTTTCTTCCATTTGAGGTGACTCCTTTGTTGAGAAGACCTTCGTTCATCGGATATTCGTTGCGCAAAGTTCTCAGCTGTTCAAACAAATAATCATATGTAAACAATGTCATCTTAAGAATGCAAAACTTATGTTTGTCTTGAAATTTTTGAGAATGCATTTTTCAATAAAAGCAAGTGAGTTTCTTTTTTGTAAACTGTGATGTCAACTCGTTATTTTACAGCAAGCCTTAAGGAGTCAGGATACCTTTCGTAACAGTATGCTTTCTAACTAACCCATGCTTCAGCTAGGACTTTTGAGGGTTATAACGTGGCTTGGTTCACGGTTTAAGAAACAAAGGATAAAGGCTCAAATTATTTGTACCCACCCGTTCTTCGTGATGTTCTTCAAACCTAAGCTCAGTTGATCGTGCATTAGACCTTGATTGAATCTTTGTCCTGACGTTCCAATGATAGTTCAGATATTGATGATTTATTCTGAATAGGCAATCATCTCTTTTTTGGTGTTGAGGGTTTGTATGACCTCTTTCTCTTTCTTGATTTTGTTATCCCTGTTTTTTTTTCCTGAGTTGTTCTTTTGTGATTACAGTCAGCGGGATGGCCCAGTTTTGTAAGTCTCCTTCATAGGTTTTGACTTATTGGGCTTTTATTTTGATAGATAACAACTGCCTGTCTTTATGATTACCTGGAACCATCACTGTCTTTTTTTTCAGAGGGACTCTTTTGATGTCGTTCATTGTTCACCTGGATCAACTGAGAGAACTACCCTGCCCCAGGTTATGATTAAGGGTTTTAATTTTCGAAAAGAAAAACTCCTACTTCTTTGGCTCAGAGGGGTTAACGAGGGATTATCTTCCTTATAACTCCAGTGTTTAGGGATTTGAAACAATGCCTGTACTTCATCAGCGGGGTCTTGTTCAAAAGCATACTGTAAATTGTGGTATCATTTTCGTCATCCTCCCTCAAGAGGCTTAGAATTTTAGATCAAGAGTTGACATCACAAAAATATGAAAACAGTTTTAAGTATAGCAAACATAATTAATTCAAGACAGACGTGTGTAATGCATTCATGAAATAAGAGTTTAACATGATAATTGTTTATTTGAACAAGAAAAGAAAAAAAATACAACTTGAATTCAAATGGACAAAAATCTCTCAATCCTAGCCATCTTTTGGCAAAGGAGCAGTGGTCACAATGGGAGTCTCAGCAGGCTCGAATTCGATCTCCTTAGCGTCGATCATATTCTGGATCTTATACTTCAGCGCCCAACAGTCCTCAATATCGTGCCCCGGGCTATCAGAATGATAAGCACACCTCGCCTCTGGATTGTAGTTTGGAGAGGAGGTCTTGGGATTTGCAGGAGGGTTGATCACCGCAATCAGGTTCATTTTCAACATGTGCTGCAATGCTTGTGACCATGACATGTTGATGTTGGTGAATTGTCTTTTAGGCTCGTCCGACCTTCGCTGATTTCCCTTTGGTGATTGTCGGCGTGGTGCAGAACCAGAGATCATGACTGCCCCTGCATGTTGGTCATGACGACTCTTTTGACTGTATGCAGCATTAGATTCCTTCTTTCCCATGTAAGGCTTTTTGTGAGTATCAGAAGGTGTGGCCTCTTGGATCTTCCCGGCCTTGATACCAGCTTCAATTCTTTCCCCAGTCAGAATGAGGTCGGTAAACCCTACAGATGAATTACCAATGAGATGATTGAAGAACGGCCCGGATAGGGTCCCCAAGAACATATCAACGAGTTCCCGGTCAGTTAGAGGTGGTTGTACCCTCCCAGCAAGGTCTCTCCATCTCTGTGCATATTCTTTGAAACCTTCTCCCGATCCTAACGACATACCCTGGAGTTGGGTACGTGTATGAGCGAGGTCGGCATTATACTGATACTGCTTGTAAAAAGCAGTAGCCAACTCCTCCCAGTTACGAACCTTGGTTCCATCCAACTGATAGAACCATTCGAGATGAGTCCCTGAAAGACTCTCCTGGAAGAAGTGGATCCACAAGTTCTTGTCCACAATGTATGGTTGAATCTTCCGCACATAAGATCTGAGATGCAGCCTGGGACAGGATGCCCCATCATACTTAGAAAAAGAAGGAACCTTGAATTTATGTGGGATCACCACACCAGAAGATAGACCCAGGTCTCCGAAATCCAACCCAGGCACTTGTTGAATTTCCAGGCATTCAGACGATCCTCTAGTTGTTTGTACCGGTCCTCAGCTGGAGGGTACTGCTCATCATTGAACTTCGTCTCGTTGTCAGAGACCACTGGACTAGGCACCTCTCTCTCATGGTGACTTCCTTCCCCCACAGATGGAGTGGTCCTCTCAGCTTCATTCTGTAGTGTGTTCCCAGATCTGCGTCTAGGGTTGAACAAAACAGTCCTCTTGTTCTTCTTCTTCTGAATCAGAGTCTTCAATTCCTTTTGACCCTGGGCTAGACTCATAATCAACTCCTGGAACTGGGCATTCTGGGCCTGGAGGGCCTTGATAGTTTGTCCCTTGAATGATTCAGGATTCATGATGACTGCTGAAATAAACAGCGAAGAAGGTATGTGACCTGCAACAAGTGTACCTGTAATGCAATGATATGTATGATATGCATGCAATGTTTTCAAGGACCTCGCGGGGTAAACAAGAAAACTGTTAGAATTTGAATTTTGTAGCTTGATGGAAGGCACTGTATGTTGTTGAGAGTCCTTCTTCAAGGGTCAAAGGCTCACCATATCCAGTGGGTCATAGCCTCTGACAACCTTGGCTAGAGGAAAATAAATCCTCTTTGCCCCTTACTAGATGTTTGATTTATCATGACCTGCATCACAAGCCCTTGAGGTCCTTGAAATGGGTTAGTCCTTATGTAGGATGTGTGCAATGGTATGATGTTATGATGCATGGGGTAATGTAAGTAACCCTGTTATGAGTCCCAATTAAGGACTGCAAACCAAAACCTGCAAGAAACTTAGTAAACCCTGTTATAAGTCCCAATTAAGGACTATAAACAAAACCTGCAAGGAACTCAAGTGTCAGTTAACAAGCGTGCAAATAGTCAAGTTGGAAAGCATACAAGTCACACAAGAGAAACCCTTAGAGTTTAGGCCAGCATGAGGTCTGGGTATTACCCTCTTGAAGTTGGTGGGCTCAACCTGTCCTATTAGAAGTAACCGGGTTCTAAGGGTCCCAATATCACTGGATTGCTTTCATTATTCATCGTTTCGATTTAGCCACTGAACTGGCGACCGAAATATTCCAGGAAAGTAACCCTTAATTGGATGTAGTATCGAGTATCAACCAACCTCGGACTGCACCAAAGTCAGTTATCTCACTACCCTAAAGAGGCCAAGATAGTTCAATTAAGGTTCCTAAGGTCTGTTGATGCTTCACGACACCACGCGGAGGCCCCGTACTCTCCTTGACTGAACTCAAGGGTTACCGGTACACACCAAAGTGCCACATCAACATAGCAGACTGTTTCAACCATGTCAGTATACCCCGCACAGTTCCCTCACAGCCTTGTTGCTACTTTCTAAGAAGGTATCCCCCAGATCCGGGTTAGGATCTATAGAACTCCCAAGACAATCCCACAATTTAAAGCAAGCAGATCAATACAATTGAAAACACAGTTATGAACTAACCCTAAGGTACACCTCACTTTATAAAGATAGTCCCCAGTAGAGTCGCCAGTTCTGTGATCGGTGGATCTGGAACTGACTGTTTAACGCTGGTTCGCGAAATGTCGCGGAAGCAAGAGTCGCCACCGTCTTTTATTTTCTCCAAATGGAAAGGACAAAAGCACAGAAAAATTCCTTATAGAGATTGCTCTCGGTTCGGGAGGTAGATTATAGAAAGGGAAGGTGTTAGCACCCCTTCTATCCATGGTTATCCATGGGCTCTTAGATACTTGCTCATTTGTGTTTTCAAAAATGGTTTGTTTGCTTTTCAATGTGGGTTTAAAAAAAAGTTTCTTTGAAAATTCCAGTTCGACTCTTGTATCGGTCCTCAAGAGTGTTTAAAAAATTGCTTTCGAAAGCTTTTGAAAAGGTATCGGTGTGAAAAGTATTTTTGAATTTTTGTTTTGAAATTAGAGCAAGTATCTAGAGTCGTCTACCTACCCTAAGGAATTCGTCTGTGTAAATGTCCTTAAAGTAGTGCCATCCCACCATTGAGAGGTAGGTAGCACCACCATTGGAGATGTTCGGGTCAATTCGAAGTTCGGGACATGGTGATCACCAGAGCAATAGGAAGATACCTTAGAAGCTACCCTCATGCCAGGTTCCCGGATCATGAGGACTTACTAAGACATCCTCTACTCGACGATCACCTTTCGAGGGGCAAGGCAACAGTGAGGCGTACCCTAGGGGTGGTGTGTAATTTGTGTGTCGTTTTCAGATATTTTGTCTTGTTCATGTCATGGGTGATCTACGCTTTTGTTTTTATTTTAACATTCATTCTTGCATGCAATTTATTAGCAGTTAAAAAGTTGCGAGAAATATAAAGTTCCTAAACTATTACAAAGGCGCGGGTCCACATCGCCAAATTAAATCCAGGACCCGATTTGACATAAAATAAAGTAAAGTGCGAGAAATATAAATATCGAATTTACATGGCTTTGGGAGAATTACATAAAAGAAGGAAATAAAGTAAACGCGCGAATTGGAATTACGATCGAAGGCGAGGGCGTTGGACCCTTTTTAACAAAATTAAATTATGATTAACAAATTAATTAAATTAAAGTAAAAAGAAAAGATTTTTGAGTTTTTGTATTTATGGATTTTTAATAAGAGAATTAAATGAAATTAAAAAAATTAATTAACCCTAATTCTAACTATTTTTATTTATTAAGAAAAAATATTAAAATTGAACCTAAAATTAAACATAATTAATTAATGCAATTTTATTTACAAGAAAATAATTAATAATTAATAATGATAAAAGAAAAGAAAAAGATAAAAGTAATTAAAACCTAATTCTACAAATTTTAAATTTATTAAGAAAATGTTAAAGTTAATCCTAGAATAAAAACTAATTAATTAATAAGACTTTATTTACAAAAAATAACATTAAATGAAATATATTTTAATTTTTATGACTTTCTGATTTTTTTATTTTTTTTTTATGTTATGAAAATATTAATTTAAAGAATTAAAACTAATCAAAACAAATAAAATAGAAAAAATACAAAAGAATGAAAGATCAAACCAATGGGGGGTTCTGTCCCAAAACTGGAGGTTAAGTTGTAGCAATCAGGCCCATCTTTGGAGGCCTTTTTTTGACTTTTCCTGGAAGCGTGCATGTGCATTGACTGGTGTCCATGGTATTCATCAAATCAGGACCCTTGGATGGGAGTCATTGGCCATGTGGCATGCTGAGATTGTGGGCGTATGGTGGACGTTTAGAGAGAACGCTGCATGCAATTATATTAAAACAAAACATATCAAGAATATGGGGGGACCTGGGAATCGAACCCAGGTCCCAAGGTTTGCCAGCGTTGCTTTCCACCATCTATGCTGCATTGTAACTTTGTAATGATAATAGATAATAATTAATATATAAAAAACAAAGCACTAATGCTATGGATCAAAGAAAACGCGCTAAATTTTAAACTACCCTATCACTTGGAGACAAGTCATCGTCTTCCCCATCCGTTCGCTTTTGGCCTGAAAAAAAACAGTTAGATAGCGGGGGTTTTAAACCCCCACTAAATAGTGCATACGAAAATAGCGAATAGAATATGGTGGCTCATAAATTAGGCGCGAGGTATGGAATCCATTGGTCATGATCTTCTGGTTCTAATGGCATGGGTCTCAGGTCTCAATTTTTCCATAAAAGTAAACCCCCAATTTCACAGTTTTGTAACCCTAGCAATCTTCCATGGTGATTTCGCGTATAGGCAAGCAAAACTCAATTAAACAATATGGTTAGCTTTAGAATGATAAGATTAACACAAAACAAGCATTAGAACTCAAAATCATGGCATGAATGATGAAATACGATTATGCAAAAAAGATGACACAGTCTGACTTCTAGTTACCAATTCTTGATGTTAGAGTTGATGATTTTGATTCAGACACGTTCCTTGAAGCCTCAGGAATGCAATGGGATAGTTTTCTTACCTTGAAATGCTTTGGAACCACGTTTTCAGTTTTGGAATTTTTCACAAAAAGTGCAATGTTCTTCTTCAGCTTTTGGCGCAGCCTTTTTTGGTCCTTAGGCATTAGGTTTGTATTAGTATATGTATGGGATCAGATTAGGGTTGAAAAATATGTCCAAATCCCTTTGCATTGATGGAATGAATATTTGATTTTCATGCATATTTTTCAAATCTTTTCCATGCATATTTGATACCAATCATGTCCAATCTTCCCCATTTGAGTTGTGCACGAATCATGAGTGAATCATGAGTGATTATACTGCATAAAAAGATTTGATCACATTGGTTTAGTATTTTTTCCACATTTTAATTAATTAAATGAATTAATTGTAATTAAAAATTCAAATAAATAATAAAAATGATGAAAAAAATCCCCTTTGGGCCAAATGGTCGTGCACATGCTTTGGATGATGAATCTTGGAAGAAAATGTGGCCCATTAGCAATTTTAAGGCATTTGAAGCAAAGTTGACTTTTCAAAATACCCAAAAATTTCCCAACTTCCACAAGGCATATCTTGCTCAATTTTTAAGCTTTGATCATGTTCTTGGACATTTTGGAAAGGTCTTGAAGTCCTCTAACCAATGCCTTTTGTCCCATGTCATTTTGATTTACCAATCTCAAGTTATGGCCTTTGACTTATAGTCCCTTTTTGTTGACTTTTGAAAATGACCTATAATGTTGAAATTGATAACTTTTTGTGAGAGCATTTCTTGGACTTTAAGTGTGAAGAGGAGTTGTAGGAAATGTCTTTCTCTTCAAAATGAGCTTTGGATGGAATTTTTCTGATAAACCATGTGGAAGTTATGCCTTGGTCAAGTTACAGTTGACTTTTTCAACTGTCCAAATATGGAAACTTTTGCATCTTGAGACTTTTTGAGCCAAGCTTTGAGAATCATGATCAAGAATTGATCAAATGATGTTTGTGGCTTCAAAATGAGATGTTAACCAAAAATTTGAACTTTTGACTGTCAAATGACCATTTTGCCCCTGCAATTGACTGTAGGGCAATTAGGGTTTTTGACTGTGCAATTTTATGCTGTAAGTTTTGAAACTTGGTATGAGGATGCTTGAACATGTTTGTAGGCATGTGGGACTTGATTGGACCCTTGGAAACTTCAACTTCTTTGTCAGAACCAAAACCCTAGTTTTTGACTGTTAGGAGGCCTTTGAACTGTGCAACCCTTGGGGAATTTTGAAGCATGCTTTTGGAAAATCTTGAAGAATATGGGAGGGCAAATTTTGGGGTACAACAGCGGGATATGAAGATTTTGATGGTGTTGACATCTATGAGTTGGTTAGGATTTGAAAACAAAACCATCCCATAGATGAGGAGATCCAAAATTTCCTCAAAGGCTTTCAAGTCCAAGGAATTCCAACAATTTTGGGCTTTCTCAAATAGGAACTTTGCTAGGAAACCTTTGACATCACTCCTTGTATCCCAATGAGTTGTGACATCAGATGAGTGCAAGTGTAGATCTTGAGCAATCTCTTCTGGATTTGGGTCTCTTTCTGTACTGTTGAAAGGTAGTTGATTGAGAATGGGAATCCTCAAGAGTTGGGAGAATTCTTTCAAAGTAGGCACAAGTTGATAGTCGGGAAATGTGAAGCAATGGTGTAAAGGATTAAATAACTGAAAGAGCACCTTCATCATATCCTCATCTATGTTAGAGGTGACCAAGTTGAGTAGGCGACCATGTTTCTCGGTGAATGGAGAGTTTTCAGGAATCCTTGAAGCTAGCTTCTTAAGTTGTGGAGGGATCCTTACAAGGTTGACTTGAATAGTTTTCCTGCGAAGTGAATCCATATCCTACAAAATAAGAACAAAGATGAATCCAAAAATCCTTGAAATGGTTAGTGGATGTATATGATGTTCATGATGTTCATGATGTTCATGATGTTCGTGATGTTATGTACAAGTATGCATATACAACAAAACAAACAAATCCTTAGGTTTAGGCTTGCATGGAGTTTTATAGGTAAGTACCCTCTTGAAGTTTAGTTGGCTTAAACCTGTCCGAGTAATAGTAACCGGGTTCTAAGGAGCTCAATATCGCTGGTTTGTTTCCTTGGTCATTGTTTCAGTGTAAGCCTCTTTAATGGCGACCGAAATATCCCAAGAAACCAAACCTCAATGAGTGTAGTATCGAGTATCTACCAACTTCAGACTGCACCAAAGCCGGTCATCTCACTACATCCTAAAGGCCAAGTTGGTCAAGTAAAGGTTCTAAAAGTTCATTAGTGCTTTATGACATCACTCAGCGGGCCCTTTTCTCTTTGATTAACTCAAAGGCTACCGATACCCACAAATATGTCTCACTAACATAGCTATTTCTTAGACCATGTCGGTATACCCCACACAGTTTCCACAATGTATTGCTACTTACCTATAATGTATCCCAAATCCGGGTAAAGGATTTAAACCCAAACAAAGAACCATAATGTAAAGCATATAAGTCAAACAATGTAAGCAAATAAATGTGATCTATCCCTAAGGGAACCTCACTTTTAGAATTTTCCCCAATAGAGTCGCCAGTTCTGTGATACGGTGGGAGAACTGACTTTTTGTTTCGCGTTTGATCGCAAATGTTGCGAATAGCAAGAGTCGCCACCGACTTTTCTTTTATCCAACAAGGAAAGGTTAAAAAGCACAGGAAAGACCTTTAGAGATGTTTTCTTGAGTTCGGGGGGTAGGTTATGAAAGGGAAAGGTGTTAGTACCCCTTTCATCCATGGTTTTCCATGGGCTCTTAGTTGCTTGCTAGATCACTGGCTTTTGTTTGAAATGTGCTTTGTGATGTGGGTTTTTAAAGTATTTTGAAAATGTGACTTTGTAATGGTTCTCGTTTCTATAAGAACGCGTACAAAGTGTTGTTTTGAAAATAGTTCAAAGAGGTGTTTGTGGAATGTGTTTTTTGAAAGTGATTTTGAAAAGGGTGTCTTTGTAATGGCTCTCGTTTCTATAAGAACGCGTACAAAGTGTTGTATTTTGAAAATGTTTCAAAATGAGAGTGTTGGTGTATAAAATGTTTTTGTTGTAAGCAAGTGAGCAACTAGGAGCAAATCTACCTACTCAAAAGGTCTTTAGTGTTCTTTTCCTCTTCCTTTAGATATTGCTATCTTTATCATTGTTTTGGTAAGAAGCCCCATCGTTGGATGTGAAGGGACGGGCACAGGACGTTTTTGTATAGTCATAGAAGGAAACTTATAGGACGTTTTAGCAATGTCATTTTAGGGACTAGATCGTTTACCGAAGGCAACATCAAGGGTCATCGAGGGACTACGATCTTTTATCGAGGGTCTTTGCTAAAACGCCCATATTCGAGGGACATGACTATTTTTCGATAGGCAACAAAGTGGTATTACCCTAAGGGTGATAGTGTGCAAGTGTGTTTGATTGCATACATTTTGTCTTGTATTTAAGAGTTATCTATTTGTTGGTTTTATCTTGTCATACATTCTAATTACTAGCAATATATGAAAGCAAAAATAAAATGCGGAAAATAAAATCCTAAGCCATTACATCTTGAGGGGGATGGGGGTTCAATTTGCAAATAGGGATGAAATAAATGTCTAATTATTACAACCACATCGAACTAATGGGCAGTAATGAAAAATATATGCACAAACAGTATAGAAAATGGGAGAAACTGCTTTTTGAACCATTATGTGTCGACACATGTTGTTATGCATTGACACATGACCTTTCCTTGCTCCTGTAAAGAAAAATCAGCTCAGTATGAGTCGACACATAATAGGATGTGTCTACTCATACACCTTCTTTGTGTCGATGCATACGCATTTTGTATCGATTCATGGACTTTTCAACCTTCTGTTTTGGGACCTGGGATCAGTATGAGTCGATGCACGGGGTTTATGTGTCGATTCATACCCTGTTTTTTACTAGGATGAGTCGACACATGTGTGTATTTGTCGATACATACTGCGTTTTTCTGCCTTAAACATTACTTTATTGTCCATACATGGCAGTTTACAACATATGATTGATAAATATAAACAGCAAGCAAACAGTTAGTTAAAATGGGGCAACAATTACTACATCTTATCTTCAAGAATAAATCATTAATGATGTATGAAAAATTACCAAGTCAAGAAGACTTACCTGGAAACTACACTTGGTGTTTGAAATCTGAATACTTTTCAAGATGTTGTGAGGGCTTCAATGAATCTCCAGGCAACTTGTTCCAAATTTTTGAAACTCAGTCAAGGCTTGTTCCAAACTGTTGAAACCCATCCAAGTTGTACAGTGTTGTTTTTATGTTTGGATGGTGAGGATAATGGCACTAACAGAATCTGTTTTAGTGTTTTTACACTCTATATGTGCTAAGGTGTTTGGTTTATGGGAGAGTTTGTAAAATGGATTGAAGTTCCATTTTGAATGAGATTAGAGCTGGTTTCTTTCTGAATGAGTCAAAGTTACAAAGAACACTATTTTTCTGTTCAAAACTCTCTCTTCTCTCCAAAAATTCTAACCCCAATGTCTTATGAAACAGTTCCTTTTGTAGACCCTTGACTGAGGTTTATGGGGAAATAAAATAAGTCATTTTGAATTCTTCTTTTGCCTACTGTTTTGATACTTTATTCACACAATTTTCTTTTGCCATTTTGGTGCAATTTCGGGGCTGTTGTGATGGAGGTTGGTGCAGACTGCATAGAGCAGGTTTGGACTGTATAGGACAACATATGCAGATTTGTGGTGCAACATAGCACAAGGTTTTTTGCAGGACAACAATGGAGCAGACTTTTGGGGTGTTGGGATAATGCAGCATATCATGCTTTGTTCAACTTGGACAACAAAATTTGTAGTATGAAACAAATTTGGTCTTGTGGAGTATTTTATGCACATGGTATCAAGGACAAAACATTGTGGCAAAGTTTTTTTTTTTGAGTTAAATAGAAAAATCCAAACAAGACATAGTTTTAGAATTTGTAAAATTTGCAAAAATGTCACTTGGTAACAACTTGAATTATTTGCCTCATTTTAAAATATTTGGAATTGTAGTAAAATGTCACGAGGCAAATGAAATTAACAAGTATAGAAAATACTTAGAAAATTTTCAAAGTCTTGCAAAAGTTGGATTTTTGATTCTCTTGATTTCTTTGATGATCAAATTTCACCTTTTGGACGTCTTGACGCAATGTGATTTTTGGGACTCAAATTTGGTCCAAAAGTCCAAGTTTGATTTTTTAGTGTGCTTTTGACCATTTTGCCTTTGTGAATGACTTACTTTGAAAATTTGTAATTCAAGGCTTGAAATTGGATGGAAGCAAACCCGAGGGTCCAGGGTGATCTTTTTTGAGAGATTTCTTGAGAAATGAGAAGGAAAATTTTGAGGTACAACACTACGGTTCATTAGAACTTGTGTAGCGCAGAAGTGAAATTAATTTTCTTCTAATGTCTTGGCCATGCCATCCATCAAAAGCAGAACTTGTTTGTTAAATACTAAAAATAAAAAAACATTAGAGTATCAAAATTATTCATATAAATATACTTATTTGTTTTCATCAAAACTCTAAGATAATATTGCAGAACCAAATCTTGTTCTTACAATCTCCCCATTTTTGATGATGACAAAACTATGTATTTTGATGACACAATTTTGTTCATATAATCAGAAAAAGTAAAAATAAAAAGGTAAGGAATACTTATCCTTTTTATGAAACTCCCTTTGAGTCAGTGACTTGATGAAGATCAAATATCCTGACTCCGGACCTTTTGAGTAGACCTCACCCTGGTTCTAATAGATCAGATATTGAGATCTTGAGAGTCTTGACTCTAGATGCCAATGAAAATGAAATCAATTGAAATCTTGAAACTTTAATGTGACTGAAATAGCTTCCAGATTCTAAATTCTTGGAGTCTGATTCCAAATTTTAATTCTTTGATTCTGATTCTAGATTTCAATTCTTCGAGCAAAGTCTGAAGCCAACAGGTTAGACATAAGCCTTGCATAATGATTTTAGATCTTTATCTTTAATCACATTTCTCATTTCCTTAAAAAGAAAGCAATTCTAACAGAAACCGAATTTTAACTGGGTTAGAACGTAAGCAGCTCTTTTTAGAGAATATTTTTCAGAACTTGATTATTGAAATCAAAATTACGTTCATTTAATTATTCCCCCTTTTTGTCATAATCAAAAAGGTAGTTATGTGTGAAAAACATAAAAAACCAGAAGAAGATAACAAGTAAGAAAAGAAGTGATAAGCTGATAAGTGCAAAAGTGTAGTTATTTTGTATATACTTTTTGTTGCGCTTATCGATTCTTTATTATTAATATCGGTTGAATAACTCAACTTTGTGTATAAATATGTTTAGTTTGAGTATAATTTGTTTTCGTGTATAAAGTGTATCATTTGATTAAGTTTTCTATATGTTTTGTAGGTATTTGAGCATCGTTGGAGCAAGAGGAATAAAGTTCCAAGATGCATTTTTGGATCAATAAAGGAATAAGGCGAAGATTGGAGCCAAAGGAAGTTATGCAGGAAAGCAACATAAGTTGCTAGGCTGTCATGTGTCACAGAGCGAAATGCTTGTCGTCGGGCGACAGTGGGCGAGAAGAGCCAATTTTGATGTTGCCTCTGCCTTGCTTCACGTATAGGTCGCCAGAAGAAAATAAGGAGCTTCGTCTGGCGAAGCATTGTGTCACTGGGAGATGTTTAGATATTTGTTTCAGTTGAAGACGTGACTTATCCTGGGCCAAGTGAATAAGAGTCATCGTCGGGCGACACTTTTATGTCGTCGGGCGACACTTTTATGTCGTCAGGCGATTCTCGCAGAACACATTTTCTTTATATTTTCATTTTGGGGTGGATGGTTTTTGGGGTATTTGTTCCCAATTCCATCACCTTCATTTTTGATAGTTAGAGCTTAGGCAACTAAATTTGTGACTTGCAAATGGATGATCTGGGGTCGTGAGCTTGATGGATCATGTTTGACACCGCGAGAAATCTGGTTTCTTCTCCTCTTCCTCTCTTTGTAACCATTATTTGTTGGATATTGTATGTAACTTTACCTTGATTATATATATATATATATATATATATATATATATATATATATATATATATATATATATATATATATATATATATATATATATATATATATATATATATATATTTATTGCTCATGGTGTTGTATGAAACTTTCTTTACAAATCTTTATTGATGTTTATCCTTGTTAGCTTGCTAAGTGTTTAGGTTTGAGTTGTTGCAGAGATGGACAGATTGAATCAAGATTTAGGATGAATATCTATTGGGATTAGACTCTAGAGATATATTTATGCTTAGTAATCACTTAGGTATCGACTTTTAATGCCTCCGTGTTGTTTTATGTTATGCTGAGAGATCGTCGACATGGAGCGACACAGTTGATATCTTGCTCTGTGTTAGAAATGACCTCTGCGTGAGCGATACATGATGATATTGACGAGTAGTTATGGTTAAGTACAACTGGGTAGTAAGTTTAAGTATTTGATGGGATAGACGAAATATAAATTCGAGTTTTCTATCTTATTCGAATGATGAAATTCTTCTTGTGTATAACTTTTAATTTCAGCACTTTACATACAAAACCATTCTATCCAAAACTCATTAATAAGAGAATTGTCGAACGGAAATTCAATAATTAATCTCTATGGACACAATATGATATAACCTAAATATCACCTGGTAAATTAATAACTTACTTTTTGTTGCTTGTCGCTTTACCGCTCCAACATAAGCTAAAAGAAGACTTCATTAAATTCAAAAGATTACAACAGAAGGAGAAACAATATAATGAAGACACATCACAATTCCCATCAAATATAGCATTGGCTCTGATGAACGGGTTCCTTCAAACAGTTTCAATAACATCAGCTAACTCAAACAATTCAAATAATACACATCCATAAGGAATAAATGATTTATGGGAGTTTATGGATACAAGGATTGATAGCTACAAATGATTAAATATTATTGCCGAAAGATGAATCAAAATAATCTTGTAAAGGCAATAAAGAAGACATATATCCCTAGGAAAAACTTTATGAAGATTTCCCCCTTTGGGATGAAGGTTTTTCAATAAGAACTGAAACCAAATTTTTACAAGCGGTTTCAAATGATCTAAAGGGGCTCATATCTAAAGGGAGAATTAGGAACTCTTGGAAAGACATAAGAATTCATGTAGGAGTTGGGTAATAGTGGACTCTAGAAGACTACATCAATTTGGAGGAGCGAGGGATGGTAATCGGAATACCAAAGATATGAGAATGAATGAAGTTTCCATCGGGACTGACAAAAACATGTAGCCATAAATTCTTCACAAGGTTAGGATAAATAGGGCCTCTAATCATTGTTAAATACCCAGACTATCCTTAATTTTAAATAAAACCGTTGATGAAACCATCATCAGACACACAATTGGGTTTTTTCTCTTTGATTACTTCGAGAAAATTTTCCTCTTCTCGAAAGGTTCTAACAGCCACGGTATGCAGAAAAGCTTGAAGAAAAGAAACGGTTAAAGATGATACAAGGATAAGGACTTCATGAAGGACTATAGATGATAGGAGATATAAATAGTCAGCCAAGTCGTTCCAGAAATGAGACAATTGAAGCACTCAAAGGAATTAATTTCGAGAGAGAGAATTAAATGACGTCACAGACTGCTAAAAGTAGAGAATGAAAAGAGAAGTAGATCAAAGTTAAGATATAAGAACACGAGAACACTTAATTAGAGCCTGGCAGGGAAGATCTTAGTAGTCATATCAGATAAAACATAGTAATACGATACAAAACAATTGTTCCAAAGACATAAAAGATAGGAGTAGTTAATAAGTGTAATCTTGATTAATCAATTCCAAGAAAAATAATTGTTCATGAATTGCCTAGGTAGAGTATGATAGAAACCAAGTCTATTTAGGTGATGCGTTTGATATTCTCAGCATCTGGAAAAACCACGTAGATTTCCATCTGATCAGAGACATTTTTGACGGAGATATCTTTTGATGACTGAGGTAAAAGAAATTAGAAGGCCTTTGATTGAGTCAAAATCATATCACTTTAGACTAAGACTAAAACACGTTTGATTCTAATGACCTCTTACTCTGGACAAAGATCCATTTTCATATTCTTTATAATAAATAAAAATCTATCTTCATCTAAGGGTTTTGTAAAAATATCATCCCACTGATGGTCTATATCTATGAATTTTAAAGATAAGATCCCTTTTGAACATAGCCTCTAATAAAATGATGTTTGATTTCTATGTGTTAATCCCTAGAGTGTAAGATAGGATTCTTACTCAAGCAAATAACAACAGTATTGTCATAAAATATAGGAATGTTACTCTCATAAATCTGATAGTCTTCCAGCTGATTCTTCATCTAGAGCATCTGAGTGTTATATAGTGTTGTTGAGATATACTATGCTTCTGCAGTTGAGAGAGAAATTGTTGATTGCCTCTTGCTTGACCATGATATCAGATTCTTGCCTAGAAACTGACAATTTCCAGAAGTACTTTTCTTCTCCATTCTACCTCCAGCGTAATCTGCATCACAAAAACCAGAAAGAGTGTACTCTGATGTTTTCTCATACATCATGCCAAGGTTAGTGGTTCCTTTAAGATACCTTAGAATTCTCTTAGCGGAAACTAAATGAGATTCCCTAGGATCATATTGGAATATAGAACAAATATGAACAATGAATAAAATATCAGGTATAGATGTAGTCAGATACAGAAGAGAGCCTATCATACCATGATACAGATTCTGACATACCTTTCCACTTACCTATTCTTTCTCAAGAATACATGTTGGATGCATTAGAGTCTTTGCTACAATGAAGGTTGTCATGTTGAATTTCTTCAAAAGTTCTTTGGTGTACTTACTTTGATGAATGTAAGTAGCCTCTAGTTTTTGATCAATCTGGATTCCTAGAAAGAACTTCAGTTCTCTCATCATGCTCATTTCAAACTCATCCTGCATTAACTTAGAGAATTCCTCGCAGAGGGATGGATTAGCAGAACCAAAAATAATATCATCAACATAAATTTGAACATCATTTTTGAAGGTTTTACATAAGAGTGTAGTGTCAACCTTTCCTATGGTAAACTTATTTTCTAAAATAAATTACTCAATCTGTCATACCAAGCTCTGGGAGCTTGTTTTAAGCCATAAAGATATTTCTTTAGTTTAAAAACAAGGTATGATTTCTCATAATTTTCAAAGCCAGAAGGTTGTTTGACGTACACTTATTCTGAAATATAACCATTCAGAAATGCACTATTAACATCCATCTAATAAAGGATGATGTCATGATTTATAGAAAAACAAACTAGCAAACGAGTAGCTTCTAACCTGGAGATTAGTGCAAATGTTTCTGTGTATTCTATCCCTTCTTGTTGACTATAACCTTGTGCAACCAGTCATGCTTTGTTTCTGACAACTTCACCTTTCTCATTGAGTTTGTTTCTGAACACCCATTTGGTTCCGATGACATGGACACCTTTGGGTTTCTAAACAAGATCACAAACATCATTATTTGAGAATTGGTTGAGTTCTTCTTCCATATCCATAATCCAATCTTTATCTAGAAGGGCTTCCTTAATAGATGTAGGTTCTATTAAAGAAACTAAACCCATCATCACTTCATTAGAAGGTTTGAGAGTTGATCTTGTTCTGACTGGATCACCTTTACTTCCAAGAATGAGATCTTTAGGATGGGAGGATGTGATTTTGTTCTTCCTTGGTTGAGGTTGATCAGAAGGATTATTAACAACATCAAAAGAAGGAGCTTTTAATTCTTTATCTTCTTGAATCTTCTCTTTTGGCTCAACAAATGTTATAGTTACATCTGCTAGCTTTTCACACAACTTTGACTTTTCATAGTTAGGCTTATCATCGAATCTGACATGGATTGATTCCTCCACAGTTCATGATTCTCTGTTATAGATTTTGAAGCCTTTAGAGCATTCAGAGTATCCTAACAACAGACACTTTTGTGCCTTAGAATCAAACTTACCCATATTCTATTTAGTGTTCAACATATAACATATACATCTAAATGGATGGAAATAAGAAATGTCGGGCTTTTTATTATTCCATAATTGATAAGGAGTCTTACTCAAAATAGGTCTTATGGAGATTATATTTCAAATATAACACGTTGTATTCACTGCTTCCGCCCAGAAGTGCTTAGCCATCTGAGTTTCTTTGATCATGGTGTGAGCCATTTGTTTCAGTGTTCTATTTTTCCTTTCTACAACCACATTTTGTTGTGAAGTTCTAGGGCAGGAGAAATCATGGACTGTGTTATTTGAATCAAAGAGTTTTTCAAAATCTTTGTTTTCAAATTCTCCACCATGATCGCTTCTAACTCAGATTATTTTGCAATCTTTTTCATTTTGCACTTGGGAACAGAAGGAAGCAAATACAGAGTGTGACTCATCCTTATGTTTCAAGAATTTTACCCATGTCCACCTGCTATAATCATCAACGATGACAAGTCCATATTTCTTACCATTGATAGAAGTAATTTTCACTGGTCAAAATAAGTCGATGTGAAAGAGTTCTAATGGCCTAGAAGTAGAAACAATCCTTTTAACTTTGAAAGAGGTTTTTGAAAATTTTTATTTTTGACAAGTTTAACAAAGAGCATCTGAATTATACTTCAGATCGGGCAAGCTATGACTAATCCAAGTTTATTTAGTTGAGAAATTTTTCTCATGCTAACATGACCCAAACGTCTGTGCTAGACCCATTGTTCTTGCTGAACAGTCAGAAGACATTTTACATTTTGATTTTTCAAATATGATAATCTTATTTTGTAAATATTACTCTTCCTCTTTCCATTGAACAAAACAGAGCTATCCTTCTGCCTAACTGCTTTATAGGACGTTTGATTAAAAATGACGTCATAACCATTGTCACTAAGTTGGCTAATTGACAAGAGGTTATGCATTAGACCCTTGACTAAAATAACATTGTTAATAAAAGGGAGTTTACCATTACCAATAGTTCTAGAGCCAATGATCTTTCCCTTTTGGTTGCCTCCGAAACCGGCAACACCTCCAGACTTAAGTTCCAAATTTTGGAACATATGCCTTTCTCCTGTCATGTGTCGTGAGCATCCACTGTCTAGGTACCATGACTGGTGTTTCAGTGGCACCATCAAGGACATCTGCAACATAGATTATCTGATCTTTAGGTGCCCATTTTCTGGGTCCTTTCTTGTTAGCAGTTTTAGAGGTTCTGGCACCTTTGGAATTTTGTGTAACAGGATAATCATGTGAAATTTGTGCATGATACTTTGGTTTAGAAGTTTCCTTATGTGTCTGTGTTTGTGCTATAGTAGTATCTGAATTGTCTTGTTCTCCATATTTCAAATTTGTGCCAGCAAGCACAAAATATTCAGAAAGAGGTTTTGGTTTGACATTCAGAGTCTCATCAATTTTCTTTGATGGTCCTTGTTGTACCCCAAAATTTGCCCTCTCATTTCTCAAGGCATTTTCTCACAAGAATTTTCAAAAGCTCAACATTTGCACAAATACAAAGCATACAAAAAGGGAAAAACAGATAAAAAATTAATTTTGACAAAATTGAAGAAAATCAAGCTTGCTTCGACTCATTCATCCCTCGATAGAACACTCTGGCTTCTTCGACGCAACCTTGATTCACACGCTTTGACTGAATATGAGGCCTCCTGCATGCAAGCCTTAATTCAGGGAGCAATAACCTTCTGCGGGTAAGCTTCGATTGGGAAAGGATTACCTTCTCACAAAGCTTCTATCAGGGTATGGTTTCCTTTCAAGACAACATACGTCGAATCCAACTCTGGACCCTTTCATGCATCCTTTGGTCCACAAGCTTCATTCAAGCAATTGCCTTCTGCATGCAAGCTTCGATTCAGAGAGCAATGGCCTCCTGAATGTTTGTCTCACAAAGCATTTGCCTTTTGCATGCTAGTTTCGATTGAGCATTATGACCTTCATATTAGTTTCCTTCGATTCAGAAGGAGATGAACTTCTGAAATCTTTCTTCGATTCAGAGGGCCATGGCCTTATGAAGGTTTTCCATTTGACACAAAGCATGTACCTCCCGCATGTTGGTTTCGATCGCACCATTGGCTCTGTACGTGTTTGTTTTGATTCACAAGGCATGCGTTTTTCCTCTTGTTAGCGGGCACAAGGCATTGTCCTCTACATGTCTCCTTCGAATACGCCTACATGCTGGTTTCGAATCAATCTTCAGGCTTGTTTCAAATCCATTTTCATGTAAACCTTCGAATCCTCCTACAAACTTGTATGCACGAGGCAGGAGTTTCTCTCATGCTAGCACCCATAAAGCAATGATTCCATTTTAAATTGCTTAGAATACACCTATGTACTGGCTTCGAATCCACCTTCAGGATTGTTTGGAGTCACCTTCATATTACTTTCGAATCCACCTTTCAAGATTGTCTTGAATCACTTTTGTATCACCTTCGAATCCATTTGCAGACCCTTTAACACACGTAGCGTTGCATTATGATACACAACTTGGTAGCCCATTCGAAGGACTTTCCATGGTTGAGAAATAATTGATTTTGTTTACTTCTGGGTCTGATCGAAAGGTTGGGTTTAAGTGATCAAAAGCAAGAAGACTCAGTGGCATATTCAGCTGAAGGAGAGCCATTTGAAGAACACACAGTTGGTCCATTTGAAGGATACACAACTGGTGGAAACGAATGCTGCTTTGTTAAGTCTGGTCGAAGGCTATGAAAAAAAATGAAGGATTCGATTCAAAGAGTCAAGTTTTCCATAGGTCAGGCTACATAGGCCTCCAACTTGTGCCTCACTCCATATTAAATTGTTCTTCAAGCCAACTTGTTCCTGATGACATCACTACCTTTTTGGAAAGTCCTTGAGCCTTGCGCCTTACTCTTCTTCACACTTTCCCCCTATAAACTAGGAGCCACCCATCTCAACCATTGATTTCAGTACTTTTATCTTGGGATTATAAAAAGTTGACACAAGTGGATGTTGGCCTTTCAAAGAAACTATATTTTATTCCTTCACAAAGCTGCTCATTCCAAATTTTCTCTCTATAAATAAAGAGTTCATTTGCACATCAAGGGGGCTGAAAAAGAAAAAGAAAGAAGAAGAATGTTGAAGAGGACTTTGGATGTGTGGAAAGAATCTTCCAAGAACTCTCAAAAATCTCAAACACTTAGCACCCTCCTGAACCCAGAACTTGAAGAAACACCACACTTGTTTCTTTAAAATCCAGAAATAAGCAAACACAAATCAAATTTTCTTGGTTTTTGAATCTAGCCAAAGAAACATCACGTTTGTTTCTTCTCCTTCGAATTCAAGAACACCCAGGGAAACAACTCAAGTCCAAGACCCACATTCCAGCTTCAAGCAAGGTAAGTTCTCTTGACCTTAACCTTTCGTTTCAAGCATAACATGTGAGTAACCATTTCTTTTTGTTTCAAGCATTATCATTACATTGTTTACTTGTCTTCATTTTCACCTTCTTCGTTTGCTTTCTTTGCTAAGTCCTTTGGTTTGTTTTCTATTTATTTATCAAACATATATTTTTTAAGAACTAATCTGGACATGAAGCATTATTAGCATGGACCCCACCCTATGCTACTATCTAAAATGAAAGAGGTGTGGTCGAAGGATATATATTCATTTTACTTTGCAGGTCCAGTCGAAGTAAGCAGAGAGAGGGGTGTGGTCGAAGGATACACTCATTTTTGTTTTGCAGGTCCAATCGAAGTAAGTAGAGAAAAAAGGCATGATCGAAGGATACATATTCATGCTGCCTTACAGGCCCAATCGAAAGAGGCTGAAATAGGGTGAATTGAAGGAGCATACTGCCTGGGTCGAAAGACTCACTTTTCCTCTCTTTATTTTGTTTTTTTGTTATGGTTGCAATAACTTATGATTTATTCTTTGCATTTTTATTGTTTCCTTACATTATTAGTAATTAGGCTATATGGCAAGATAAAATCAACAAATAAATAACTTTCAAATTCGAGACAAAAATGCATGAAATCAAACACACTATTCACACATATGCACCTCTAAGGTAATCTCACTTGTTGCCTCGGAAAATAGTCATGTCCCTCGAATATGGGACTTTTAGCAAAAGTCCCTCGATGTCCCTCAATGTTTCCTTTGGTAAAAAATCTAGTCCCTAAATGAAAATTACTAAAATGCCTCATAGGTTGCCTTCTATGACTATATAATTGACCTACGCATGTTCCTTTACATCCAAAGATAAGGCTTCTTACCAATCAATGGCAAGATAACAATATCAAAGGAAGATAGAAATGAACAAAAGACTTTTGAGTAAGGTAGAACGTTCTTAGTTGCTTGCTCACAATCTATTCTAAAAAACAAAACATTTTTCAAACACACCAAACACTTTTCAAAAAATATGAAATATTTTCAAAAGTCCAACACTTTGTATACATTCTTATAGAGACGAGAATCATTACAAAGTTTGACTAAAGGAAGGCGCTTTTCAAAAATACTTTCAAAATCCACCACAAACACATTTTTAAACAAAGCAAGTGATCTAGCAAGCAACTAAGAGCCCGTAGATAACTACGGATGAAAATGGTGCTAATACCTTCCCTTTTCATAACCTACCCCCCGAACTCAAGAAATAATCTCGAAATCTCTTTTCTGTTCTTTTCAACCTTTCCTTATTGGATAAAGGAAAAGTCGGTGGCGATTCTTTCTATTTGCACTAATTGCGATCAAACGCAAAACACTAAGTCAGTTCTCCCACCGTATTACAGTCCTGAATATCCCAAGCCTCTTCTTCCATTTCTACTAACACCATAGATCATTGAAGCCATTTTTCTTCTATCTATACTATTAGCTAGGAAATTCTAAAAAGCTCTATCATATCTGATTACTTCATCAGTAATAGATGTAGTAGAAATTATATCTTCTCCCAACCTAGACACTTTACTTTTGAGAGCTAGATTTGATTTTTCAAAAACAAATAACTTTTCATTTAAATTAGAAATGTTTTTCTCATCATTAATAGAGTTTTTAGAAGTAACTACAAACTTCTTTTTCAAAGTTTTGTATATATTTAGAAGAGTTTGATACTTTCTCACCATTTCAGAAAAACAAGATTCAAGTTGAAAATGAGAGAGAGAGAGAGAGAAGCAATTACCTCGACTTCATCTTCAGAGTCTGACTCGTCATCTTCTATCAACTTACATTCTGATGTTTCTTCATTTGTGCTGGTTCTGGCCATGAGTGCCACGTTTGCATGCTCTTCATCAGAATTTTCATCTTCTGATTCTGAATCATCCCATATTGGCATGAGATCCTTCTTAGCTTTGTAAGCCTTCTTAGGCTTCTTGTCTTTCTTGAGATTTGGCCAATCATTTTTGTAATCTCTAGGCCCGTTGCACTCATAACAAGTAACTTATTTTCTAGAAGTATTTTTCTAACCAGAAGTAGATTCACCTCTTCCATAAGTTCTTCGTTGACTTCTGAATTTGCTTTGTCTATGCTTCCAGATTTGACTGATTCTTATGGATATCAATGAAAGTTCTTCATCTCTGAATCTTTTTCAGATTCTTATGATTCTTCCTTAGCTTGATGAGCCTTTGTCTTTTTAGACTTAGACCTTAGATCCACAAACTTAACTATTTTCTGGGGTTCATCTCGATCGAGCTCAATCTCATGACTTCTTAAATAGCTAATCAGCTCCTCACGAGAGGTGTTTCTCAGATCCTTTGAAAGTTTCAAAGAAGTTACAATTGGTCTCCATTTTTAGGCAGACTTATGATAATCTTCTTAACATGATCTGTTATAGAGTAACCTTTATTCAGAAACTTAAGTCTTTCCACAAGAGTCTGAAATCCTGAAAACACCATTTCCACAGATTTGTTGTCTTCCATCTTAAAGGCTTCATATTTTTGAATTAAGGCCAGAGCCTTTATTTCCTTTACTTGTTCATTGCTTTCAAGCGTCATCTGAAGAGAATCAAAGATAGACTTTGCATTTTCTCTATTTGTGATCTTCTCATATTTATTGTATGAAATAACATTAAGCATAATAGTTCTTGCTTTGTAATGATTCTTGTAAACTTTCTTTTGTGCTTCTGTCACTGCACTTTTTGCAATATTTTGACCTTTGTCATCTACTGGGTGAATGTAGCCATCAACTACCAAATTCCATAGATCCAAGTCATATGCCAGAAAGTAACTTTTAATTCTATCCTTCCAATAGTCAAATTTCTCCCCATCAAACATAGGAGATTTTGAACTATAGTGATCTCTATCATTATCCCTATTATCAATAATAGAAGTAGGTATAACCATTGGTTTTTCACACACAGTTCATCGATACTGAACACTGTTAAGTGTTGATAAAAATGCAAACTTTTTATGTCCTCAGAACTGGAGTTATGATGCAAATTGAAGGTGTGAAAAACACAAGAAGGGGGGGGGGGGGGGGGGGGGGGGGGGCTTGAATTGGGTTTTTAAATCAAAACTTTTCTTTTAAAAATAGTCCCTTTTGATTAAAATACTTTTTCCCTCACTCTTGATAATAACAACAATTAAGAACACGAAGTAAAGAAGAAGGTATGTTTATACTAGTTCACTTGAAAATTATCAAGCTAGTCTAGTCCACCCGCCAAGGTGATTTCACCTCTCTCAATCGAGGATTTAATCTAATAATCCAACTGATTATTACAATGCACAAGCTATCCGCAAGTGATTAACAACCTCTAAGACACACAAGTCCTAGACTTCTTAAGGATGCAGACTGACCGATCCCTTAAGGAAAATCAAACCTCTAATACACACTTGTCCTAGACTTATTAAGAATACATACCTAACTGGTCCCTTAAGGAAATTAAACAACTGTTTGAATACACGTTTTGTTTACAATTATATTGCTTCTACACAAGCTGAATATGTAAACTATTTTAAGAACAATGACTTAAGAATATGAAAGCTATGAACAACACTTTGTGCGTACGCTTTCTCTCTTAGTCTTCAAGCCTTTATATAGCCAATAAAATAATATATCCGTTGAGGGGTACTCTTGGGATTTCCAGAAACATTGGCAGCTCGAGTAATCATATGAGGGACAAGATCGCGCAACATGTCTATCCTTTCATGATAGTGGAATGAAAAGTTGATTGTACCATGTTAACATTATCTTCTTTCATTATGCACTTCAGAGGCTTCTACGAGCATGAATTTAGAAGCGAGAACATAACATAAGGTCATCAGAACTTTAAGTATTCAGACTCTTCAGAACTTCGTCTTCAGAGTCTTCAACACTTGATCGTGAGAACCTTTTCTTAGAACCTTGGGTCTTCAGAACTTCAAGTCTTTAGAGTATTTAGAACTTCTGTCTTCAGAGTCTTTAGCAATTGGTATTTATAACCATTTTCTTACAACCATGGGTCTTTAGAACTTCAAGTCTTCAGAGTCTTTAGAACTTCGTCTATCAGAATCTTCAGCACTTGGTCTTTAGAACCCTTTGTCTTCAAAAACATTAGTCTTCAACATCTGGACTTAAGTAGAAACTTTTGTCTTCAGATCTTCTGACTGGTTTCTTTAGACTTCATATCAGAGCCTACACTTCATAATCTTCTGGAGTGTCTTGCTACTGTTCATCAGAACTTGTGTAGCACATAGGCAGAATTAATTCTCTTCTAATGTCTTGGCCACACCATCCACCAGAAGCAGAACCTGTTTGTTAAATACTAAAAAATAACAAACATTAGAGTATCAAAATTATTCATACAAACATACTCATTTGTTATCATTAAAACTCATAGATAATATTGTAGAACCAAATCTTGTTCTTACAGATAAATCAAACATGCTACGGTTAGTAGTGGTAATTTTTTTTCAACTTTCAAACAAATAACAAGGAGAATATGGGATTATACAGTAAAACCCAACAATGTCTTCAAAACATTCATGTTTCAAATAACAAAATGAACTGTATATGATGGTAATATAAGAACGAGGAAAATTCGGAGATACATCTCCATTTTTTAAGGTTAATTCAGGGATGTATCTTTAAACTAAATTTTAGTAAAAAATAGAATTTGATGTATTCAGAGATGTATCTCCGAATAAACTCAAAGGTATTTTTGGATTTTCAAAGGTGCGCCCCATTGTATAAGGTGTAAAGATAAATTATCTTTTAAAATTATATAAGGACTAAAATTATTTGTAGAAAAAACAATGTGGGACTTCAATGGTCTCCTTTGTTTTTCATCTTGTCTCTTCCATAGCCGATAATAGGAAGAATGAAGCAGGACATAAGTTGCTCGTGTCCAAACCTGGCCAATGATATTTTTAGCATGTGTATTGCTATTCTCCACCTTACATCATCAACCACAACATGGAGATTGAGTGGTATTATCTCTAACATGATCCATACGAGAGGCGCCAATACCATGCCTCAGTTCACTTTCTCTGTAGATTGGTTATATCATCTATGGGATCTGAAATTGAATAAAAAAGAAAGACAACTTCTCAAAAAATAAATTGAAGGAAACTATTTTCAACAAAACCACCACAATAATACATAACTCCACCACCACATCTTCTATTTCTAATTCCTAAAAAAATAGTGACGTCGTCGATGGAAATCGCCTTCTCAATCCTGCTTATTTTTACGAAAAACCATTGTTTCTCCAATATGATCTATATCATAGATCTCCTTTCTTGAAGATTCAATCTCCTCTTCATATAGATCTATTATCAAACTCATCAAGCATGGTTACATCCAAAGGCACGTGCTAAAGAAATGAAGCAGCACAATGTGGGACTAAAATTATTTTTAGAAAAAACAATGTGGGACTTCAATGGTCTCCTTGGTTCTTCATCTTGTCTATTCCATAACCAATAATAGGAAGAATGAAGTAGGACATAAAACCGATTGTGTCCAAACCTGACCAATGATGCTTTCAGCATGTGTATTGCTATTCTCCACCTTGCATCACAAAGCACAACATGGAGATTGAGTAGTATTATCTCTAACATGATCTCTACGAGAGGCGCCAATGCCATGCCTCAGTTCACTTTCTCTGAAGATTGGTTATGACGTCTATGGGACCTGAAATTGAATAAAAAAGAAAGGCAACTTCTCAAAAAATAAATTGAAGGAAACTATTTTAAACAAACCCACCGCAATGAGACATAACTCCACCATCACATCTTCTATTTCTAGTTC
Organism: Vicia faba; assembly: GCA_948472305.1. Lineage (NCBI taxonomy): Eukaryota > Viridiplantae > Streptophyta > Magnoliopsida > Fabales > Fabaceae > Vicia > Vicia faba. The sequence goes on from OX451736.1 coordinate 424,026,267, forward strand.
CTAAAAAAATAGTGACATCATCTATGGAAATCGCCTTCTCAATCCTGCTTATGTTTATGAAAAACCATTGTTTCTCCATTAAGATCTAGATCACATATCTCCTTTCTTCAAGCTTCAATCTCCTCTTCATATAGATTTATTATCAAACTCATCAAACATGATGACATCCAAAGGCACACGCTAAAGAAATGAAGCAGGACAATGTGGGACAAATTTTTTTTGTAGAAAAAACAATGTGGGACTTTAATGGTCTCTTTGTTCTTCATCTTGTCTCTTTCATAGCCGATAATAGGAAGAATGAAGCAGGACATAAAACTGCTTTCGTCCAAACCTGACCAATGATGTTTTCAGCATGTGTATTGCTATTCTACACCTTGCATCATCAAGCACAACATGGAGATTGAGTAGTATTATCTCTAACATGATCCCTATGAGAGGCGCCAATACCATGCCTCCGACCACTTTATCTGAAGATTGATTATGTCGTCTATGGGACCTGGAATTGAATAAAAAATAAAGGCAACTTCTCAAAAAATAAATTGAAGGAAACTATTTTCAACAAACCCACCGCAATGAGACATAACTCCACCACCACATCTTCTATTTCTAGTTCCTAAAAAAACAGAGACGTCGTCTATGGAAATCTCCTTCTCAATCCTGCTTATTTTTACGAAAAACCATTGTTTCTCCACAAGATCTAGATCACAGACTCCTTTCTTGAAGCTTCAATCTCCTCTTCATATAGATCTATTATCAAACTCATCAAGTATGGTGACATCCAAAGGCACACGACTAAAGAAATGAAAGACGCCATTGAGAATAGCTCATAGGAGTGTTGCCTATGCCATAGGTGCACGACTAAAACAATCAAATTCCCCTGGAAAAAACACACAGATAAAGACGATGAACTACAAAGTTAAAAATAAAGGTTCACCCCCTTTTTTGTAGCTAGCCACTCTAGAACGTAAATAATAGGTTCATTCTACGTTGGCTTCAAACCAAGTCTAAGCTTAAAGAAATATGTTCATTAAAACTTTTAGCACGATCTCAAAGAACAAACTATTTTCTAAAAAAAAAAAACTCAGACTCAAAGCAAATTTATAATAGATAATAATAACAAACTTTATTGTTTTTTAAAAAATGACAAACTTGAAAAATTATTGTAAATTAACATATATATATATATATATATATATATATATATATATATAATATATATATATATATATATATATATATAGTATATATATATATATATATATATATATATATATATATATATATATATATATATATATATATATATATATATATATATATATATATATATATATATAAATATAAGAATAGAAAAAAAAAATCCTTAAAGAACAAGAAAGAATCATTGGGATTGATGAATTTCATAAGAATGTTTTAAATGCTTTAAAAAATATAACATATGCAAAACAAATTTTAAAAAATCAAACCCTAATTTTACTTGTTGCCATAGTTTAACAAAATGTTAATTTTGATCTTTTTATAATGTAAACTTTCTTAAATTATATAAAGAATTTGTTTTATCAATTTTTTACACAATAATTCTAGCTCTTGGTAACTATATCATAAAATTAAAATTTAATTATTTAGAGGTAGGTGAACTGATATGTGCTAGTTAGGAGTGTTCGTATCATAGAGCAATTTTGAGATAAAAATTTGTATTAAATTCAAAAATAAATTTATTTATATTCAGTTCAATTTTAAATAATTGATTACAAAAATTTAAATTCATTCGATTTAATTTTATGATATTTAATTTAAATCAAATTTTAAATATTTAAATTATGAATTTATATATTTTTCATTAATATTATAACAATAAAATAATATACTCAAAATTAATATTATTAAATTAGAATGCTAAAACAAAATAATATAATGATATTAAATAGATTAAACTAATCTAATAAATATATTAAAAAATAATTATTAAGAAAATAATTAACACAATATATATTATATTGTATAAAATAAATTAATATTAAAATAAATAAATGTTATTCCGTTTGATTTTGAAACAATATTTATCTTTATATGTATTTTCTTATATTTTATTTATTCAAACAAATTGCTGAAACAATTTTAATTAAAAAATATGATATTATAAATTTAGAAAAAGAAAATTAAATTCCTTTTGAAAATAAATATTTTTAAATTTTTATTACCATAATTTAGGCCGTGTTTGTTTATCTTTAAAAAAAGGATTTTTCTTTGTATTTATTTTAAATATAACTTTTTTATATTTTGAGTTTTCTAAATTAAAAGATTAATTTTCACATCATATAATATAATCTATATTATTGAAAATATATTTAAAATTGTAATTTTTCAAAAATTGTATATTAAAAAATTTTTTTATGAAAAATTTATTTGAAATAGCTTTAAAATTAAGTAATTTTTTAAATTTTAATATCAAGAAAAAATTTAATAAGAATATGATATATCTACAATAATATTTTTTGAATAATTATTCAAATTAAATTTTTATTTGAAGATTTTATTAAAAGTTTTTAATAAATGTTTTTTTACATAAAATTCTATAACATTATAAAAATTATTAATAAAAAACAAAAAAAACAATCTTTTAATATGACGAACGAAAGAAAATTACTCGAATTTATATAAAACTAAATTAAATATATATTAAAATATATAAATGTGATTTGATTTGGTTTTTACAAAATCAATCTCAAATCTAATTTGATCCAAAAAGTTTTCACAAAATAAAATTTAATAATATTATATTTTTTTATGGTTTTTAATTTTTTATGATCCGTTTACAATATTTATTTGAATTTAATTAAACATTTATAGTGTAAATTGAATTAGATAAATGTAATATGTTAAATATATTTTTGGTATCATTTTCTTGTTCACTTTTAATATTTTAAAATTTAAAACATATAATATCAATATCTTTAATTAAAAAAGATAAAATCTTAAATTTGAAAGAAAAAAAAAAAAACCCCTTTAAATACAAATATTTCTAAATTTATCATTACCATAATTTAATGTGAGCGTGTGAAAGGAGACTACCCTTGCATTATAGTATAGTGTAGTATATATATAAAAGCAACACACCTGTCCATGGTGGGCCTAATCTCCCGACGAAAAACTCGCAAGTGAGTGTATATACAAAGAAAAATGAAATCGAAGGGAAAAGAACTCGGTAAAGAAATGGAGAGTGAGAATCCCAATTCCGACGCTAACGCCGCCGCACTCATCAACCCTTCATCGAAATCACTTCCTCCACTCAACAAGAAGCACTTTTCTTCCTCGAGAGTCACAATTTCGACCTAGACGCCGCGTTTCGACGTTTTGGACAACAACAATGCTTCCATTCCGAATACTCCCTATAAACGACAACACCGTCTCGCCTAATGAATCTCTTTCGCCTGATTTTCAACCTTCTGAATCTCCGTCGCGGTCTCAGTCACCGCCTCCGTCTCGCCTGCTCGATCTAGACGGTCTCTTGGGAAGAAAGCGTCGGGGAGTCGGCAGAGTGGGATTCGGACTCTGAGAGATGTCAAAGATGATCGAGATTCGGGGTCTGGTTCTGAATCGGATGAGCCGCAGGAGTATTATGCTGGTGGTCAGAAGAGGTAACGACGACTCTTTCCTTTTTTAAGGATAGAGCATTGCATAATCGGATTTCGTAATTGCGAAACTAGGGGTTTTGGTTTTGTGAAATCGTGTTTATGTTTGTGTCTTTGACCTTTTTTGCGTGTTTTATCTAAATCTTAGGGTGTGTTTGGGGAGGGTTTGTTTTTGTTTTCTATATTTAGTGAGCTATAAACTGTTTCTAAAATTGAATGAGTTAGTGATAATTTTTTGTGATCATATAAAAATATAGACCTAATCCTCTAAAATCTTCATCCCAAACAAACCCTAATATCTTCCTCCTAAATGTAGTGTGTGTTTGGATTGATTGTGGACAGAATTGATTTTTGACATAATTGATATTAACATGATTTGATTTATGTTTGGATATGTAAAAGTTAGTTGAAAAAAAATTTATGTGTAAAAATCTCAAGAGTTACAACTTCAATTTTGACGGCAAAATAATTATACTTTAGAAGAACCAAACACTTCAAAATCACTCCAGAATCAATTCTACACCTCTAGAATTGCGTTTGGCTCTTCCAAAAGACAAACCAAACATGCTAGTAAAATATAGGTAGATTAGTTTGGTTAAACTTTTTTAATCATATTGGATTTATCAAACAAATATTGAAATATAAGTTTAAATTAGTTTGTGTATTTTAGTTAGTATAAGCTCTTTTATTTAACATGGTTAGTGAGGCATTGTAAAAAATTATTTTAATTGTAAGTTTCAATGAGTTAGAAGTTCAATCCTAGAGCTGAGTTTCATTTGACTTAATTGACATCTTTCAACGAGTTAGAAGCTCATCATATAGCTTAGTTTCATTTGACTTAATTGACATGTTTCAACGAGTTAGAAGCTCATCATATAGCTTATTTTCATTTGATATAATTGACAAGTTTCAATGAGTTAGAAGCTCATCATAGAGCTTAGTTTCATTTGATATAATTGACAAGTTGTGATAAGCTAGAAAGCAGTTTTAATGTACCTTTGTTTTAATTGTTGCAGTGGTATGCTTGTCCAAGATCCTACTAGAGGTGGCCATACTGTGGATGATATTTTTGATCAGGCTAGACAAGTAAGCTGTTGATGCTCCTACTGAAAATTCTTCAAGGTCAAGAAGTTTTACCGGAACAGCCAGATTGCTTTCCGGAGAGGAGGTGCCATCTGTTCCTCAGCCAGTAGAATCAATTACACATGTGGTCACTTTTTGAGGAATGGGTTTTCTGTCGATGATGGGTCCTTTGAGGAGGTTGGAAGACCCGCAAAATGCATCATTCCTTGAGGTATCTTGACTCTTATTATCAACTTTGTTGGTAAAATTTTTTATCCAAATTTTGTTAATTTTAACATTTGTCTCGACATCTTCTAAATTTACTGAAAACTATTGTTTGGTCTCATCATTTGCAACTTGTGGATGTTATTGTTGCCAACTTCTAATAGGATATTGGGTTTAGGTATGATTCCGACAACTAGGCTGAATAGAGAAGTTAGAGAATAATTTCTGAGATGGCCAGTTAGTTAACATAGCTATAAGAGAGTGGAGGAGGAGGGCAAGTGTGAGGGGTATTTTTTTTTTTTCAGAAGCCTTGAGCAGTTGGGGAGAGAGAATACTCTCTTCACGTAGGAGCTGTGTTGTGGGATTAAAGGGGTTCTCTTTTGCATTTTTTTTTCTGAGTCGATAATCCAATTTCTATTTCTCTTGAATCGGGATTCTACCAATTGGTCGAACCTATTAGATACTCAAAGAAGAGATAGGGTTTTTGGAGATTGGGAAGCTACACATGGTAGCAGTCAGTTTGTGGGTATACATCTGGACATAATAGGCCAAGACCTAGCCCAATGAATTTGATATCTCATTATTTCTGCACCCAACCCCTGTTTTGAGGGCACAAAAAAGAGTGCACCAAACCAAAAGAATGTGGCTAAGTAAGCTTTACTTGCTAACTTAGCAAATGTGGTGCTCAAATTGGACAATCTTGTGAACACGCTATCAGCTGTAAAATCTCTCTTAGAACCTCCAATTTAGCTCCTTCATTGTGTAATTTCTAATTTCAGTCTTGAAAACAAGGTTGTTCTTTGAGTGGAAGTTAATGACGGGATCCTGGTTTTGGGTCTAAGCCCGCCCAAGAATGGTCTTGAGAATTGCTGATGTCACCAATTGGTTAGGAGAGAAGCTATAGGAAAAGAAGAACCCAAATAAGGGATCATTAGCTATCTTTTTTGTTGGAGCCTTAGATTAGATAGGGAGGGAGAATCATCTCTTCTATGACGAGCTTTGGTATTGGGATTCTATCATTTTCTTGTTAGAAGTATTATATGCTTCTCATTAGTTTTATTTTTACCTCAATGCAGAGCATAAAGAAGTCTGAATGTCCCAAAGAGCTTGAACCAGCTGATCGGCAAACTGCTGTCCGTCTCAACCTCACAAGGCGTAATGAAAACTACCCGGTATGTCTCTTGTTTTCTGTCATCAGCTTTGTGTTTGTGTTCTATTTCTATATTTCTTCTTTACTTATCAATATTCTTTTTGGCAACATATATCTAGGAACCGGTGAAGCCAAGGAATACTGCTTTCGGGGGGTTGGGAGAACTTTAGGTGACAGCAGCTCAAGTGGTGAAGCTGCTAGTGAGCCTATTCAAACTGCTGGTAAGTGCTTCCTCATTTACTGTTCCGGTGCCAACAATGGGTCTAGTTGTAGATGAGTCCCAACCAGTGACATCAATCTCAGCTAAGGTTAGCT